>JANHMN010000015.1:3222185-3232699 GCA_030674055.1 Rhabdomys pumilio | reverse complement strand
AAAAAACCAAAAAACCAAAAAACCAAAAAACCAAAAAACCAAAAAACAAAAAAAAAACAAAAAAAAACAAAAAAAAAAACAAAAAAACAAAAAAACAAAACAAAACAAAACAAAACAAAAAAACAGGAACCTTTGATCAACAAAGCCTCCTTAACAGCTTTATAAACAGTCCAAGTAGTGTTGGAGGGAAGGAAGAGGCCATGTACCACTTGCTACTTTAATAAAACTCAATATTTCCTACTTCTCTTGAAGTTTGTTAATAGCGGTCTGTCTTCGATCAGTCTCTGGGTATTTGCTTTGAGTCCCATTGCATGTGTGACCTGAAGAGCTTTCATTGTCCTATTAGATAGATGACTCTTTGCAGACTGTCAGTCAACCTATCAGGTCAGATTCTCAACCTTTTGGCTTCAATACTTCTACTTTCACGTTACAGGGAGTAGCTTACTACTGTAAGAGATCTAGACAGGCAGAAGGCAAGGGCGGGAGGTAAATACGAAGTTACTTCTCCCATCATCATTAGTTGTGGGCAAAAGAGTTACAAGCATGAGTTGTTGACCCACTCACAATAATTTTCCCCTAACTTTCTTGTTCCTGTCACCCAATATCATGGTTTGAATATGCTTGGCCCAGGGAATGGCACTATTTAGAGGTGTGGCCTTGTTGGAGTGGGTTTGTCACTGTGGGTGTGGCCCTTGAGACTCTTCCTAGGTGCCTGGAAGTCAGTATTCTGCTAGCAGCCTTCAGATGAAGATGTAGAACTCTCAGTTTCCTCCTGCACCATGCCTGCCTGGATGCTGCTATGTTCCTGCTTTAAGGATAATGGACTGAACCTCTGAACCTGTAAGCCAGCCCCAGTTAAACGCTGCCATTTATAAGACTTGCCTTGGTCATGGTGTCTGTTCACAGCAGTAAGACCCTAACTAAGACGCTCAAGAAGCCTGGCTGCACTAGCAACATTCACTCCACCTTGCTAGTATCATGTACAAGTTCTATGTACTGATGATATCCAGAAAAAAAAAAAAAAAAAAAAAAAAACAGCTAGAATCATGAAGAACAACATGAGGTCCTGCTTTGAAAAGTCAGGGAAAAGAGATCACACACAGGAAGCAATATGGCTACAAAAGTGTGTGGAGCACCCTCCAATGGGGTGGTTTACTTTCCATGTTAGAAAAGTCCAGAAAATAATCAAGTAACACCCGTGGTGTTTCTTGATTCTGGAAGGCTCCACAGCTGTCTGTCTTCATACATGGCTCTTGGGGTTTCTACCATTCAGTCTGTGGCACCAGAGATGGGGCTGGAGGTGATGACTTCGGCCAAGTGCCCAGAACATTTCCACCTCACAACCCCACAGATAACTCTCATCCCCAAGAGCCCCCAACCTCGCTTTTAGCAGCTTTCTACCCTAGCAAGAAGCAGCCAAGAAAAACAAGCCAAACTTGGCACTAAGCTCTCTTCTGACTCTGGTCAGTCTCACAGAGCAGAGGTTTTCTCCCACCCCTCATTCCTACCTCCAGACACACACTTGATAATTGTATTTCCTAAAATACATTGTGCACTCTGGTACCCTCCCCTCTTGACTACTCATGAAACTGACCCTGGCTGCCTCCTCAACCTTGCTTCTTTTGTCATCTTGGTGATTTAATTAACATCCTCACATCTGCCCACAGCATGAGTTTTTCTCAGGATCCTTATGGAGCAGAGGCTAAGTCTTGCAGTTGTTAGCATGTCAAGAAATTCCCAATAACTTCTCACTCTGAGAGACACCATTTGTCTCAGACAGTTCCCTCAGATCTGTGGCTACATAGGAACCTTCTCCTTTAGCTTCCAATAGTTATCTCTAACTTCCTTATTTTCCCTTCAAAATAAAAGTCGTCAAACATTTTCTATCTCCTAACTTGCTTTGTCTGTAGGTCTGTGGTTAGTACCATTTCTCTCTCACGTTACATTCCTAACATTTCCTAATAACAGTGTTTCTTGAACTACAATGGTGTCTGCCATTGTTTTCTCTCTACTTGCCCTTCACTCAAACCCCAGTGGTGTGTGTGTGTGTGTGTGTGTGTGTGTGTGTATCCTTTGTGCTCCTCCCACTATTGCACAGATACCAGGCTGCATCCACAGCAACCCCAAAGCATCCAAACTGAAGCTGGGCCAGCATTCCTCACACACAATAATTCAAGCGTGGCATAATAACAGGCCAGCCCGAGGGCCTCTGGCCATGGAGGTCTAACTACATCATGAGAGATAATTATCATGAGCTCCGTCTTTCATCTTCTCGTATCTTTTTAAAATCCTGCTAAGTTTGGTCTGTAACTTTTTAAAGGCGCAGAGACTGTTTCTCCTAAGGTTTTCTGGTAAGTTTTGTGGTCAGCTTGTTTGGAGCAAGCACTTTCTCAAAGGTAAGCCTCTCTAAGCCTGGGAGGTCGTTTTGGCTTCACTCAGTGCTTGACACATACTGCTGCTGTCCATGTTATTTGGAAAGGATTGGAAGCACATTCAGTTCTGGTAAGGGAAAGCCTGTTGGGGAGCTTGAACTGTGTCCTCCTGTAGCATGTACTAAGTCCTTGCTCCTGGCGATACTTGGCTCTGGAAACAGTCTTGTGGAGGTCAACGAGTCAAGACAAGGTGGGTTTTTTTTTTTTTTTTTTGGTTTTTCGAGACAGTGTTTCTCTGTGTAGTCCTGGCTGTCCTGGAGTTCACTCTCTGTAGACCAGGCTAGCCTCAAACTTAGAAATCCACCTGCCTCTGCCTCCCAAGTGCTGGGATTAAAGGCATGCGCCACCACTGCCCGGTGATTAAGTTGAGTGCCAATATAATATAATTTGAGTCTCTTTTGCAAAGAGCAAAATACCAAATGAGGATAAAGACACACAGAGAACGCCACGTGACCACAGTCACATGATCACAGAGGAAACAGTCACATGACCACAGACAAAACCACAGGGCCACAGAGAAAGCTGTGTGACCACAGATAAAGTCACATGACCACAGAGGAACAAGTCACATGACCACATTGAGCGAGAAAGCCATGTGACCACAGAGGCAGTGACTGGAGGGACACATCTACAAGCAGGATGATGTTAGAGGCTTTGACAAGACACCATCCTCTTTATTCACTGTCAATGTGAAAGAATTGTT
Source organism: Rhabdomys pumilio (assembly GCA_030674055.1). NCBI lineage: Eukaryota > Metazoa > Chordata > Mammalia > Rodentia > Muridae > Rhabdomys > Rhabdomys pumilio. The sequence goes on along the minus strand of JANHMN010000015.1, from coordinate 3,229,564 downwards.
GAGGGTCAGGCTAAAGTCAAATGATAAGTCACATGATTTTTTTATTCATTCATTCTCATTCATTTATTCAACAAGCCCTCACTGGGCACTAAGCTATCAGTAGGCATTTCTCCGCTTCAGTCTCTTCTAGGCATGTAGGTGTCTGTGACCTGAAAACAGTGAGAGAAAAGTACAAGAAGGCAGCACATGTCAAGTGAACATGGGAAAATCCTTCCATGTAGGAAAAGATAAGATAAACGCACCAATATATAGATGAAGTTAGCAGGCTCAGAAATCCAGTATCACAAGGTATCTAATCCTAAGGAAGAAAAGTTACTGGATGTGCTCTTCTGAGAAAAGCAGAGTCCCATCTGTCTTAGATGGTGTTTGTACACATGTCCTGTAGAAAATTACAAACACAGGCCAGAATGCCTTTAGGAAGAAGGTTTAACTTCTACAATAATCACAATATTTAACGTTGAAAGAATGAGTTTTCACTCAGGATAGAGATGATCAGATGGGAAACATTGTCACACTCTCTGCTCCAACCCACCAGGCTCCCAGGATCAAAGCTTCTCACCCATCACTCTGTAAGCCTGATTACAGAGTATTTACCAGTTCTCTGCTCGAACTTTGGTAAAATAGTCCCTAGTTTGTCATTGGGTCTTTAGGAAGATGGGTACATAGTTCGTACATCTCTCCCAGGGAAGGGATTCAGCAACAACGTTACTTAGTCTTACTGATTTGGGGGTTTCTCACTTGTAATTTTTAGGAATCAGCTTAGGTGTTCACCACTTCTATAGATATTTCCTAAGAACAAAAGTTAAAATTTGAATCTTGGAATAGTTTTGTTACTAAATAAAGAATGTGGGGGAAAAAGAAATGTATAAAATAAATACCAACTTTTAGGCAAACCAAAGACTTGTTGTTCAGGGCGGGTTAGTGGGATTATCTTCACAGCAATGTTTCCTTAACTGAGCAGACAAATAGTGATTTGGGTTTTCTGTCTTCTGATTGCAGTGCTGACCTTACAAAAGTAGTAACTTAAACCCTAACCGTACAGAAGCACATTGTGTTCCACTGGCAAGACAGCTCAGTGGGTAAGGGCTGGCTGCTAAATCTAACAACCAGGTACCCCCGTGGTAGAAGGATAGAACCAACTCCCACACATTTCTCTGAACTCATGTGTGTGTGTGTGTGTGTGTGTGTGTGTGTGAGAGAGAGAGAGAGAGAGAGAGAGAGAGAGAGAGAGAGAGAAGGGGGGAGGGAAAGAGAGAGAGAAACAGAAACAGAACAAGAGAGAACACTCGCTGTGCATACAAATAAATAAATGTAACAAAATTTAAGAACAAAAAAAGTGTATACATAGTAAGATCCAAATTAATTAGACATGAAATGGCAGATAAGTTGGTTTTATTGTGGAAGAAGTGTGCATAGAGCCCACATTCTGACTTATTTTCAAAAGTCTCTGGGCACAGTTGATCATATTGAAGCCAATGTGGCAAGCTGACATTATTTCTCGTATTTCTCAGTTTACGGTAGAAACGAAGGCAAACTGAGGGATTTGCGGATGCAACAAGTGTTGGACTCAGGACATTGGAGGCTTTTTGTTGTTGTTGTGTGTTTGTTTGCTTTCTTTACCTGCTTGATTTTGTTTTATTTCAATTCAAGGTCTTGACTTGTAGGCCAGGCTAGGCTTGAACGTGTGGCCACCCCTTACCTCATCCTCTCGAGTGCTGGGATGGTAACAAGTGCCACCATGCAGGGCCCATATGAGTTTTGGTTTAATAATGCTGCTTTTGAATATTATTCATGTGACATCTCTTCCAGTTTATGCTTCTCCAAATGTGCACATTTGATAGCCCCGCAGCTTGTGAATATAAATCACTTGTCACAGATGTACCAAATGCCCGAAAAGCTAAACAAAAGTGCTTTTATGCTAGAGGATGCATTCGACTAAAAACTACTAAAACACTCCTTAATTGTTGGATTTTTCCCATCGTCTATTAATGTGTTTAATGGAACATTGTCAAATTAGAATGTTATCGTAGGGTTTGGCTAAAAAAAATAAGTAAAATAATAAACAGCAAAGCATTCAGTCATAAGAATATTTTCCAGCTTTTCAGCTGATAAAATAAGTAAGCTGGAAAGTAGATTAAGAAAATAATCAGGAGTGTAAAGATAACAATGCCCATATGTAAAGAATTAAACATTCCTGGGCCATTACAGACTTTGATTTTAACAGCGGTCCTGCATGAAAGAGAAACTCTGCGGCCGATGAGGGATGTGAACTGGCGTTTCCTCACTGCAGGCAGAGCTCAGCTCCACAAGTCTGCAGCAATGAAATTATTACACCTTGCAAAACAAGCCTGTCATTTTCCAGAGTAAACCAGCATTTCAGCTTAACCTTGCTCTGTGTGTGTCTAACACTGATGCCCAGGTGCCTGGGGCAAGACAGCTTAATTATTCTTTAATTATCCCAAGCTCAGAAATTTGGGTAAACCACCACTTCCCAAGCAACTCTGAAAAAAACCTAATGGCCATCGAAATTATTATGTACAACAACATGTTTTTATACTTAGAAGGAATTTTATAGCCTCCTATTATCTTCCCTGGCAGCCCTGCGGCAGCGAGAGAGACTTCCACTTGGTAGAAAAGTTGAGAAAATCAAGCACAAAGGAATTTCCCCGTGTGCTCAACAGTTTTGGTTCAGAAATGATCTGGGTTATAGAAGAGACCTCATAGGACCAGGCTCTGACATCCAGAGAAAGGTGACAGGTCTGAGATAGCCTTCTTCCTCTCTTGGAAGTGGAGGGCACTACCAAGGTTGCCAGAGTGATTCTAAGGCTGAGGCTGCTCCCGCCAACTCCACCATATGTGGGACCTGAGCTTTCCCACTTCATGCAGAGAAGAAGGCTTTGCAGCCAGGAGTTATTTGAAGGGGAGAACCCAACCTAGAGTATCTCAGAGCTGTTGGGAGTAGAGAGAAGGCACGCTTCATCTTGGATTCACCAGCTACTTTGGAGAAGACACTTCCTGTGCTCTTCCACGTCCATGCTGACTTCCACAAAAATCACCCCCCAGCAGTTGAAGTACCTCTCACTCTTCTGCTTTGGGAGACAGCAAACAAAACCCTGAAGTACTGGTGAGGGGAACATGTATTTCTTCAAGCCTGCTGGTTGAGCACAGGATGAGGCTGTGGTGGACTGAAAGTTCCTGTCCCTTTACAAATCCAGAGGCTGCAGTTCTCATTTGGACTGCTGGTGTAAAAAGAGAGGCTTTTAGCATGTGTTGAGGTCCTGGGTCAGTCCCTTCACCTGGGGGTGCGCTCAAAGCATAATATCATGGGGATCTGTCCCTTTCTCCAGCTGAAGGCTGGTATGAGAATGCACCAGATGCACCAAGAAGCCTCACTGGGCTCCTCATCTGCTAGTGTTTTGGTCTTAGATACTTGGGACTTCAGAATTGGGAGAGATCTTTTTCCATTGTTTACAATATTCCCAGTCTGTGGGATTGTGCTAGAGCGATTCCAGAGAGATTAAGACAGTGTGGCTTGTGTGGTTTGGAGAAAGACTCACTGATCTGAGTCAACATCCAGGCAGGTGGGCCAGGAGGCTTCCTTGGAGTCTTCAGGACAAAATATCTTTGCTTCCTTTGATTTCTTGTTCTTTCTTGGTGGGTGTAAAAAGGCTTGCAGGCTGAGTGCATGACCAGCCCCATGCCTGAACACTTCTGTCTGCAGACATATAAAAGTCACCTGGAGTGTGGTCTCCCCTAACTCAAAATTCCTTCATCGTTGCCAACTTCCCTAACATTCCTTCAACTTACTCAGTTGATCTCTACCAACAGTCTGAGGTAGAGTATTTCCCTGGATCTATCTCTAGAGATGTAAGAGGCTTCAAAAGAAGGATTGTGTCTCTGTGAACTCTCTATACAATGAGGGAAATGCATAGCTATAACAGCCTCCAGAAGCAAAATTGGGAAATGTGATATAATGATCAGAAAACACTAACACAGACCCAGGGACTGAGTAGATGGGTGGGTGGGTAGTGGGCCTTTCTCATATCTGCAGCACTGGGTAGTGTGTCCCTGTAGCAAGCCAGTTCTTGCAGTAGATGATAGTCCTGTCTGTAGAAATCTCATAAAGCCCAAAGACAGAGAAAACTTGGCTTTTCCCTCCAATGAGAAGCATGAAAAAAATGTATTTCCCGCCCCTCCCCGCCCCCTGGATTTTTCCTGATCTGCTCTTCCAAGTCAGAGGGAAGACTTCCCTGCATTTTTATAGGTTAATGGGAAGACACTTATGGTTTGCTCATATGTCTTGGGTGTTAACATTTTATCTAAGCTCTGCCTCACAGTTACCTGGCAACAACCAGGTATGTCTGACTTAGTAAAAGAGGCTGCTTGCCCCCCCCTCTTGCTCTCTTGCCTTCTTGCCTTTGCTCTGTCCCCTTCCCCCTTCCCCATGATGTAATGCTGACAGGTCCTCTACTCCTTCTCTCTCTCTCTCTCTCTCTCTCTCTCTCTCTCTCTCTCTCTCTCCCCCATGCCCTCAATAAACAATTCTATATTATTACCATCCTGTGGCTGGTCCCTCAGGGGGAAGTGATGCCTCAGCTTGGGCCTGCAGAGGCATCCTTTCCCCCACACCTGACTGCACATCCACCAAACATATTCCTTCTTTCCTTATCTTTTTTATAAAATACAACATTGGGGGTCCTTCAAATTCAGTGTGCTGAAATAACTCATGTCTTTGTTGAGATGACAAAATAGAAAGAGTATATCTGACGGGTTATTTGGGAAGGATTGTAAATAAATATATCTTTAGAGCAAAAACCTTGGCTCAAAAAAATAGAAAAAAAATATCATAAGAGGTCTGTGCTAGCTTATTGGGGGACAAAGTGGAGACAGTGCCTTAATGTTTGGGAAGAATATCAGGGAAAATCACAGGAAAAGAAGGTGAAAGTTGATCTGAATCTTCAGTAGGTCAAAGCTCACTTGGAGAAAAGGACTCTAGAAGCAGCAGCTAGTAGGCAGACATCTCCAGAGAGCACTGGTTGTTCCTCTGTCCTGGGAGGGAATATGGAGCAGCAGGACATTCTGCCCAGGACCTTGGGCTACCTCTTCTCAACCATGCTTGGGAAGAGACACAGCAGTGGATCCCTGCTGTCTTACATGAAATCACATGAGTGTGCTCAAAACAGATTAAGCCCAAAACAAGCTCATGGTTCAGGGTTGAAGCACCCTGCACTTTATATTTTTGTAGTTCTGAGAAAGACAAGCATTAGCAGGTTTTGAAGGCTTAAATACTATTTGGTAGAGAAAAGCTGACAAAAGGCTGTTCTGGGCTTTTGTCTCCAAAGCCAATGATTTACTTTTTTTTTTTAAGGTCTTTTAATTTTATTATACTGGATTACATGAGGCCAGTTTCATGGAAGTATAAAATGTACTTTGAGTAATTCCTGTCCTGCCCCCCCGTCCCATCTTTTCTCACCCTATTAATCTCCTTTGTTCCCCAAGAGAGTCTTGATTCTCCTTTCATGTCATCTGTATGTGTTTGATTTTATGTGTCTATAAAGATTAGGGCCCAAAGCAAGAGAAAGGTGGCATTTGTTTTTCCGAGACTGACTTAATTTGTTTTATATGATTACTTCCAGCTGCAACCATTTTCATATACAAGATGCAACTTCTCTCTTCTTTTCTCTGTGTGTCTCTACTTGTATATGTGCATGTATATGTATGGGCATATGGACATATATGTGCTCCATATGGACATATATATGCTCACTCATGTGGAGCCAGAGGTTAATGTTAGGTAGCTCCCTTAATTGCTCCCTAGTTTTTATGAGAGAAGATCTAAACCTGGGACTTACCGATAGCTAGACTGATTGGGCAGCAAGCCCCAGATATCTTCTTGTATCTGCCCCTCTAGTGTATTACACAGTCATGCCATGCAACCAGGGTTTTACTTGGATGCTGGGGATCTGAACTCAGGGCCTCATGCTTGCACAGTAAGCAGTTTACTGTCATCCCTCCAGCTCCAGCTTCTTTCATCTTATGGCTGAATCAAATGCCATTGTGCTATATGTTTCATTTTCTTTTTCAGTTCCTCTGCTGACTGGACATCTAGACTGGTTCTGTAACTTAGTTATTATGAACAGTGATGTAACACATCCCGGTACGGGAAAGCCTCTGGGGTGTGCTGACCTCAAGTCCTTTTGGTCAACACCCAGGAGTGATATAGCTGGATCACATAGTAGGCCTCGCTTTAGTTTGTTGAGACCACTCTATACTGACTTCTACCGTGGCTGGACTAGTTTGTGAGCACACCAGTGGTGTATAAGGGCTCCGTTTTGCCCACATTCTTACGTTGTTACATGCTTACGTTGTTGTTTTCTTGCTGTCATTCAGTCTGGGGTGAGATGGAATCTCAATGTAGCTTTTATTTGCTTTTCTCCAATGGGTACGGGCATTTGGTATTTCTGTGTGTTCTACCATAGTTTGAAGGAATATGGTCTCTCATGGTAGGCAAGGCAGCAGAAGTTAGTTTGCTTGCGTTTGGGTGAAGGATAAAGCAGATAGAGAGAGACCAGGGAATACTTCTTCCAGCCTAAAGGTTCCACAACCTAAAACAACCACCATCTAGGGACCAAAAGTTCTAACCTTTGGGCCTATGAGGGACATTTCATATCCTAACCATAGCAGCCGTCCAGGACAGGGTTGCAGTGCGGTGCCCACCCAGCAGGAAAGAAAGCTCATCCACAGATGAATTGTAAGTCATAGTGGGAGACAGCAGAGCTTCCTTCACATCAGGAAGCACGATGATGAGCCCAGTCCTGCCCGTGACACGTGCTTTTGAGGGAATGGCATGACTTTCCCTGTTGTGTGCAGCCGTGTCTGTTCTCCTCCTGTGGTTCTAAAAGGCTGCAGATTTATAGGATCAAATGTGAAATCAAAGAGAGCAACACTAAGGAGACAGTCTTAGTCCATTTGGGCTGCCAGAGAGAAAACACCACAGGCTAAGTGCTGTAGTCACGGCTGCCACACATTCTCCATTGCTCTGGAAGCTGAGAATCCTAGATTGAGGTGCAAACAGATTTAGGATCTAGTAGAGCTTTCTGGTTCATAGATGGCACCATGCCACAGTATCCTTGTGGCTGGAAAGAGTAAGAGGGATCTCTGTTTAAAAACATGTGTAGCCAGTCATGGTGATGCAAGCCTTTAATCTCAGCACTCAGGAGGCAGAGGCAGGTATATCTCTAAGAGATATACCAGGCCAGCCTGGTCTACAAAGTGAGCCCAGGACAACCAGGGTTCTGCTACACAGAGAAACCCTGTCTTAAATAGATAGATAGATAGATAGATAGATAGATAGATAGATAGATAGATAGATAGATAGA
>JANHMN010000015.1:3190771-3222175 GCA_030674055.1 Rhabdomys pumilio | reverse complement strand
AGATAGATAGATAGATAGATAGATAGATAGATAGATAGATAGATAGAGCTTGTGTGTGTGTGTGTGTGTGTGTGTGTGTGTGTGTGTGTGTGTGTGTATTCTTTTTGGCCCTTGTATTCCTGTTCTTTTTGGCCCTTACTTTTGATTTAATCAATTCCAGAGGCTCCACCTAGTAAGATCACCTTATGTCCCTTAGGCACAGGTACAGCCCAAGTGAGAAACAAAACGCATATGTCATGTGTAACTAAAGAGAAATGAAATGTGGCCAGGGAGCCCAGTGAGTAGCTGAGGTTGGATTCTACCTTTAGTGTGCACTCTGTTGTAAATGCTCAGACCAGAGAGATTCCCTATCGCGCTAACCTTAGTGAGCCCTCTCCTCTCATCCTTCAGGGTCTGGTTTATATTTCTACCATGTCAACCTTTTCTCACAGTCCTGAGAAGGCGCTTTCTCTTTCCGGCCTCCATCTTGTCACAAGTCCTATTCTTACAAAGCACCAAGAGTCTTCTCTCCCATGGACAATGAGTATCTTGTCTTCTGTGTCTCCCTACTGGTCCAGACCAGCACCAAGGACTTACAAGCTGCTGCATACACCTACTCAGGGAAGGAAAGACTAGGCAGGGATGTGCAAGCAAAGTATCTGCTCGCTCATCCAAACTATGGATAATAATACTCCCCGTCTCCTAGTGCCTCTTGGGCATAAAATACTTGCACAAAGGCCTTTGTGATCCCGGAGTAAACAAAGACAAAGCTATCATTATAGAACAGAGCCAAGCACACTTCATCTTTGAATCACATAGTCAGAGCCGGCGTCATATTTCCTCCCCAACCTCTTGAGTTCTTAGTTTTAGCAATGTTTGAAAGGCATTTCTATATTTTTGTGTTTACTCAGTGTGGTGTCAAATTTATATTTTTGTGTTGAATTTCAGCGAGAATTCCGAGCATTGTCCTCAGAGAGCTGGCTTTTGTGCCCAACCAGTCTTGTCAACTGTGTCTGGCAGGCTTCACAATGCCACAATACTGAGAACATAGAAGGTCGATGGACCGGTGCTCAGCGTTGGATAAGATCACACACCTCAGGGTCAGGACTGCAGGTCTGCGATTCAGTTTGTGAATGGGCAATTTTCTCTACTCTTCAGCAATAACAGCACTTAGTGCTCTGAGGGTTGGTCTTTCGCATGTGGGACTGCTGTTGTAAGGTCCTGCTGAGAGTCTTTCTTTGTCTTATTGTTTCATTCTCTAGAGCATTGTGAGTGCTGTACCTTATTCTGAAGTGCCTGCTAGGACCATAATTAAATAAAGTCACAGGAGCGGATAGATACTGGAAGAAGGCAGCAAACAGGGGGCTGACATGATTGGAGCTCAGGCAGAGACACAGAGGTCTGAGTCCCAGGTCTGCAGGTAGTCGGGGTATCTTTGCCCACATTAATTACCCTTTTCTCTACCGTAGGAGAGAGGATTCTCACCGTCTCACATGCCATTACGAGAACTAAAGTAAATAATGAATTTAATACTCTACCGTACCTTGCGTTTAATAAACGCCTGGTAAAGGTTACCTAGAATTATTAATGTAACTATGGGGGACGCCATTGCCTTCAGCTTTTAGGCATTACATCACCAGCCAGTGATGCCATCCGAAATTCTAGTGATTTTTGCACTAGACCGTCTAGGGCACAGCCAGCCGTCAACTAGCAGAAAATGGTCAATGTTATGGGATGCCTTTTTGTTTGTTTATTTTTGACAGGTTTACTCTGGCTATCCTGAAATTCACTGTGTAGACCAGGCTGACCTCAAACTCGAAGAGATCCATCTGCCTCTGCCTCCTCAGGGCCGGGGCAAAGGTGATATGCTACCACATCCAGTGGGGGTGCCATTTTTGAGTGGGGCTGTGAAAATGTGTGACTTCTATCTTGGGCATCTTCTGTCTTGGATTGTTAGCCAGGTAGAGCCTTTTCCACTTATCAGGTCTGTCTGTGGAAATGACCTGGAAGCACTGGTCATTCCTTTCTAGTGTCTCTGTCGTCAGACTGACTTTAAGCTCAGGCTAAGGGGAAGCAGGTGAATTCCTGCCCAGATTCCTGCCCACTGAAACTGAACTAAGAGGTGTTTGCTGTTATGACAGGAACAAGGCTAAGTCAGTACTTGGCAGTCAACAGCTGCTCTGCCCTGGCACTTTTGCTGGAGCTCTCTGGAACTCATTGTGACCAGACTGGTCCATGCCATGGGATAAAATTTTTAAAGGGGGAGGGGGAGGGAGAGGGAGAAGGAGAGAGAGCTGTAGTAGGCATCCCACATTTTGAAGGAGTTTGTGGACTGTAGCCATTGCTGCTGTGATCCATGCACCCTCCTAGGCAACCTTCATTCCAAACTCACACTCTGCGGGTGGCTCTCTCGTGTTCTCTAACAAGATCTGGGCCCCCCTTTTAGGGAGCTTACCTGTGCACCCCACAGATCTAGTGTGTGACAGGCTGTACATCCTTTCTTCATAGTTCTGCTAACTCACCTGTGAAGTATGTCTGGTGTGTGATTCCCTCCACAAATTGTGAGCTTATTCAAGAACCACGTCTCCTAAAGCCTGAGCCCCTACGTAAACTCAGTCGACTAATGGGTGTTCTGCGCATGTCATTTCCGCGAAGGGACAACAGCAGCTCTCAGTTGGCGGTGTTTCCTGATTCCACACTCTTAACGAAGAGCAAATATGCTTTGCTTTGTTCTCTGAAGTGACTCGAGGCTCGTGTCTACACTATAAATAGATCTGAAAGGAAGAGAAAGAACCACTCATTTACCTGCTGGGAAACAGGCAGGTAGAGTGTTTGTTGAGATCTGCCTCCAGTGTGGGGATAGAAAGCTCTCACAGTTAACGCAACTGTGAGGGCAGAGGCCGAGCAAACACAAGGGGTAGGCCTTCTTTACCCCGGGAAAGAAGATGGAGTAACAGTCATTTACCTTCTCTCTTTTCCAGTGCGTCTGGATAGTCCAGTCATAGAGTTTGAAACCATAAGGAATGACTACCACAATCAACTCCCAGGTTGAGGCGAGTCTTATCCTAGACACATTGGATTTTTACCTGAGATGAGATTCGGTACAAATCACATTTATGTGACGACTGCCACATTTTCATGTCTCCCTCCAAGTGAACACTAATGCAAACTCAGTTCTGGGCTCCATGTTTGGTCCTCAGCTTACCATGGAAGGTAGCATTTTATATAGCACTGGGGAAACATGTCAACTGATAAAATGCTTGCCATACAAGCACAAGGGCTTGTGTTTAGATTCTCAGAACCTACACAAAATGCTAAGCTGGGCAATGTGCACGTGTGATCCCAGCACTGGGAAGGTGGGGACAGGAAGATGTGTGGATCTTTGTTGTCTAGACAGTCAGTGAGCTCCAGGTTCAGAGAGAGACCATATTTCAAAGTGTAAACTGGAGAGTCACTGAAGAGAGCAACGGCTGTCAAGTTCTGGCTCCCACCTTTGCAAATGTGCACATGTATGTGCACATGCACCCACACACACCTGAGCACACATACGTGTATATGCATGCATGAAAGGACCCTCTATAGTCTAACTGCAAAATTCTGATAAACTAACACCATAGGTAGTATCCTCCTGTTCAAATGTGATGATGATGATGATGATGGAATACTAAAGACACTTAGATGAAAGTCACTGCAAGTGCTTAACTTTAGCAGAATTAGTTGGGTGTCTTAGTTCCACAGTGTCCCCACCATCAAACTGAAGTCATGTTTCTAAGATGGGAAAGTAAACCTGGGTGTTAAGCTTTACGATGAAAATGGACTTGGAAATTTGGTAAATGTCTGTGTGATTTCTATGACAAATAAGATCAAGTTACGGATTTTTAAAAAACGGATTTAACCAATAGATATGCTTTAGAAAGTCAACTTTTGTTTCCAAGAATGACTGTGAACTGTGATTTCTAAGGACGGTGTCGAGGTGAGGGGAGTAAGGCTCCAGAGGCATGGGCACTGCATCCACCACCCTGTGTTACATTTAGTAAACCCGAGAAGCTTTTTGGATCCGTGAGCATGAGATCCTTAACTGTCTGTCCCGCTGGGAGCTGTGTGCTCACTTCCAACTAATTTAGAATTTAGATCACGCACTGAACAAATCTACTTTAGAATATCATTTGCAATTTATATCTTATGAGAGTATGACATCAGATTTCACGGTCTTAGCCTATTCTTTCGCGTGGTCCTTGGTTGCCGTGGTAACAGAGTTGCCATGGATTACCCTGCAGGAGTTACAAGGGTCAGCAAAGACCAGAGCCCTGCCATTCTTCATTCAAAGGTAATTGTCCCTGCAAAATGTGACTTGCTTCAATATTTAAGACCTGAGCGGTGATATTAAAGTGGAATGATACTTCAGTTAAAAACCAATAATTAACCTTGTCCTCAACTCTAGGTCACATTTTAATAGCAATTTCATAAAGTGGACATTCCTCTGTCTTTTATTCTTGAAGTCCCCAGACGGATTTACATAATCTAAGTCCTGGAAAAGCACATGGTAATCGTTGCAATTTATTTCACGTCATTATCTAAGCCCTTGAGACCTTCCAACTCCGGTTCTTCTCTAAGGTAATTGCACACATCTTGGGAATCTAGGAGGTAGTGCTCAGGTTCTGAACACCCTCCCCTTGAAAGGATCCACAGACCAGAGGGACTTCTGCTCCCATGCCTTTTGGTAAAATTTAGTTTTAGATAAGCTTATAGCAATTTCCATTCTGGTGAGTAACTTTCCTCAAAATCAGTTCTTGATGCCATGGGTTTACTGGTTTTCCTGAAGAATAGTTTTAGTTTCAATGTGTAGATTATACAATTGGCTTTTGCTATATCCAAACCCTTCAGATTATAAATTAAGAGCACCTTTGAGGTAAGAAGATGCTAGACTTTACTTGACACTTTTTTTTTTCTCAGAGTTGTTTTTAAATTACCATAGTCAGCAACTATGCAGCATATTGTAGACTTTACCTGGTCCTTGTGATGAAGGCCAGAATTTCACATCACTGTCATTGGGCCCTCACCACAAGGAAGAAGGAACCCCCCTTTAAACATAGGCATGTAGTGTTTCTCAGAATTTTACATTGAAGAAATTGTCTCAGAAAGCCATTATATTTAATAAATATATTTAATAAAGATAAAGTTGAAAGATATATTACACACACATATACACTCCAGGAGATTATCAGCATATTTGAAACTTTTTCACATTTAAGTGTAAATTCTAACATTTTGACTGTTTAAGAATCTAAGAATCTAGGTATTTTATAACAGCAAAAAGTAACAATAGTTTAAATTTGCTGTGTTCAAACTCTTCCTCTGTTTATTTTGTAAAGAAACAAAAAATGACTTTTTTGGTTCTAATGGTTGAGGAGATCAAATGTGGTGACACATCCCTGAGTGTTAGCTAGGAAAGGAAATAATCCCAATTCACTCAGTTATTAAGTACATTGATTATATGACAGAACATTGCTTTCACTGAGAAAAGAAATTTTATTCTTTCCGTAGAGTACAAAGGAACTCTAGGCAAGATGTTTGATTCACTTTGGTGTCTATTTATAATTAAAAACTCTATGAGTGAGTTATACTGTTATTAATCTGATTTTTGAGTTTGAATCGATATTTCGTCAAGAGTAGAGAGGGCAGATGAGCTTTGGAAAGCCAATGCCAAGTTCATTATAGAAACATTGTCTTCCCTGTGCTGGCCCCTGCTTCACAGCCTTTTCCCTGTTCAATGGGGCTCAAGGAAGACACACAGAGACATTCTGCTCATTAACCAATGAAACTCATTGCTTGGAATTATCAAGGTAGCTTTTGCCTTGTGTTTATCTGATTTTGGAGAATATAAACGAATCATACTTTAAAAAAAACTACACACAGAGCTTATTCCCCACACCATTGCTTTTTTAGACTTGCCTTTCATTTTTCAAGTATTTGCTATAAGTATATGTTGTAAATATAGGTTACTGGGAGTATGTATTTTAAAAGTTTGCTCCAAGAAGTATGGGCTCTGAGTGGTTACTCCCTGACAATCACTCACCCTCCAATATACCTGGTACCCAGAAGGAGGTGGTCTTCAGAATAAGAAATTGTATTGGCGTTTGAGTCATTAAGCCCCAAATCAGAGAATGCATCAACTATTTTATCTGAGACATCAGCACACTTACCAAATACCCAGTGTTTGTTTACACTGATTTTGATTGTAGACATTATTATTTTTATCGGGGGACCCTTCTCTTCCTCTTAGGAAACTCTCAGCCTGCCATCTGGTGTATCCTCTTTTCAAACACTCGAATGCAGGAGAAAGCTCACGGACTCTTATATCAAAAGATAGTCAGTCATTCTCTGAGACGTTCTTTGTTTATAATAGATAATCTGATGTAATCCAGGCAAAAGGTTTTAGGATCGATTGAGCAAGTACTAAGATGCTTTAAAATAAACACCACTCCTTTTAAAATTTCGTAATTTCTTTTTAAAATTATCTCTCAGTTTTTTATCATTTCTTTTTTTTTTTTCTCTTAAATTACCCTTCCTTGAATAAAATAAAAAAAAAAAAAAAAGACTTTCCAAGCAAAGCATAACAAAGTGCTCAGAACCGTCTGGGATGACAGGGCAGGGTATTTTTCCTAGACAAAAGGAATAGTCTTAATTATGTCTTTTCTGCCAACTCCATCTAAGTTCCCAGCCTCCAGCCGGGAATCAAATCTTGAGACACCAAACAATAGCACCCAGGCTCCTTTCTTCCCACCTTTCTCCTATGAGGCCTGCAATCAGCTAGAGACTGCTGGAGGGCTTTGTCCCCAAGCTGACAGGCCTGGGTCCAGGTCCTCCAATGGCTCAGCGCAGAAGAGACCAGCAAGCCCCCTGCAGACTTATTGTGGGTTTGTCATGAGCTGGATTTTGGATCTGTAACTGGCAACAGCCAGAAAACAAACCTGTTTGAAAAGACAGAGACTGTGATACCTCTCCTTTCCAATCAGGTATTCTAATACCTGGAAAACTCTGAGAAGAAGTTAGGCTCCAGTCAAAGACACTTATTAGGTAGGTGGCAGAGATTGTTTTAGGTGAGAGCGAGAGGTATTATCTACTTCAGAGTAAAAAAAAAAAAAAACAAAAAATCCTATGTCATGCCATTTTCAAACTTAATGTTGTTTTAATTCAGAGAAGACATTTGAAGAAATTAAAACCCAACAAATAAACAAAAAGTTGGCATTGTATACTTGAATGGTACAAGTATCAGCTGCTAGAAAAAGCAGTCTCCCAGGGAACAACTTCTGGTAGTCCATAAGCTTCTAATGGAAATAAATATTTTATGGAAAAGCAAGCCAATGTTTTCAGTTAAAATTTCTTGGGCAGAATTCCAAATTCCCTTTTATTCAATTGTCCCTTCTAAAAGACGTAAAATCCCCCATCTTTAGTATTTATCAGGACACACAGTGTTCTGTCACTGGACAGTAGACACACTGTCTACTTCCGAACAGCCTTACAGCTTTTTCTCTCTGTTATAGTTGACTCTGAACACAACTTTGGGTGGAGCAAAACTCTGTGACTCTGGCCAGGTGACAGAACTTTCTGGAGAGCTTCACTTTTGCGTTTGAAGGTCTTGTTAATTTTAACTTGTCCCCAAACTTAAAATTTTGAAAATGATCAAAGACAACAATATAAAACACGATTTTATGATTTTGATAAATATTAATTTACTGGTGAATTAAAAAAAAAACACACATGTATTTAAAATGTGAATGTTAAGTCCTTAATAGGCCATGAATGCTTGTATGTAATGTTAGCTCAGTGCCTAACTGGAGCCAAAGGAAGAAGACAGCAGGCATCACACATACACAAATGCATGCACACACATTGCATATCATTGACACACACACATATACACATATGCACATGCACAGACACATGTGTGAGCACCCGAGCACACACAGACCAGAGGACAATCCTAAGTATTTGGAGATAGTGTCTTCTTTGTTGCTGTAGCTCAGGTCCTTATGCTTGCTAGGCTAGCATTTTACTGTTCTCCAAATATGTGATCTCCCGTATCCTTTATTTCTTTTAAAATTTGGTTAGTTGTTGAGGCAGGACCTTGCTCTGTAACTGTAGATGATCTGTGAAGCCCAGGGTGGCCTTGAATTGATGACATTCCTCCTGCCTCAGTCTCCCAAGTGCTAGCAATGTAGGTGTGTGCTGCTGTGCCTGACTTCTCACTGGTGGATTCTCCTCTTTTCAGTGTGCATTGGCCAATGTTTCTCTCTATTCGAGCTACTTAAACAGGCATTATTTGAAAGTTCCATATAACATGTTTTGATTATATTCTCCCCTCCTTCTCCAATTTTTCCCAGATCCACACCCCTTTCCCCACACACCCAAATAACTTTGAGTCCTTTTTAAAAACCAAACCACCAATTTGTGCTGCAGAAAGGTTCTTAGATATGCGGTCTTCCACTGTCTTAACAAGGGCTACATAGTCTTACAGAGAACTGTGCCTGCCTGTCCACATCTAATAATTGCAATCTGGCTTCGTGCGAGACTGCGTCCAACTCCCCTCTGCATGCAGGATTTGGTCTGAATTGGACCTGTGAAGGTCTTGTACTTGCAGTTGCTGTGAGTTCATATAGATGGCTTCAATGGTGTCCAGAAATGTTTCTTTGTGGTTATCTGGCTCTTCAATCTCTTTCTGTCACCTCTTCTGCAATGACTCCTAAGTTTGATGTGTGTGTGTGTGGGGGGGGGAGTTGTGACATATACGTACCCGTTAGGCTGACTATTCTAAAGTCACCTATTCTTTGAACCCTGACTAGTTGTGGTTGTCTGTACTAATTACCATCTACTTTCTCAAAGGAGGGTTAAGAGATGTATTGATCTATGGGTGTAATGATGAGTCACCGGGAGCTGATTAAATACTCTGATGGCTAGTTCTGTGTCATGTCGACACAAGTGTGGGCCATTTGGAAAGAGGAAATCTCACCTGAGAAAATGTCCCAGTTAGATTGGCTTGTGGGCAAGCTTGTGGTGTACTTTATTGATTGACGATTGATGTGAGAAGACCCACCTCACTGTGGGCAGTGCCACTGGGTTGGTGGTCCTGGATACTATAAGAAGGCAAGCAAAGAAAGCCATAAAAACAAGTTAATAAGCAGCACCCCTCTGCAGCTTCTGTTTCAGTTTCTGCCTCTAGGTTCCTGCCCTGAGTTCCTGTCCTGATTTCCTTTAATGGTGGACTATAATATGGGAGTATGAATGAAATAATCCTTTTCCTTCACAAGTTGCCTTCAGTCATTTTTTTAAATAGCAACAGAAACTAATTAAGACAAATACTGTGTCCATTTATCAAAGTAATAGCAGTAGTTTCTTTCCTAGTGTCCACGACTTGCCTAACTGTAGCCTCTTGGTCGGAGAATGGTGCCAGGTATGGGTTTTATCTTGTGGCCAGAACTTAAATGTGATCAAAATTTGGTCAGTTACTCCCATGGTGTTCATGCCACTATTAAAACACAAGGTGTCCCTTGCCAGACTGTTCTTGGACAAAAATTGGTGTTTCATTGCTGTTCTACATTCAAGCCTCCTGTGAAACTTCCATTGCAGGCCTTTGTTCTATTGACCTGGGAGAGTCAAGAAAATCTTGTTTCCCAGGCTCTACTTTGGGGGAGTCACGGCTTTCAAGGTTGAAAGTTTTTAATCATAGCGAGAGTTTGCAAGAAGCTAAAGTGCCTAACAAATTCTCCCCAGGTGGCGAAACGTCTTACAACCATACCTAATGTTACATGACTCATCCATCACCTGCTCTTTATCCGAATGCTCGCTTACTGAACACCTGCAGTATGACAGGGAAGCCGCTCGAAGGAAAACAAACACAGCGCAGAGGCAACGCTAAAGCATTCATCACCCAAGGTGGAGGAAAGGTCACTTGTAACAGATGTTGGCAACACTGTGTGGTGGGGATTGTAGCTTCTCCTAGGTATAGGCTGAGGTTGGGGCATTTGGAGGGAAGTGTGCCCACCAAATCACCCATGTCCCCTCTACCATCCTCAGCCATCACTGAAGCCCACTCAAGACTTTGTGACTAATTATAGCCAATTGGTGGCATGAGAGACTAAAATCTGGGCTACGGCACATAGGAGCTCCTTGTGTCCCTTTCTTCATTCATGGTAGGCAAGCGGAGACTGCTTCAGTTGACGATGACCACAAATGAAGGCAGCCAAGCAGTGCTTGTGGTCTCCTTCCTGGCCTTAATTTCTGAGAAGCCACCGGGGACTTCTCTGTCCTGTGTTTGTTACCACAGTCATTCATTCTATCAAAACAGGCTTTGTAGTAAATCAGAAGATGCAAACTTGCCTAAGCAAGGGGTCTTGCGAGTGTCCCCTTCAACTGACGCGAGTGAAGGCAGACAGACAAGTCTGGAGAGGAAATCAGGGGCCAGCTCTCCTAGGGTTTGGGTCTGCCCTGCTAAAAATTGGGTTTTCTCTTGAGGCACTGGGGAGACACTGAAGAATTTTAATATCTTTTCCACCTTTGCACCTGGGGAAAAATTTACCAATATCTTTTGCAGAGCTCAGCTAATCTGACAGACTAAAGTCTGCTTTGGCTAATAAAAAAGGGATCGATCTTCAGCCCTCAGCTTTAATGGTTCAAATGTGTAACGCTTTAAATGTTGCACAATCCGTTCGTAGGTGTCAGGCTCAGGCAGGTTACAGGGGAGCTGCTGAAGCAACCTGAGTGCTCTTCCAATCAGACATAACGTCGTATTTACAGATCAGCCTACACATAGGGCAGGCTTGAGAAAGCCAAGGTACAGTCGCAGACAGATTTATAGACCTTTAAAACAACACTGAAGAAGCTCCACACAGTCTTGGGGTTCCAGAGCATCACATAATGGCTGCATGGTTTGTACATATGACTCGTGATCTACAGAGGATAACTTTCCATCCCAGGCGGTGGAGGAGGAAGTCGGTCCGTGGTGGAGTGATATTGTATTTTGCGTAAAGTGCATGAATCCTAGATACTTCTAATGACTGTTAGTTAGTGGGGGAAGAGTTTTGAGTTACATCTGATTTACGACATCAAGGATAATACAACATGAGAAAGAGTCTGATGTGTTTGTTGGCCATAGCTGAGGGGATTGTTGTGAGTAGAGGCCTGGGCGGTGAAACACAGTGCCCAGAGTACAGAACCTCATGGCTCAAAATGTCTGTGGAGTCAGACACTGAACAGCAAGGCTCTTGCTTTCTTCTTCTCCTCTGCTTCCAAGATACATCATACCTTTTCCCTCAGTTTCAGGCCCATTTACACCATGGACTCCAGTGGTGTTGTCAGACAGATCTCCTTCCTGAGGGACGAATAGTTATCTACCTAAATATCACACATGTCTCAGAGGCTTCTCAGACTTAGTATTTTCTAGAAGTTATTTGACCTTTCATCTCAAATGAGCTTCCTTCTCCATTCTTCATTTTAGAAGTTAACACGGTTCATTCAGTTGTGAAAACGAGGGCTCGTAAGCCCTTTCTGAAACCAGCATTTCTCCAAAGCACCATCCTGTGTTTGGTTCCTAACTGACTTGCTAGTTCTGCCTCCAACAACTTCCTGACTCAGGCTACATGTCTCTTGACTTCCAAGACTCCAATATGTGAATGCTGAGGAGATGCACTATAGCCCTCTGGATCATTATTCATTCCTGAATGTGTTCCTCTCATGCAGAGACATGCCGCCCCACTCTTTGCTTAATTAATCCGTCTCCGCATCCTGAAGGATTTGGGTTGAATGCAGCTTCTACAGGCAGGTAATTCTTGATGCCTCCTTGTGGGTTAAGGCTCTGACATTTATCACACCCTCAGCTTAGATGGCCTACTGCTTCCAGCCTCTGATTGTTGATTTTTTTTGTAGTTGAATGCTTTCCTCTCCCTCCTAGATTATAAACTTTAGGAAAACCGAAACCACACAGAAATTGCTCACCGCCATATGCCCGCAGCCTGTGCAGTGGTCAGTAGATAAACTCTTAGCATTTATTAGACAGACACAAAGAATTAGAAAATGCCACCTTCTTAGTGGTCTTTCGTCTTCAATTTTAATGTCATGCTTTTTGAAAAGGGATATTCTTATCATTTTCTTCCAAGTGTTTCCAGATGGACAACATTAGGCAGAGAGCTGCAGAGATTCTGAAGTGTGGGGTGGGTGCTGGTGGGGTCTGCGTCAGCTACGTAGCTTTTTATACACAGTGGTGAGTGATTTTCATCTGCTCTTCAGAAAGATCACTAATGACTACGTGCCACAGACATTTATGGTGGCTTTTTATTATTCCACAAAGGTTATATCTTTGAATGCCAAGGTTCTTTCAAATAAAAGTTCATGAAAATTGCACATTCGGCTGCCATAAAGGCCAACGCAAATCACAGAGAATAAGCGCATGCGCACACTGCTGTTTCTTGGGTTGTATCGATTTGGATTGAAGTGCACATTATATCACTGACAGGGAGAGAGACGGATATAAGAAAACAAAAATATTATTACTAAAACATTCAGGTGACTTAGTATTTTATGCACATACACAAAGGTCTCAGAAGGTGGTTTGTTTGGGGGGCTGGGAGGAGGCGAGGAGAAATTGGTGTGCACCGTACCTGTACAGCATTATAGGCATGTCTTCACTCAGACTGGAAAAGTCGAGGAGAGCGACCCATACTAGTCTTTCAACAGTGTCTACTGATCCATTAAACTTAAAATAGATTCGTCTCCAGAGACAGTCAACTTCCCGGACACAGCAATTACCGTGAAAGATGGCAAGCCCAAGACATCCATTTAGTGGGAATCTACCGCCCCACGTATCTCCCTCCATAATTCTCCTGTGCAGGCCTGAGTGTCTATCTTGGCTACCTGTCTAGCACATGTCCACTCCTTCTTCAGCCTAAAAAGGTAGAGAATACAGGATTTCGGGGCCTTGCTAAGTGCTTCTCTGGAATGGAGGTGAAGTAAGATACTCCGAGAAATACTTAATCCACATTTAAAAGTTAAGAAAGACCCTAAAATAAAATACAGTTTAGGTCAGAGGTTTTCAACTTGTGGGTTATGACCCCTTTTTTGGAAGGAGGGGTGTCTAATGACCCTTTCACAGGGGTCGCCTATCAGATATCCTGCATATTCAATATCTATACTACGATTCATAACAGTAGCAAAATTCCAGTTATGAGGCGGCAACAAAATAATTTTGTGGAAGGGGGTCACCACAGCCTGAGAAAGAGTACTGAAGGGTCACAGCACTAGGAAGGTTGAGAACTACTGTTTTAGGCTGACCTATGAATAACTTCAAAGACACCACAGTGAACTTAGTGCCTGTAAAGGCTATGTGTGTGAAGAAGCAAAGCCAAGAAGCATGCTCATGCATTTTAAAGTTTGTTTTATGAGAAATGTGTTCTGTAACAAAAACCCATCGGATTTGATAAGAGCTAAGGTAGGATTCATTTTTAAGTTGGAGACATCAAAGAAACTTTCATATACTACAAAGAGAACAGTAAGTATGTGTAAATTCACTTGTTCTTAAAACTAATATTGATGGATAGGTGGTTGTGAGAGAAGTTATCTTCCAAAGATTGGGAAGATGAGACTGAAATAAAATACAGAGAGCCAGGACCCATTCCCTTCCTGAAAAAAAGCCAAAGCCTAGAAAGAAAGCACTTATTTATCTGTCAGACCGTGTTAGAGTGACTACTAAGGTATACTGTTTTTCCCTGAAAGAAAGAAAAAATTCCCAACTTGCCTAATCTAGGTAGCAGTGCTGCCTCCAGAGTCTGGGGGAGGCTGGCTGCTCTTCAAACCTGTTCAGTGCTGTGCATGCTTGCATCAGACTTTGGGGTGGGAAGCGATCCTGGGATATGTCAGTTTGTGATTCTGCAGGGCACTATTCAGTTCCTTTCCTTTATGTCTAACACTCCCAAGTATGCATGGGCAGGCTGGGGATCTCTGCTGGCCATAAAAGGGCATGTGTGTTCTAGTTCAATGTACTTTCGATAGCTAGACTTCATAAAAAGCCAATGTATCCCAGAGTTATATACGTGACTATTGCAGTTAAATGTGAGAGATAATTCGAGACCCTTCAACTATAAATTAAGGTGAGTGTCTTACATCCAAATCTAAGGCTAAATAAAATAGCTTCTCTTTGTTTTGATTCCCTCCTCTCTTCTGATTCCTTATTTACAAGGCAAATTCTAGATTGTGACTACTAACTTTATATTCTACACTTGTGATGGGTAGTTTTCTGTCAACTTGACATAGGCAAGAGTTATCTGAGAGGAGGAAACCTCAATTAAAAAAAAATGCCTCCATAAGATCAGTCTGTATGCAAGTCTGTAGGGCATTTTTTAAATTAGTGATAGACCGGGAAGGGCCCAGTGCATTGTGGGTAGTGCTGTCCTTGGGATGGTGGTCCTGGGTTTTATAAGGAAGCAAACTGAGCCAGTCATGATGAGAAAGCCAGTAAGCAGCACCCCTCTATGACCTCTGCATCAGCTCCTGTCTCCAGGTTCCCTCCCTGTGTGAGTTCATGTCCTAACTTCCTTTGACGATGAACAGCAATATGAAAGTATAAGGCAGATAAACTTTTTTCTCCTTAAATGACTTTTGGTCATGATATTTCATCACCGCAATAGAAATCGTAACTAAGACAACACCCAAATATTTGATTTTTTACTAGAGTTACAAATACCATTTATATCTAATCACAACTTACTTGAATATTTCCTATTAATTTTTGATCCATAATGGATCCAATTACCCTCAGGGTTACTCAAATATACCAACTTGAATGAGAAATATCTGCTCTAGACTCATGTGTTTGAACATTTGGTCCCCAGTGTGTGGTGTTGGTTGTAGATCTTTTAAGAGATAGATCTTTGTTGGAGGAACTAAGTCACTGGGGGTGGGCTTTGAGGATGTGTAGCTCCATCTCACTTCCTGTTCTCTCTCTTTACTTCCTGTGTAGGAGCACAGACATAATCAGCCAGCTTTCTGTTCTTGCTACCATGCTGTGCCTCCTTCTTCATCGTGACCTCCATTTCTCTGGGACTATAAGCCAAAATAAACCCTTTCATTTTTAAGTTTCTTTGCTCGTGGTGCTTTATCATAGCAACAGAAAAACAATTAATGTATCCACATGTCCTTTAGAGCTAGCATGTCAACTAATCAAGTTGTGGTTACTGTTTGGATTAAGCTCTTTCTTTGTATGGATTGAGTATCACCTCCTACAACAATAGCATCAAAATGTAATTAGTCCAGGAAGGCTTTGTCCTCATAGATGTATTAAAATTATCTTGAGACTGAGTTAGTCATCATAAGAAGCCCCAATAAAGAGATACACTTGGCCTCCTATCTTTTCTTTGGAGAGCTGCTGCTCCCACGCAGCTCCTTCCCAACAAATGGCAGGAAGCCCTCATCAGGTTTACCCCCCTTCATCTTGGACTTTCCTGTCTCCAGAATCAAGTGCTAAATAAAGTACCATTCTACACAAAGGACTTAGCCTTTAGTGACAAGAACACAAGTGAGCTAAGACCACATTAGGTTACTTCACAATCTTCAGTGTTTTTTTTATTGGACCAGTATGGAGATTGACTCAAAGTGTATGTTGTCAGCTTCCTGGTCACAAAGCCTTGGACCTTGGTGTATACAAGCTTTACCTAAACATCTACAGATTATCATGAGATATTTTCTCTTAAATCTGAGTCTCCAGACAAATGTTTCGCCACTGAGAAAAATGGGTAGCTCCTGGAGAGAGTTGCTGACTCACTTTTGTGCAAAAGAAAGCTTGAACTTTTGATAATAATCTGCAAAAGAAAGATTCTCTAGGTATGACTGGGGAGAGCCTCCCTGTACCCCACTCCCCTTTATTGATGAATGTGTATGC
This sequence comes from Rhabdomys pumilio, assembly GCA_030674055.1. Classification (NCBI taxonomy): domain Eukaryota; kingdom Metazoa; phylum Chordata; class Mammalia; order Rodentia; family Muridae; genus Rhabdomys; species Rhabdomys pumilio. Next base: position 3,206,271 of record JANHMN010000015.1, on the reverse strand, counting down.
TTATTGTGCCTTAGACTTTCTACATCTTTGGGTGGCTAAGTAAATGAGATAGGAGGATTGGAAAGCCCAGCTTTCTGTCTAGGCTGCCCTTCAAATCACACTGTAAGAAATGTCCAAAGCAATTCCCGAGCCCTGAGCGTAGAACCAGTTAGAAATGTCCCCTGGATGAAACGTTCCAGTTTAGATGGCTTTGAGCTGAAGTTTGTTTACCCGAAGGCTTTGGGAAGCTTTGTTCTACGGAAGCAGAAGCTTGTTCTGGGTCTCACACTGTGATTTGTGTAGCCAGCTCTGAATATTAGAGAGCACATTTGCGCTCTTGCTCGATATCTGAGTCCTTTCTCTATGTGTGAGCACTGAATCCTAGCTGATTGAGGTCAGGGCACAGTAAAGTGCTTGCAGTCTTTTGGGCCTCCTGATAGCGCCACAGGCATTGAGTTATTAATTGAAACTCTCAGTTTGCCAATTGCAAGATTTTTCTTATAATGGAGATCTATATTTCCGATTCAGTCAGTGTGGGTAGAAAGTACAGAGACGCAGTGAAGGCCAGCAGCGTCCTTGTGGGTCCTACATACAGGTGTTAGGGGAACAAAGAGTGGCTGAAGGTAAGTGTGTCCTGAAGTGTATTCTGATGGGCGTAACCGGGAAAGAAGACAAAGATGAAGCCCTAAGAACATAGTGCTAGCATCAGGATGGAAGAATGTGAGTGATGTGCAGATCTTAGGGAAAAGTTAAGGATGGGTGTTTGGGGAAATAAATAATAACTCAGCTCCTAAAGTATACATCTAGGTAAGAAGACCATTAATGGCCATGCCAAGCAACTGGGCACTGCCTGAGGGGAGAGCCAGGAGAGTCAGTTGCATTTGATAAAAGTGAAGGTCAGATGATGAGAAGCTTTGCAGAGAGCAGGGCTAAGAAGAAGGGAAGGAGTCTGGGAGTCTCAAGCAGTGAGGCTGTACCCTCAGACGGACAACATCAGTGGAGTCTGAGAGGCAAGATCAGAAGTGAGTCGAGGAGGAGAAAGGCTTAAGGGAGGAGGTATCTGTGGCTCTGCCTTAGGTGTGAGATTAGGAGTTATGAGTGGGAGGCTCCTGTGGGAACTGTAGTTTGCTCGAGATGCACTGAGTGGGCTCCCACTTTGACAAAAAGATACAAAGTGCTCAGGTATAAAATCCTCAAACATGAAAAATTTTAAATTAAATATATATATTTTTAAAAGCTATAGGCACGCCAAAGACCAAGGTAGGTCTCTCTGAGGCGATGAGAGTCTCAGTGAAAAGCCAGTACAGAGTTGATGTTGTTAAACTGCATAGTGTTGACTTCCCATCCAGGACCAGGAGAGCAGGGTATAGAGGTGTCTATGGCAAGGCCTTGATTGAAGTCTTCCCTGCAAGATTCGGAGAGTCAAACGGGTGATGTCATCTGTAAAAATGTTTGCCGAATTAGCATGTAGTGAGGAGTTATATATGACCTCTGTGTGTTTTCATAACATGTAGATCCTGTTACTACTAAATACAGAAAATGCCATGGCCAAAGAGACCTAGAAGCTGCATCCTGATTGCAGGTGTGATGTTCATGGCAGTTTCCAGAGTCTGCCTGCTACATACAACAGGTTACAGTATCTCTTCAACTGGGAGACAGACTGATGGGAGCTGAGGGATATAGCAAAGAGTCGGAGTGCTCCCCCCCTACCCATGAAGCTCAGGGTTCCATCCTCAGCCCCTCCCACCGCCCCACAAAAGAATCCAAAACAACTCAAATGAAGAAACTTTGACATTTTGTGACATTTTCTCTACTCCTATCTTAGGAAAAAATGCAATCTAAAAGTTAGACTTGTTTAATTTAAAGCTGTAGGTCAGAATGGTACCCGTGTTTTACCGGATAAAATACAAACACTTAGTCCCACTGTCTGTATCCCAGCTGGAGGAGGAATGGGTCTGACGTGAACACACTTGTAAGTCATATATGACGACTGAATACGTGGTTATGACGTCTAATTTTACAAAATAATCAAACCAGCTATTTGCTCTTGACGAATGGCAAAGGCATCCTTGTGGCTTTTTTTTTTTTTTTTTTTTTTTTCATAAATTGCTTTTCTGTAAAAATCTGAATACAATTCCGGGAACAGTTTCTACTGTCTTGGCAGCTCTGGTATTTACACAGTGGTGTCCTCATTAAGGATTAGAGGTAACACCCTTTTAGATGCAGTACCTAAAATGTTTCAGCGGTTCCTGATGGGCCCGAGGCTTACATTAAAGTCATGTTTATTGATTTTAGAAGCAAGCATAGATGATCACAGAGGGTGGGCTGTGAGGAGACAGTTGAGGTGGATATGGGGAGAAGGGTGGACTCATGAAGCCAAATGGTTGGCCAACCTGGGTTAGAAGAAAGCCGAGCTCAGGGCCTGCATCTTTAAAGCATTCTTGTGATTTGGTTTTCCAAATTTTATTTATTTGGTGATAGTGGCTAGGCTACAGGTGCATATTCAAAATTCTAGATTTAGAAAGTAGCTTCCTAAACAGCCTTTATTGTCACGCTAATTTTGAGTGGATCCCTTGGGGTATTTGACTGCAATGCAGATGAGCTGGTAGGTGGTAAGGTTCTGGGCTTAGAAAAGGGACTTTTTGATGTGACTGGTTTGTCAGCTAACCAGAGACATTTCTCTAGGCTTCACCTCATTAAAATCTACCAACCAAGACAAAAGTAAGACTCTTTCTGCTTAGAAGAATAGAGAGGTGTGTGTCATTTTAAGTCAAATCTCAAAGAAAACCACCCAGAGAAAGAAACCTGTGGTCAAGAAGACATATTCTTAAGAAGAGACAGTAGAGGCTGACTTGCCTAGCTAGTTAGTGGTATTCAGAAATGACTCAGACAGTCAGGGAGTTTTAGAAGAAACAGCAATAGCTGATTGTGTGTGTGTGTGTGTGTGTGTGTGTGTGTGTGTGTGTGTGTGTGTTTGTGTGTGTGTCCTTGTGTCTGTTTGTGCCTAAGCGTAGGCCAGAGGCCAGCTTCAAGTGCAGTTCTTCAAGGGCGTATACTAGACTTTTCTTTTCTTTTAGACAGGGTCTCTCCCACTGGCCTGGCGTCTGTGAACTGTCTAGGTTGGCTGGCCGTCTCTAGTGTTATAAATGCTTATCCTCATGCCTAGCTTTGTATGTGGGTTTTGGGATCAAACTCATCCCAGACCAGGAGAGGGTATGGTTGTTTTTTGTTTTTTGTTTTTAAATTTGGCCATCAGACTCTGCAATATCTGCATTGTCTGATTTAATTTCCAAAACAGATTCACACGGTAGAGCTTAAAAACAGCTAATATTGGGAAGTTAGGACAGACCTGTAGATCAGTGAGCTGGTTCTTCCCTTTCAAGCAGGGAAGCCTTTAAGTGCCCATGGTTCTTCCTGCAAGGGTCTGCTTTTGCTTTCTTTTCATTCTCTTGTTCTTTGGGGTTTGGCATTGAGATCATTTTGCATCCACTGTCTTGTTACTGTCACCAATGACCTGACAAAGATGACTTAATGGAGCAAGTCGATTCTCCCCACTGAGTTTTGGTCCATCCATGTGGAGGAAGGGGAAGGTGGTTTCCCCAGTGAAGGGAACGTGTGGGTAGGGCTCCTTACAGCTTAGATGCAGACAGAAGGAAAGAGAGGAGAAGCAGGTCAAGCTATAACTGTCAAGACAGAAGTGTGCTGGCCTATCCCATCCAGCTAAGGCTAACCTTCTAAAGGTCCCACAGCCTTCCAAAACACTGTAACCAGCTGGGGACCAAGTGTAAAAACAAATGAGTCTGCAGGGGAGGTTTCATACCCAAAGCATAACAATCACAACAACAACAAAACCAAAACAAAACCCAACAAACAAAAGAAAAAGAAAACCCATAAAAGATAAGAGGTAGATATATTTCTTAAGGAGAACTTTTTTTTTTTAAAGAAGATTTTGACTAAAATCTTTAAACATGGTAATAAAAATTTTCCCATTCTACAAACCTTTATATAAGTTGTAATTAAAAGGGTCTTAATTTTACGGAAAGAAAAGACACTAGAGTCCTCATGCTGGAGAACAAAACAAGCCAGTTTATTGTACCAACTGGAAAAGACATCAAGAGACTCAGGTCTGTAAAGAGCTGCAAATGGCATCAGATATCTAACTGGTTTCCATGTGGTCAGTCTCCAGCTTGGCTTCTCACAGAACAGAAGCTGAGCTTCCCAGAGGGTGGTGAAGATTGGGGTGGGGTGGGGTGGGGGAGTGCATCTGTCATCTGTCATTGCTAAGTCTCTTTTCTGGAGTTGAAAGGTCCTGGGTGTCTTAGTGATACTTATCTGTTGTCACGTCAGAGCAAATGAGGTTTCAGGTCACCATTAGCAGGCCCTGCATCCTAGAGGACAGGAGGCCAGCATGGTGCAGTCTGATGTCACAGAGGAGGCACCTGTCCTTGTTACCAGTCCTCACTGTCTTTCAGCCAGTGATGTGTAGGAAGCCAGGCTGGGAACTTTCAATGCTGTTCAAGCAGACAAACATTTACAGGCAACATCCTGTAATGTTCTTAGAAGCCCATCGCATCTTCTTGTGGAGAGTGATTTAGAGTAATTAAATATAGTAGGCAGTGGGACAGAAAGCGGAAAAATGCATAGAATAAATTAAATACCTTTTCCCACTAGGAAAAGGAAACAGACACCTTTGGTGATCTGGAGCAGTCTTTTCAAGAAGAGACAATTAACTCCTTTTCTATCTGTTTCTCAAAAAAGCTATTTAATGGCAGGGTCCCCTGCCTTGCAATTCAGCATGAAACATTTTGTCAATCATTCGACCTACTGACAGATGTTTGAATTTGCAGAACAAACTTTAAGAAAGCTACAAACCAGGTGTTCTCAATATTGTTATTTTGAGGGGGTGGGTGGGAAATGTTTGTTTTCACCCTGTCACAGAGGAAAATATAGTCTGGAGTTGAAGGCTGACCTGGAGCACTGGCCTGGGGAAGGATTTCTTAATCAGGCTGGTGTTCTGCCAATGAAAGGAAACCACCCTAAATTTGGATCTTCTGGAAATTCAGATATCAAGTTGACTTTCTGAGGACCTCAGGGTTATTCTGAGTCAGTGAAATCTGAGTGTGTGGTCAGAGGAGATGGAAAAGCTCATCCCTCGGGGCTGAGAGGACAGGAGGAAGAGGTCACAAACAAGCCCATCCCTTTTCATCTTGAGTCCCACCTGCTCCTCCTGTGGTCTCCTAGGGTAAAGCAAAGGACTCACCTAGTGTTCCTTACTCTGTTTCCAGACCAGCAAGGAGTAGGTGGAGGAAAGTAAAACCACAACTGTGGCTTTAGAACAAATCAAAATTCTGAAATTCACACACTTTTAGCAAACATGTTCATGCCGGGTACAGCTAGCTCCATTCCTGATTCTACTTGTAAATTGTGCCACCTTCCTGTCTTCTTTCTCAAAAATACTTGTGAAGTTCATCTTAAGTAAATTTCTCTTGTAAAACAGGGGAGCTGGAGGGCAGTGAATCTCAGTCCTGGAATATCTTGCCTGAATCTGAACACATTTCTAGTCCACAATACAGAAAACTATAAAAACCAAAACCAAACCAAACCAAACCAAAACAAAAACAAAAACAAAAAGCAACTGAACAAAGCAAAACCTTTAAGCAAACACACAGAAGAGACTTCATGTATTGCTTCTGTGTCATCATTGCCATGTAACCTAGGATATGAGGCCTCAAGAGAGCTGCTTTTTAATGTATGTAACTACATTTAGAAGGCAAAATGGATCAACTCAACTATTCCAACAAGTGGATTTTCGGAATAGACTAGTTGACACCGCCCTAAGAACAAGCCCAGGCATGCTACTGGCTTCAGATGACAAACTTGATGTCCCTCTTCAGTGTGTGTGTCTTTCTGTGTCCTGGGCAAGAAACACAGCAAGCTCTGTACGCAGGGGGAAAAGATCTCTTTTGAGCTTGAACAAATACCTCCAGAGGTTACTTAGAAATGGACATAGCCCTCTTTGCGAAGCAGACACAGTCGCCAGGTGTTTTCATTTTCCTTTGTTACACCATAAAAGAATAAAAAGCACAGAAGTACTTATTTGTTCATGGCAACTTCATTTATCGTACAGAACCTCAGCAGCTGTAGAGTAGCAGGGTGTTTAGATAAAACGGAAAATGGGAAATCTGAAAAGACATTCGCAGTAGGACACAGTTTTGTTAGTTTGCTCACTGAGGAGTGTTCAAAACCTCAATTCATTTCTTCAGTTTGTCAACTTGGTTAAAAGCATCCAGAGTGTTCTGGGGCCAGGGCTGTTCAGCCTTTTGTAAAACATTTCTACCATACGTACAGTCCTGGTTGCATCCCTAGCACGTGGGGTGTGGTGTTTTGGGGGAACGGTGATATATGTAGGGAAAGGCAAGTTAAAATGAACACATTGTTTCAGAAAAACAGACTCTGCTTTTCTGCAGGTTTCCCATTGGGCTGAAATGCTAGAGGTGGCTTTTCCTTTTTAGAAGATTGAGAAAGGCTTATTTTGTGTAACCGTTGCCAGAAAGCCAGCATGCCAGGGGGCTCTCTCTCAGCTCCACGAGTTGAACTCAGCCTCACAGAGATCGCGGGACAGCTCTGCCTGCTACATCATCTATTTTTGTTTCACTAACTACATTCTATAAAGACACATCATAATTGCAACATAACAGCAGCTTTATGCTCCAACATAATGATTAAAGAATATCAATAATGCAGGCCCCAAGCAGAGCACAGACAGGACCATTTCCTTCTCAGTCTGGAGGAAGCTGAAAGGAGCCATCGATGAAGCCTACGGTCCATCAGCCTCGAAATCAATAGAACAAGCCACTGCACACACAGCATAACCCATTCAAACCATTCTGGCCTTTTTACCGTCTCCAGGAGTGGGGATCCATCTTCCCAAATAGACTTTGATTTTAGAACGTTTTTAGGGTACCAGACAACAACCACAACAAAAAAAACCCTGTTTGCTCTACTGCTTGCACTAGTGGAACAGTCATGAAGAAGTTAGGCATTTGAAGTTTATTTTCTTGGTATGGAGCAAACCACAGAATAGATAAAACCGGTTTATGGCCTACATCTGGTTGGATCATAAAACATAAGGCAGTACAGTCAAGAATGTGCACCTGTGAGTACTGTAAACCCTGACTCAGGGTAGCAACCTCGATAAGCACAGGGCTTGGGGCGAGGCAGCTCCCTCTTGCCTCCTTGAGTATTTACGATGTGCAGACATTGGAACAAGGGGGCTTACTCACTGATCATGCTTGTTGTTGTTATTGTTCTTTGTTTGGATTGTTTTATTTTATTCTAGATAGAGCTATCATGCCTCCATAAACCATTCATGCTTTATTTAATATGTATGTCAGGATTCTCTTTCTTTCTTTTTAGGTTTACTTTTCTTTTTAATTATGTGTATGTGTATGTACGGGTTTGTGCACATCAATGCAGGTTTCTAAAACGTTGAATCTTCCCAGATCCAGAGCTGGAGTTACAGGTAGTTGTGAGGTATTGTAGGATACTGAGAATTGAACTTGGGTCCTCTGCAAGAGCAGTACAGGCTCTTAGTCACTGGCTATGACTCCAGGTTCATATGTCAGGAGTTTTCTTTTCTTTCTTTTTTTTTTTTTTTTTTTTTTTTTTTGGTTTTTCGAGACAGGGTTTCTCTGTGTAGTCCTGGCTATCCTGGAACTCACTCTGTAGACCAGACTGGCCTCGAACTCGGAAATCCGCCTGCCTCTGCCTCCCAAGTGCTGGGATTAAAGGCGTGCACCACCACCGCCCGGAGGTCAGGAGTTTTCATAGCTGGTTTCTAGAGAAATTTGATGGTTATTGCAGGGCCTGGGAAAAATTTAACCTGAGTATTTTCATACCTGGAAGAGGGTTATTGTGTCGGTGAGTGTAGTGCAGGACACTTGAGGTGTAGCTGTGAAGAAGCTGAGGTCATAAAGAGGCTTCAGCAATTCAGTAGAGAGATCACATCGTCACTTCTGGAAAGTTATTCCCTACGTCACCAACAACCAACTGCTGGTCATTTATCAGAAAAACTGGGAGCACTAAACAAAAAATTTGCCTCTAGTCTGTGAAATAAAAACACGGTTTCTTTACAGCACAAAAATTGTAGTGCGTACACTAACCTTTACTTCTTTTTATTGAGACAGGGTCTTACATAGCCCAGGATGGTCTTGAACCCATTACATAGCTTAGCTTGTCCTTGAACTCTTAATCTTCTTGCATTCATCTCCCACATGCTGGGATTACAGTGTGTACCACTGCACACAGCTACCCTAGCTTGCATTTTAAAGAATTTTCTTCCATAGGAAGCGGGGGTGGGGAGGTTCTTAAGTAGTCATGGGCTATGATTCATGGAATGAAATACTTGGTCTGATGGCTACCCTCCTGCTTCCTGGAAGAGTGGGGTGTGGTGGGTGTGGAAATTAGTCAACTAGGGACCCTCTTGAACTCCTCTATGCCACCAAGGTGAGAGGAGACCATCGGGCTGTATTATGGCACAGATGGATATGATCTGGGGATGTATTGGTGATGGGGGTAAAGGGACATGTGGAACAGCATTGGGTGGAAAGAGAGCAACAGATGTTGTAGGTATAAACGTTCTATGTAAACACCGTGACATTGAGTCCATTGGAGAAAGAAGACAAGGCAGTGTGGGGGTTGGGGAAAGATGAGATAAAGGCAATTACCAGCAGGGATGCTATCAGTTGGAAGATGGTCCGGGAAGGCTAGTAAGACTGGCCTCTTGAGCAATGATTTTACAAGAGCAAAGGATGGAGCTGTGTAGACACTTCTGTGAGAACAGCCCAGCTGGAGGCACAGTAGATGTAAAACCCTCCAAGTGAGTGTGTGCCTGGCTGGCTGTGGACAGGAAGAAAGTTGATATGAAGTGTGGGGATATAGTAGCTACCTATCCAAAGCAGGACCAGGTTGGTGTATGTGAAGGACCTCACAGACATCCTAGGCACTTGAGTGTTTGTTCTTAGGGATATGGAAGGTCATTGATGAATTTTGCCTGAGTGATGTGAACCTTCTTAGATTCTGAAGGTCTCCTTAAGGCTGTTGAGTTACAGAGACTCAAGGGTTAATACAAGGCAGAGTTATCTGGCTGCTAAGGCAGGAGTCTAAGGGGTGAGAAGGATGGCTGGGGCCAGGGTAAGGTTCTGGCAGCTGGGGAAACTTTGGGTTCTTGATGTATTTTGAAGACAGAACAATAAGATTTTCTACTCAACTGGATAAGAGAAAGAGAGAGAGAGAGAGAGAGAGAGAGAGAGGAGATGAAAAGTCACCTGTTGACTTCTAGTCTTACCTGGAGGGAGGAGATGGATATTGTGACCAGTGATTAGCGTTTGGGTGGTAGTTTCCAGATCCTGACATCTTATTTAAGAATGCCTCACTGGCTCTAACTAGGGCAGAAATGCCAACCTTGGAACAAACTCCAGGGGAGACAATAGAACACAGAGACAGAAGTTGGATGTCAATCAATGGTAGAGTGGTTATCTTGTATGCATGAGGCCCTGGATTCAGACACAGAATTGGAAAACAAACAAACAAACAAACAAGAAAAAAAAAACCCAAAAAACAAAAACAAGAATAAAACCAAAACCAACACCACAGAATTCTTTAAAGGCAGGGAAGGTAACTCAGTCAATAAGCTATTTGCTATGTAAACATAAAGACTTAGATTTGCTTTTCAGGACCCCACATTTAAAAAGTCAGGTGTGGGTTGTTCACATTTGTAATTCCAGTGTTGAAGAGTATCCTTAGGTAGATACCTGGAGCCCCATGGCTAGACAAACAGAGTATGTGGTGAGCTTCAGGATAGTGAGAGACCCTGTCTCACAAAGCAGAGTGGTTGACAACCAAGGTTGTTCTCTGACCTCAGCACACTTATGCATATAACATGTGCATATAATCCATATACACCTTAGTATGAACACACAATGCTACATACATAAATAAATGATTTAACAGTCATCTAGGATCTTTACTAAAATATTTTTCTTTAAGTGTATTTCAAAGTTGAAATATTAGTAGTTTTTATAAATCATGGGGGTCCTCACATATAATAAGCATGCAAGAGCTGTTACGTGGACATGGTGCCCTTGGTTCTAAGTTAATACTTCAGGGATTCTTTTGCAGGTGAATATATTAGTTCTCTATGAGCCTTCAGAGGATGCAAACTACCCTATTGGCCAGTTTGTACCCGACTCATCCACACCCTTGCTAGTTAGAAAAATGATGAGTGATTTGTCAGAAGTAACCCAAAATGTTTTTCAGTTGTTTTAGCAGAAGTGTAAAGGATGAGATGGGGTTGTTGTTTATACCTGATTGGATTTCTTATCTCAAATCTGTGTGGATTTATCCGGACAAGGCCACACCTTGGGGATGTGGACCAGTGTGAGTCATTTGGGATGGAGAGTGGAATGGAGATCCCACCTGAGGGGGAAGATGGAGGGACAGGGCTGTTCCTGAAGACTGTGAAGAATGTTTAAAAAACTTCAGAAGAAAGATAAACCTTACATTCCTAGATACAAGAGGGATAACATTCCTGACATCTAAAATGACTGGGAATTGCCAGAAGGCAAAGCAGGCCTCCAGAACAGCAGATACTGGCAGCCAATAAGAACTTCAGTCAAAATACCAGGCTTGCCTTCTAACGCTAGAGTCTCTACCACTGTGGAAAACTCAGCACACCCTGGGTGGTAACTGTCAGGAACTGTCATCAAATAACACAGTAATTCTACAGAAACAGAAATGGAGGGAGTGGTGTCTCTTTGGGCACAATGAGGTTGAAGTCTCAGATTCTGTTCCTGGGGGAAGAAAAACTCCCCAAAGTAAGCCTCCCACAGGCTCAGCACAGACAGCCTCTGGGTTTGTCCTCCCTTGGCCACTGTCCACAGCCCTAAACATTCAAGAAGTTGAGTTGTGAGCCTAACAAGACTCAGTCAATTAGACCTGCTTCTGGTAGTTTTATTAGCTATTGTGATCACATGGCTTAATTAAACAGAAGACAAAACTGTGACTTCAGAATGTAAGAAAGTGGTTGTTCTGTGAGATGAGAGGACACTTTGGACAACAGCAAAGGACAAAAGCAAATGACTGAACTAGGGCAGGAGGAGAAGATTCCTGAGACACAGAGAGATGTAAAATCCAAGGAGGACCAGCCCTCCGGTTGCAGTTCTTGATGCTGTTTAAAAACAAATGAACCTTCAAAATGTGTGTGGTATTGGGAGCTGAATGTGTGCCCACATACTGAAATACCAACCTCAGTACCTCAGCATGGAACCATATCCAAAGACGGTGATTAGGCCAAGAGGTAATTAAATTAAAATAAGGTTGTAGTTAACCAATATGATTTCTGTTCATTTACAAAGACAAAAGAAACCCCAGCAACGTTCACACACAGAGAAAAAGACCTGGTTGAGAGGCAGTGAGGGGGCAGGCATCTATAGTCCAAGGAAAGGGGCCTCAGAAGAAACCAACTTTTCTGCTACATTGATTTGCATGCCCAGCTGAACTGGAAGAAAATTAATTTCTGCTCTTTAATTCGTGTTCTCCCAGATATTTGTTATTAGCAGCCAAACAGTCTAATGAAGACCATGTCACTGGGTGAATTATGCAAGCAAACAAGGCAAAATGCCAGCTATAGAATCCAACTCACCAAACAAATAAGTGTTAAATGTAATATTTAAGTGTATCCAAGACATGGTGGCATACATCCGAAATCCTATCACTTAGAAGCTGAGACAACAGAAAGCCAAGTTCCAGACAAGGCTTGCCTACCTATAGGAGACTACATCTTTAAAAAAAAAAAAAGTGAAGAAAAAAAAATCAGATGTGGTGGCAGATATTTATAAACTGAAGCTGAGGCAGGAGGATTACTTCAAGTCCAGGCTAGCTTAGGTTACACAGTGAGACCCTGTTTCAAACAAAAGAGAACAAAGCAAAAAAAGAAAAAAAAAATCAAATAAAAGGATCTAGGTATTACGTTTGACCAGGGGCCTCATACTCTGTGTTGCTGGGGCTCACAGGTCCTCCTTGGAGTGACTCTGCCTGGGGACTCCAGTTTGGCTCCTGCTACTTACCTTCACTTTGTACTTAGGAGTGGACTGTGCTGTCTTTGTGGAGGAACAATCTTGGTTCAAACTCCCTATGAAAACTCGATTGAGACTGCAGTATGTCTGGTGAAATCCCTGTTTAAATCATAAACGCTGCACTTAAATACACTCAGGTTTATGATATCACAGTTCTCTAAGCTAGAAGTTTTTACCCAGTTCTACTGGATTCAGATAAAGATGTCATCTGGAACATGGTCTCCCGGGGGTGGGAGGGGGCAGGGGACGATCTCTTTATTTGCTTTTCTACATCTAGAAGTCTTCAGCTTCTCCAGCCCTTTCCACTTGCTCCATCTGGCTAGCAAGAGAGGGAAGGTCCATTGACTGCCCTCAGGATAGCATGGTCTCAGGCTCCCGTAATATTCATATTCCTTCTTCAACCAAGTTCCCTCCTCCTTAGTGGTTGTGTTATAAATGTCCAATGTAGGACTGGGACTTCATGGTCCTTTATTCTCTGGTTTTTGACCAGTTGTAGACTTTTGTAATATCCAGTCTGTCTCAAAAAGAAGTTTCATTGATGAGACATGAGGACCACACTTATGATGGGTATAAGGATGTATTAGGAGGCAGTTGGAAACTACAGAAGGTACTCTCCCTGACTCTGACACCTCTCCAGCCGTAGGCTCACGGGTAGATTTACGGTTCTGGGTGTGAGTTCCCTCTAATTGATCAGGCCAGGTTTACATCTAGTTAGACAGCTTTTGGTTGTCTCCAAAATGCAGGTGACACTATTGCGCCACTGGGGATATCTTGCTGGACCTGTCATTGCTCTACTTTTCAGGCTGTGTAGATGGGTGGGATCATAGATAACTTTTATCCTTTGGCATCTTGAATAGCACCTTCTGACACTGTAAGAGCGAGCCTTCAGGGAGGAGGCTTCTAGATCAATACTAGCTGGATTCCTTCAAGTCCGGTGACCAAAGTATCTATTGCTCTCTGACAATAGTGTTACTTGCCCGCTTTGGCAGGCAACCAAGAGCAGTGGCAAAAGTCTATAATGTTTGGGTTTTTTTTGGGGGGGGGAAGGGGGAACATCTGTTGGACTCCTCCTCACAACCAACAACTGGAAGGGAGATAATCTCTGTTTGACATTGAGGTTTTTATAAGATAGCCTATGTTTTCTGGAAGGATTAAATCACTATTCAGGTGACCTGCTTTAAAATTATATGTGTATGTTTGTGTATATTACATATTATTAGTGTATTTTAAAGTAAGCTTATAAAATAATAGGTTTCCCTGTGGTTTTTCCAAAGTCTCTGGTGTTATTTATCCTTCTACTCCCTCCCTCTGTATTACCTTATCCCTCCCTCACCCCTTACAGTTACGTGTCCTCCATTTTCTGCCTTCATAGCTCTGCCTCATTTTTTAGAGCCTTCATGGCCACACCTGGATTATCCAGCACAATCTGTTTTATAGACTGTGTCTCCTATTGGTGTTTTCATACTTCACTCCTCTTTGTCATGTGTACAGGAGTGAAGGGTTATTGCATGTACACTGTGGAGGGACATGGTTCTGTCTGTCTAGAAATGTATGTCACCTGTATTCTCCTGTCAGACCTCAGTGCTCCCTCTCCTGCCTGGCTTTCCCCTCCCCCTCCCTCTGTTTAACAGAAGTTTGTACGTGTTCTCTTGGTCAGTCAGTTTGGCAGGTGGTCAGTCCTAGGTGGTGTAAAAAAGTAAGCAGAGCAAGCTAGGCAGGAGCCTTCCTCCACAGTCTCTCCTCAGTTCGGACATCCAGATTCCTGACGTTCTTGAGTTCCCGCCTTGGTTTCCCTCAGGGACAGACTGATTAAGCCAAACAAACCCTTTCCTCCCTGCGCTGCTTGTTGCTTTTGGTTTGTGTTTTACCACAGCAACAGAGAAGCTAACTAGGATGCATGCATGCAATGCGTTTTCATATTCTTCCTCTAACTCCTCTCAGATCCACACTTACCCCTCACCCCTCCTCCTGAGTTTATATCTATTAAAAAAAAAAGAAAGAAAGAAAGAAAGAAAGAAAGAAAGAAAGCAAGCAAGCAAGCAAGCAAGCAAGCAATTTGTCCAATTTGTGTTGCCCTTACACTCGTGAATGTGGAGCTGACACCCCTCATCCTAGCATCACTGTCAATAGCTCCTCAACTAGGGGAGGGCTGGGCTTGTGATCCCTCTCCCACTCATTTGGTAGTTTAGAGACAGACTGCCCCTGTGTAGCTCAGGCTGGCTTTGAACTCATGATCCTACTATTTCTACCTCCTGACTTCTGGGAACAAGAGGCAGCTGTACCACCATCCTTGGTTATGCAGGGCCACTAAACGGACTGTATTTAGCAAACATTTTAAAAACATTTAATGGACTTTTAATCATATAATCTTTCTTATTATTTTATCTTTCATTATAATTTATTTGTTTTGTTTGTTTTGTTTTTATTACTTTTTAAAATAGTTCAGCCATTCTCCCCTTCTCAGTTCTTCTTCTCACAGTTCCTCATCCCATTCCTCTTTTCCCTTCTCCAAGAGGATATCCCCACCCCATCCCCACCACACCAGATCTCCCCACTCCCTGGGGCCTTAAGTCTCATGAGGGTTAGACTCATTTTCTCCCACTGAGGCCAGACCAGGCAGTCCTCTGCTGTATAGGTATCAGGGGCTTCATATCAGCTAGTATATGCTGCCAAGTTGGTGGCTCAGTGTCTGAGAGATCTGAGGTTAGTTGAGACTGCTGGTCTTCCCATGGAGTCACCATCCTCCTCAGCTTCTTCCAGATTTTCCCTAATTCAACCACAGGGGTCTTCGACTTGACTTCAGTCCAATGGTTGAGTGTAAGTATCTGCATCTGTCTCAGTCAGCTGCTTGTTGGGCCTCTGAGAGGACAACCATGCTAGGCTCCAGTCTGTAAGCATGCCATAGCCTCAATAACAGTGTCAGGCCTTGGAGCCTCCCCTTGAGATGGATCCCAAGTTTGGCTGGTCACTGAACCACCTTTCCTTCAGTCTCTATTTTTTTGTTTTAAGACAGAGTCTCCATTGGTATAAGAGTTCAGACTGACCTTGAGTCTGCCGTTTCCAGAGTGTTGAGATTATAGATATGTACCACTAATATGTATTGATATGTACTACTGCATGCTTAGTGCATGCAGTTCTGGGGACCAAACCCAAGGATCAAGTAAGTTAGGTGAGCAATTGCCACTCTACATTTGACGTGTTGATATGAATGTGTTAATCGACGAAAATGTTTCCTAAGTTACTTACCTGCAAAATTGTGAACATTGGGATTTATGAATGAGTCCTTAATACACCGCAGGGGGTAAGATCTGGAAATGCTGTGCAGAGTCCACTGAGAATGACGAGAGATGGGGTGGTGCAAATGTCACTTGTACTGTGAAGGTTTGA
>JANHMN010000015.1:3178271-3185771 GCA_030674055.1 Rhabdomys pumilio | reverse complement strand
TTAAAAAATGACCCACTTTAAAGAAACATTAAGGAGTAATAACATAGACATTACTCTCATATAATAATAAATATGCAATTGTTAACATTTGAGGAATATTGTTTTTCACTTTATTCAGATTTATTTAGGCTTTATCTAGATCGTGTGGCTTTTAATACTAATTAGAAAGTTGTCAAATGATTTATGTGAGTGATTTACAATTACTGGGGAAGAGGTAGAATTTCTTTTTGAAGTGTGTGTGTGTGTGTGTGTGTGTGTGTATTTGTGCGTATGTGCTTGTTTGTACGCATGTGTGTCTCTGTGCATGTGTATGTTTGCACAATCGTGTGTATGTATACATTGTGTAATGTCCTTTTCATTTCTTAAGGTTATAAGAAATTTTACGAAATGGCCATATTTCATCACAGAATTTCTTTTTTTTTTTTTCATAAAAGTGATTTCAATGAAAACACAGCAGATTTTTTCTCTTCTTCTTCTTTTTTTTTTTCAAATAAGGGAAGAGGTTTTGCTTTGTAATCAAGACAATATATTCCTTTAAAGTGGGATTTTTTGACATTTATAGTGCTGGCGACAAGGTCATAATTTCCATTGTAATGAGATGCTGTTTAATAATGCATGGTCCCTAATGCAGAACACAGCGCCGGTTCAGCGTGCTGAGTGCATGGTGCGTATTTGCATTAAGTTTGGAGGGACTCCGAGGCAGTCACATGTGGACTAAGCAGTTCCGGTGGCCTTTAGTGTATGTGTGTGCCATAAGTTAGGTTCTTCACACTGTGTTTTAATAGATTGAGATGTTTGAGCCAAGAATTCTGTTTTTTTCTGCTCTTACTTCAGGGAGCAGTGACTCTGAGGAACAGTTACTTGCATGACTTTGCAATGGCCAGAACTGGGAATAAGGAGGTGAGAGGACTGGACTGGGGTCTGGGAAATACTCTGAGTTTTCTTTTTTCATATTTTGAATAATGTCACATGCAAATGCCACTGTTGCAAGAAAAAAAAGATCATGTGTGTGTGTGTGCACGTGTGTGTGTATTTCTGTGTGCATGTGTATGTGTCTGAAATCCAGCTAGCTTTGCTTTCTAACCAGTTTACCATCTGGTGTGCTCACCTAGTGAATTTTGTTAAGCCATTCCTGTCTGTTCCATTTGGTGCAACTTTGATCTTTTTTTATTTTAAATGCTCCTAACATAAGCATGTTTAACATATTCCATTCTGAATCTCCAACAATGCTCTGAACAATTTAAAAACCCAACAGAAAGGTGGAGAAATGGCCTAGCCGTTGGGAGCGCTTGCTGCTCTTGCAGAGAACCCAGGTTGGGTTCCCGGCACCTTGGCTGTAAATCACAACTGCCTGTAAATCAAGTTTCAGAGATCTCACCTCCTTAGGCAAAGCAACATCAAGCATGTGGTGGATTTACACTCATGCTGACCCACATGCACATAACATTTTTAAACATTGTATCTTAAAATAACAGCAAATAGTGCATACATGCAGTAGAATTGCACCATTCCTATCAAGTATGAGAAGGAAAGAAAAACAATTGTTAGTTTTCCCATGATGGTGTGTAGGCCTTCCTGTGTGTTTGTGTCTTATGCCAGCGGTAACCCTGTGGACGTTGTTGTCAAACACTTTTACACTCTGTAGCCCGAGTATTGGACTGCTGTTAAATATTGTGAAAAACAGAATTTGCTGTTTTTCAGGCAGAAAAATCAAGTCATCCACGTGAGTTTTTAAATACACTCAAATTTATGACTACATGTATGTAGATAAAGACTCTGAGGTTTAGTCACCTGCCTTTAAATATATACATGACATATAGAAAGTGTGACTTAGGAGACCGAATAAAGTGCCTGCTGCACAGGGATGAGAACATGTGTTTGGATTCCTAGAACCCTCGTACAATGCGGGCATGCTGTTTATATCTCTCAGCATTTGCTGGGAGTAGAGGCAGGAGGATCTTTATAGCTCACTGACCAGCTAGTCTGAGACATGGCCTCACAAAGTAAGGTGAATTTCAATGAGAAGGACACTAACATTGAAATAGAGGACGACAATAACATGCATATATGCATGCTCACACACATATATGCATGCTCACACACATATATGCACACATACATGTAGTCCTATATACTTTCTCATATTTAAATAGTAGTGCATCTTGGAAGTGCTTGACAGAGGATGGGTGTATTGAACAGAGGGAGGGTACACTGCACAGAAGGTGGGCTCACTGCATAGAGGGTGGGCTCACTGCACAGAGGGTGGGCTCACTGCACAGAGGGTGGGCTCACTTGCACAGAGGTTGGGCTTACTGCACAGAGGTTGGGCTCACTGCACAGAGGGTGGGCTCACTGCACAGAGGTTGGGCTCACTGCACAGAGGGTGGGTGTACTGCACAGAGGGTGGGTGCACTGCACAGAGGGTGGGCTCACTTGCACAGAGGTTGGACTCACTGCACAGAGGTTGGGCTCACTGCACAGAGGGTGAGTGCACTGCATAGAGGGTGGGCTCACTGCACAGAGGTTGGGCTCACTGCACAGGGGGTGGGTATACTGCACAGAGGATGGGTGCACTGCACAGTGAGTGGGTGCACTGCAGTTGTTGGTCAATATTTATTAGCTCACTTAGCTGAATAACTGATACCTGTTATTGTGAAGTGGTGTATTTCCAATACTCTAACTGAACACTTCTTTCCGTAATGTCAGTAGCATGTAGGTCCCACTTTAAAGCAGCCTGAGCAATTGTAGTCTACCTCGTGTTCGAGGATGGTCAGGGTCGCCATCTGGCCTCTACTGCTACATGGCTCCCCTTTCTCTCATCTCTGAGAGACTTAAATCATACCATGAATTTGGCAAAAACTGCTCCCATCTCTCACCCAAACTGAACTTTGATGCTTGCTGGAACACACATTTACAATGTGAATGAATCATGGGCGGCCAATTCTGCTGCAGGCTCTCGACCTCAACCTATCAGAGCCTGTGCTCTCTTAATGACTGGTACTGTGAGGGTCAGCAACACACAACCGCAGGAAGGAGTGAACGCGCTTTATGGGGACCAAATGTCTTTTTTGTATGGGTTTTCTACATGGATTATGAAATAGTCCCAATCCTTTTGGTACAGTGTGTGTTCTTTTCCATTGTCTAGGTGTTTTCAGCATAAAGGAATCAGATATGTTACTTTTTCAAGCATTGCTTTGCTACTTTCTTATTGACTTTTTGTTGTTGTTGTTGTTGTTGGTTAATTTGTTTGTCTCTTAGGCAGATCTGTGATTTCCTTAGTGGAGATGGGAGGATTGGTCATTCTTAGGCCCCTCTATCTCTCCTCTTCCTCCGCATGGAGCACAGGCCCCTTTCTGCTTCAGGGAGGGCAGAATGAAGACTCACAGCTGCTGCAGCTTTTGATGTTTCCTGTAGCTCATGGTAACAACTCTTCCATTTTTTCTATCCTGAGATGTTAAAGACATTAAAGCAGAGCTTGGATGTAAACAGCATCGTGTACCTGCTTCATACTTAGGCTGAGCTCATCACCTGTCTGGAAACAGCCTTGGGCTTTTTTAATTAAGTTACTGACTTCCAGGAAATAACCCAAGGCCGTGGTCATCCTTGCAACTCTGGAAACTTATAGAAGAAAAAACAAGTCAATTGCTTTTGGGAGTTTAAGTTAATTTGATTTACACTCAGCTCCAGATAAAGGAGGGGGAGTGTGGTGGTACAGGCCTGTAAAGCCAGCACTTCAGAGGCCAATGCAGAGGGATGTTTCAAATATGAGGCCAGCCTGAGCTACCAGAGACCCTGCAAAGCAAAACAAGAAGAGTGAAACGCAAAAAGGCAAAGCAAACAAGAGAGTGAAAGGAGTATTTGTTCTTTAAGTCCACTCTCGTTGCTATAAATGGAATGTTCTCCAAGCTGCACAGAAAATTGGCATGCACAAGCAAATGTACCAACTTCAGACTGGCTTTACTTAAGCAGTTTCTTTCTCTGTTAACTATAGTTATATATGAAATTCTTACAGGGATATTAATTTTTTGGGGGGGAGAATTATTCTTGAGACTGCTCTGAGGCTCAAGAATACTGTTGGGCTGGCTGTTAGGCAAATGTTTTGTTCTCCAGGAGCAGGACACTAAGCTCCTGTAGAAGGGAAGAAAACATGCAAACACACACATCCCTCTGAGGAGCTATAAAAGTGTCTCAGATGCTCATCGCTCATCAGAGAAAAGGAACTCTAACTTTTAACACTTGCCATCTGAGGCCTGCGTGTCAAGATCTCTTCTAGCCTGGACAGTGTCAGCGATCCCAGGCCAATGGAGAGGCCTTCTGCACTTTTCCTTTTCACGTGACCAGACCCTGCTCGTAATTCTTCAGTCGCTCCATTTGGAATGACTGTGTCTGCTGATTCCTACTTGCTGAGGTCACGTAAGTGAGGCCCTTTACTGAGGCCTACAGGGAAGTCTGCTCATCTTCCCTGGATCCAAAGCTTCATAGTTCCTTAGGTCACATTCTCAACGGTGCATGACTCTACAACTCACAGTGGGGAGTATTAATTTTTCTGATCATACCAGGGGACTCCTAAGCATGAAGGTCATTCTCAGGAATCCTTCTAGCTTCACCTAGACTATCTCAGAACAAAAGGCCCAGAGAGTCCAGTACATTCCTATGGGCTCACTGTGCTGCCAGTGATGTCTTATGTATCATCTTAGGACATCAAGCCCATGAACAGCATGTAAGTGCATCTGTGGGCTTTTCTTTGCAGATGGTGCTTCCCTGTATTCAGTCCTTGATCTCTGTGGATCTATCTTGGCCTGACACATTTTTAGAGTAAAACCTTTCTAGCTAAAAGTATATTCCTCCAAACCCCCATAACCCAGCAATGAAATATTTTATGTTCCTCTAATGATGTTTCCAACTAAGTAAAAATATTATAATTATGAAGGTTACTAACTTTGTGCTTATCCATATTTTTTTTTTGCCACATATCAGCATTGAAAGAACTGTTATTTGGTGGTGGAAAAGTCTCATTAACTGGAGGTGTGGTAGCAGACACCATTAATTCCAGCACTTAGCAAATAGAGGCAGATAGGTTTCTGTGAGGTCAAGGCCAGCCTGGTCTATGTGGAGAATGTCAAGCTAACCAGACTACATGGTAAGACTTCGTCTTTTTAAAAATTTCATTAGTAATTTTTATCAAGATAGAAACAGTACAGCTGACAACATGGCTTAGTAGGTAAAAGCTCTTGTCATATAGGACCAGAGACTCGTGTTTGATCCCCGAAATCCATACCTAAAGGGCAGAGGTGATGGCATACATCTGGAGACAGGAGAATTGCTAAGAAGCTTGTAGGCGTGCAGCCTGGAATAGCCATCAAAGGAGAAATGACAGAGAAAGAGAACCTGCCCTGGTTATGTGGAAGGAGAACACAGATGCCTTAAAGCTGACCTCTAACCTCCACACACATGTCATGGCATGACCAAGCCTGTGCTCTCATAAGTCCTGCACTCTGCACAAGATAATAAATTTAAAAACTCAAAACAAAATTTAATAATACCCAGGACCAAAATGTATTCCTCATGTGGACAGAGCTAGATTGTACCATCCATATTCAAAAGCATCTTGCCACAAGCATTCTAGTCTATTTCTCCGAAATAGCTCAGCATGAATTTATAACGTGAGGCTACAGAGACGACTCAGTTGATAGAATGTCGGCCTTGCAAGCTTTAAGACCTGACTTCAACCCATAGAACCCCATATGTAGCCTGGTACGGTGGTACTTCCTTGTAATGCAACACTGGAGAGGTAGATGTAGATAACCTCCAGGACCCGCTGATTAGCCAAATACACACACTCATACACACAAACACACACAGGTATACACACTCACACACACAAACACACACAGGCATACACACACACATGTACACACACCACCCACTCACACATAAACACACACAGGAATGCACAGGCACACATATGCACACATACACAAAATACATACACAAATGCACATAGATGCACACACACACAAACACACAGGCACACACATACACACAAATGCACACATTCACACACATAAACACACACACATGCACACCACACACACATGTACACATATGCACACACATATACAGAAGCACACACATACACACATACACAAAAATACATGCACAGGTCCACATGCATGCACACACACAAATACACACACTTTCACCTTCATACACTTGCATTTTTTATCTGCACATACACCTGCACATGTAAGTACATTTGCACACACATGTACTTGCACACACGTACACTTGCTTGTACATACACACACACACGGATTTCTAAAACAGTGTGACTCCTCTGTAAGTCAAATTTGCCTTTGAGTCAAAGAATTACATTTTTTAGAATTAAGAAAGAAAGAACGGGGGTTATAGAGAACACAGTGCCTTGGGTCTCTAAGGGAAACAGACAATGGAGGAATGAATGACTTTTATGATTGGGGAACAATGACCCACTATACTGCCACTGGTCTAGATATTATAGTGGACATTACAATAAGCTCTCTATTATCTCCTGCCTCTGGTAGTTCGGTCATATCTTCAGCAGGCTTTCTCAGAGGGCATAACCGCTTCACTGCTGGCTGTTTTCTTCCTGTTGATTCTTGATCTAGCTTCCCCTGCTTTGCCAAGCCAGCCAGACATCTAGAGGAGCAAGCTGGCCAGAGCCTTCCCTGATTGAAACTATGTTTCCTCTGCCCTAGGAAACAAGGAAAAGTCCATGCAATTGCATCTGTGTATTTCAGGATTGCCATCTGGCTTGAGATATATAGTACATTCTCATTTTGCCACAAGGCTGGCTCCACAGGGGAATTAGTCTCCGGATAAAATGATAGCCTCAGTTCTTATAGGTTTCAAAAAAAAATGCTGACATAGATCTAACGTGCCCTCCAGAGACAGGGCCTTGGAGATACTGGAATTAGCTCAGATTTATTGGGTTCACTTTGAAAAGCCCCCTTTTCTCTAAAATTGTGATTTGCACCTCTGGAAAAGTCTATTTTGCTCATTTCCATAAGTTCTGGAAACCCCATTTGGCTCATGGGACAGAGTAGAGCTCCGGTTCTCAAGTTCAGTGGCTGAGCCGGAGCAATGCTTTTTCCTAGAAAGAAGAACAGACGTGCTACCTGGCTCATTTTCCCTTCATGAATTGTATATTGATTTACATTTTACTGAAACTTTGGCCCATCTACTAAGTGTAAGTTTCTCAGAGACAAGATGTTAATCTGTATTTAATGTGTGCATCATAAGGTTAAATCTGGCATGAAAGGCGACAGAGATTACCACAGCCCTCTGCTTCACTGCTTCACAGGAGAGAGCGGGCCCACAAATCTAATTTTATAAGGAAATCGCTGAAAGAATTGATGTAATAGAATGGATGTAATAGAACAAGGCATTTAAAATTTGCATGCTCAGGTGAATAATAAGCACTCAGAAATTATCTCTGGACGCCAAGAGAGGCACGTTTTT
>JANHMN010000015.1:3166879-3178261 GCA_030674055.1 Rhabdomys pumilio | reverse complement strand
CACACAAAATACATACTGAGAGACAGACACACATACACACATACAGATACACAGATACACATGTACAGACACACAGACACATAGACACAAAATACAGATACACACACACACACAAAATATATACTGAGAGACGGACACACATACACACATACAGACACACAGATACACACACAGACACAGATTACAGATATATACACACACACAAACACAGATACAGATATACATACACACACATGAGAGAGCACACACACACACACACACACACAGAGAGAGAGAGAGAGAGAGAGAGAGAGAGAGAATGAATTCTAAAATTACCAGTGCCAGCACATTGGGGAAGCAGAACTCTATGTGCACTCTGGTATTCTGTGAAAAAGTCTGGACACAGGCTGACATATAACTTAACCGAATGAAGATATTCATGAATTAAGAAAAGTTCCCAAAGGCTCATGCTGCCAGCTTGGCTACAAGCTGAGAGGCTTTGGGAGGGGACTGGATACTGGTAACTCTGACCTCACTCTCAGGAGGTGGGAGGTGATTGGATCCTGACGGTTCTGAACAGTGAGTGCTTGGTTAGTTTGTTGGTGGATTCACATATTGATGCTGTTACCAGAAGAAAGAGGCCTGGTTGGAGCAAATAGGTCCCTGGGGTCTTGCTCAGAAAGGGCATAGCTTGCCGATGGCTAGTGGCGAGCAGCCTTGCTGTTGCTCCTCATGCTCACTCAGGAGCAAGGAAACCACATGACCTTGGACTGTTACCTGTGCAATGTCATCCAAAAAAATCCTTCCCCTTTAAGGAGTTGAACAGGTGCATTTTCTTACAGCAGCAGAGAACTGACTGGCAGACTGTGCTTCCGGGAGGGAAATGAATGCACATTAGCCTTTTGTAATATTGTCAGTACACCATAGAAGCACACGTCATATTAATTTGGAAGGAAATGTGTTGCCTCCCTTGGAATTGCCTTCTGAATTTTGAAATAAAAATTTTAAAAGTGAAAGGAGGAACCGAGCGACTTCCAAATTTATAAAAACATTCTGTAGTTTTGCTTCCAGTTGCCAGAGACTTTCTAGGTTCTGAGAGTTCCCCAGGGCTGGCACCATCCTAGTTAGCAAGGGTAGGGAGGTAGCAGGGTTTACAGAGGGTGGGGTATACCACATTTGAAATTCAGATGCTACCTCACTAAGGCCATTAGCTGTAGTGACTTAGACTCCAGCCAGGTCAGCAGTGACCCCTGAGAGTCATAGAGACAGTGCATGGCAGGAGGCAAACAGTGCCCACATCTGATGGAGCAGAGGCTACCCATGGGTGCAGTGAAGGGATTCAGCTGTGAAGTGTTACAGAAATGGACAACTGAGAGAGGTCAGATTAGATGGTATAGACAATTAATGATATATCTACTGCTCTTTCTGCTACAGCAGCCTGGTCTGCCTCTAGAACACAACTGGATTCCCCATGATTTTTATAGACGGCTCAATGGTCTTTTCCTTATTTTTGATGTGCTGGGAGTTGAAGTTAGGTCTTTATTATGCTAGGCCAGAACTTTATCTCTGAGTTGTACTCCAAGCCTATACTTAATGGTGAATACACTGCCCACATGCATGTGTATACACACACACACACACACACACACACACACACACACACAAGTGTAGGGGAAGGAGAGGGGGAAGGCAAGTGAGAGACAGACAGACAGACAGACAAACGGACAGACAAAAACAGAACATGTTTTCTGACATTCCTTTCCCTCACTGCCCTGCCCCACGACAGTTGTTGGCAGCCTTTGTAATCACTATTTTCTTTCACAGTGGATGTAAGCTGACTATAGATGACATTGTTAGATTTGAATGTCTGTGTTTCTCCAACATGCAGAGAGCATTAGATCCTTTAATAAAGGACCCAAGGCAGCCTCTTTGTCCCCTTTGTCCTTCTGAGACACTTAACAGCATCATAGCTGAGGAACATCCCAACTAGACATGGCAGTCACTGGCCTCTAAGGACTAGAGTCCTAGCTGTACCTTCTACACTGCCCAGTCTAAGGTGTTTTGTTCAGCAGAATGAATGGATTCATTCAGAACATTGACTGTTTTACCTGGTGGTGAGGTCTTAAACAAAAGAGTCAGTAGACACAGTGATTTTGTTTAGAGGATGAATCTTTGAAGTTTTAAGGCTAATGATACACTTGCAGACTGGAGGCTCTGGGCATACTGGGCCCCGAATGTAGAGTGACTGGTGAGAGTTGATCCCAAAACAAGCCATTAGAAAATGAACACTGTCATGCTTCTCCATTGGTCTGTTGAACCCTACAGAAGTTCTGCCCTTCAGTATCGTGTGCTGTTTCTTTATGTGCTTGCAATTGGTTTTAGACCCAATGTTACCAACCTCTGAAGACCCCACAGTCGCTTAAGGCCCAGTGTCATTAATGTCTGAAAACTTCAGAGTTGCCACAGATACTTCATGGCAGCTATCACTCGAACAAAAGAGAATTCTGCCATGGCCTTGTGACCTGCTACCTTGGAAGGGACCTAAGTAAGTCTCAACTGCCCACTGGAAGTGAATTTTCATAGCTGACTACCTCTTCATGCAGGTGGGTTCTGCAGCAAGATTTGACCTCCCAGGAGAGTTTGAAAATTTTAAGACACTGTAGATCACTTGAAGAATAATGTCATACAGCAGTTTGAAAGGCACACAGGACTGTCTGTGGGACAGAATGTGAAGGCCAGCATGAACTGGTAGCTGGGAGCAAAAGCTGAGAGGAATAAGGGCTTTGTCTTATGGGTCAATAGCACCAGGAACCTACTATCTTCTTCACTTTCCTAACTTCCAGGTAGACAGGCAGCAGGGACTTGTGGATGTCTCAGAGACAAAGGCTGATGTTTGTCGTTTGGTTCTGATATGGGAAGTAGGTTCTATTTACTGTGTGGGAAGAGGCCACACTGAGGCGTAGAGAACAGAGACTTGTTTGTGAGGAACAGGGTGCTGTAGGGAAGATGTCAAACCCTGGTTGGTGAGGTGTCTCTCTCTCTCTCTCTCTCTCTCTCAAAGGGAGTGGAAAGGAAGGGCATGTGGTAAGTTGAATTGTGTCCCCTCAGATTCCTATGCTGAAGGCCCATCTCCTAGTACCTCAGAATGTGACCTGATTTGGAAAGAAGGTCAGCGCAAGTTGCAATTAGTTAAAGTGAGGTCATACTAAAGTAGGGCAAGACCCTGATTCAATATAACTGCTTTGTTCCTACCGAAAAGAGGAAATGTGGACACAGATGTGACCACGGAAAGAACACTGTGTGACCACGATGACACACGCTGGGTGAAGATTTCCTATGCCGAGGAATGCCAGACGTTGCCAGCCAACCACTAGCAGCTGGGAGAGAAGGCTGGGGCGGGTTTTCCCTCTGGCTGCTGAAGGTCTCAGCCATGCAGACTTACAGCTTTCAGAACCGGAGAGAGGACATTCCTGTTGTCTAAACCACATGGCTTGTGGCACTTCTTTATGGCCACCCAAGGAAACTATTATACTCAAGATACTATGAATTGTTCAAACTCAAGGTAATGGAATTCTTTTTGAATAAGACATAGGTTCAAAATCTCCTTGCTGTCTTGAGCTGCTCCTCCTGTCCACATCTGTAACATGAAAGTGGCCATGTGGACTGAGGCCAGATAGAATGAGTCCACATAATTAGAACATTCTGAGGGTGTCTGGCGTAAACAGTTGTCGGTAAACACAGGGTGTGACGATTAAGATCTTTCCCCAGTTGCACAATTGATATTGAATGTATGGATATGGAGATCAAAGATTCCATACAGTTTGAGTAGGTGGGTTTGTGAGACATGAAGAAAGCAGCCAGCCCATGGTATGCCTGATTAGGAAGCCATTTTACATCACTTCATTGACTGTGACGAGTTCTGTGTTTTGAGTGCTGTGTGGTGAGTTCCCTGCGTCAGCAGCGATCCTAGCAGCTCTTGACAAGGAACGCACTAGGCAGTCATGTCTCATGTGGCTTGAGGCTTGCACCGACTGTCTCCTGGTAGATCAGGAAGAATCTCCACTTGGGAATCTACCTCTTTACAATGGGCTCATAACTTTGTGAACAAGCATGGTTAGGAAACCGGTGTGGGGAGAGATTTATCAGCTGCAGCCGGTAAGGAGAACGTGGGAGTTCTTTCCAAAGCCATGCCTTCCTAAAATGAAGGAAGCTTAGGGTTTCACTTGGGAAGTTACATATGTTCATATTGGGAAGTCCATTAGGAGCCTGCACATGTTTTCTAACAGAGTACACTCCTGAACATACCCAGTTTAAAGGTCATGGTTCAAGAAGCAATGATACCAGACATGTTTTGGGGCCATGCTTAACTCAAGGTCCCATGTTTGAGTGGTCAAAGCTGCGACAGGGCATGTCCAGTCTGTATCACATATGGCAACCATGAAGCAATGGCTCTTTGCACTTGCAACTGAATATTAACATTTTTGAGGAAAACAATGTTTTGCAACATATTTGGAGACCAATTATAGGGCACATACCTGTATGTAATCCCAGGCAGGGGATCATGTTTGCCAAGTCAGCCTGGGTTATATAGCATAAGGGAGACTCACCTCCAAAGAAAACAAAGCAAACAAATAAACAAACCAAAAACCTGTAGATCACACATTGAATATGAACTCATTATTATCCATTAGGGTCTATGCACACAATGCTGCTACTCCCTTGTCATTAAATGATCTAAATATCTCTGGTCTGTGATGAAAAGAATGAAAGAAAAGGGGAGGGGACAGAGAAGAAGAAGGAGAAGAGATGAGGACCAGGGGTGGAGAGCGGGGGTGGGGTGTTCTAGTCATCTCACTGTGGGGTTGGACAGAAGCTGAGATGAGAGAAGATGTTGTCACAGCCTGTGATTCACCATCAGATACCTCAGAGTACACCTTCAGCCACAATGTCACTCAGGTCAGAAGGGAGGAATAAACTGACCTGTGAGGCTGTCCCAGCTTTGATCTTGATCCGAGGGGAGAAGAGAGCTGAGGAGGACAAGAGGTTAATACTCTGTGGGATACCTAAATGCTCCTTAAATCTAGACTGCGATCAAGATGTGCTGATGACAAGAGCTGGACTTCATTTGTCGGTGTGGAACAATCCAAAGACCACAAAGACCTGAGCGGGATGCGCTGAGAGAGAAACCTGTTTCTGCTGACAAGGCACTTCTATTTGTGGCAGTCTCTTCTTTACAGTAACTGGGTTCATCTTAAAATACCAGTGGGGAGATGTCTGGAGTGTGGCTAGCTGGCTCTATGAAGAAATGTTATACTCAGGGCAAGGAAGAGGTAGATAGTCAAACACAAAGATGGACATCTCATGAAGGAGCCCTGTGAGGGTGGGCATGGACTGTGAAGGAGTTGAGGTGCGCCATGGCCACCTATGACTCCGGCAAAATCAAAACTTCCTTCTATGGCCACCTATGACTCTAGCAAAATCAAGACTTCCTTCTTTTTTGGCCCAGAGTATTTTATTAGATTACATTTACTAACTACCCAAGGTTTATTTACCTTACAGGATCTTTCAAAGTTTCAAACCCAAACAAAAGCATGGTCACTTGCCAAAGTCCCTGCTTCTACTTTTTATTTATTTTTTAATCCAACTAATTTCCTTCAGAGGATTGCTTTGCTTAGCCTTTTCAAAAGTTTGATTTAGTGTTTGTACTATTCTTAACGTGAATTAAGTTGTTTTCTCCTAACCAGAGTTTCTGTTTACACCTATTTGAAAAGCTCTTTCAGCTAGGACTTTGGCCTGGGGCTACTACTGACTTCCAATCACCTAACAATTCCTTAGAAGCCAGGCTTGGGCTTCTAAACCCTTCATTTTCTTGACAGCTCTGTAGAGTCTGTGGAGGAGGGACATTCCTGCCCTCGTCTTTCCTACTAATCTAGGTGCTAGAGGGCTGGCAAGGGGATGACTGGACTTCACACTTAGGATCTAGGTCCTGTCTTTGCCCTTCTTAACTGTTACAGGAAGGCTCTTCTTCAAGTCCTCAGCAGGGTGGATGATAACAGGACTCCTGAGTTTAGTGGGCATGGGACAAGATAGTTTGTGTTCAAGAAGGTGGTGTAGGAGAAAGAACCACAAGTCACTCGGGTCACAGAGTATAAAACGTGGTGATGTGCAGATACCAAAAAGCAAATGCAAATAGACATATAATTTGTTCTGGATTGCTGCCTCACAGTGTAGAAGAGAATTTTAAAACAAACAAAAAACCTTCCTGATAGATCTCAGGTCTGATTGTGTTTGTGAGTTTGCAGAGACATGCCTTCTTGGACAGCTTTAAACTGACAAATTTCACTACTAGAAGATGTTTCTTTTTCTTTGTTTTTGTTTTTGAGACAATGTTTCTCTGCGTAGTGGAACTCACTTTGTAGACCAGGCTGGCATCAAACTGAGAGATCTGCCTGCCTCTGCTAAAATTAAAGGTGCGTGCCACCTCCACCCACCTTTGGGAGGTGCTTTTTAAAGATGCTTCACAGACAGAGATGCTAAGAGTGGTTCCACAGCATACAGCACTTGCCCTGAAGACATGATCAGGCATGGGCACACACACATCAGAGTTCAGATTCAACTGGAGTGTGAGATCCAGTGCTTGTTCTTGATGGGATGGAGGGAAGAAGGGACAAACAGGGCTGGACAAAGGGAGGCTTGTGCCTCTCTTCAGGAAAATCCTGTACCACAGTATTAAAAAACATTTTATTTTAAAGCAATTTCAAATTCACAAAAAAACATAGAGGTACAAAAAATTAACTCATAGTCTTTGTCTTATGTGACTGAATGCATAATGGTTTCCAAAGATGTCCAAATGGTAGCTCCTAGAATCTGAGATGGTTACATTATACAATGGGAAGGAGTTTTTTGTTGTTGTTGTTTGCTTGTTTTGTTATTTATTTAACTTTACTTAAGAGTGTTAATTAAATTTTTCTTTGACAATTTAATTTATGGTATGACATATTCTAGTTATTCTCTCCCTCCCACCTCCATTAAACTTCCCTCATACTTACAAGTTTCTTTTGCATGTTTTGTTTTGTGTTGTGATTCCCTAAGTTTAACCAAGGTGATCTGCGTGACCATGGGTTTGGACTTTGGACTATATATGGGTTTGGACTATATATCAGACTTTGGTGGGTTCACCAATGGATGTGTACATAAATGAAGGCAATGACTCCTCCATTCCCAGAATCTCTTGGTGGCCATGAGCCCCTCTCTCATGTAAGCTGCCCTGGCACTTGCGATCCTCCTGGAGTACCAGGATTACAGGTTTGTAGCACCTCTCATAAAAGGAGACAGAGGAGATGGAGACTGTACACAGACAATAAGACAAGGTAACGACAGGTATACACGTCAAAAACAGGAGAAAGGGTCACAATCCCAGACCCATATAGAAGCTACTGTGCACTGGAGACCAGAAAGCAGTCTCTCCTCAATGCTTGGGCCTCCCTGGGTGTGGTCTCCTGAAACTGGCTTTAGACTTCTTATATCCAGATCCACAAGAAAGACTGTGCTATTGCAAAGCACCCCAGATTCAGCAACTTACGACAGCAAGAAGAAGAAATGCATACACCCAGAGCCACTGTCTCTTATTAGGATACATTTGCTTTTCCTTCTTTCTGTCTCTCCTTAGCTCTCTCTGCTTCTATTCCGTAAATTATGTGAATATTACCATCATAAATTATTATGACCACGAGCTGTTTGAGAGAACCAAGCAGGGAAATTTCTGTAACAAGAGAAGAAACACATATAAACATCACCCAGAGGCATGCTGGGAAAGAAGACATTTTTCCCCCAGCTGCTGGCTGAAACCTCCAGTTTTGAGGACCCATGCTTTGGAATTCTACCAGACCTCTCTCTCTCTCTTTCTCTCTCTCTCTCTCTCTCTTTCTCTCTCTCTCCTGGATAATCGCTGTTAGCAGATATGTGCCCTCTGTTAGCATTTAGGTATGAAATATCCACCTAAAGGCTCATGCGTTGGAAGCTTGCTGAGAGGTGATTGGGTTATGTGCTGGCTGGCTTTATGTCAACTGGACACAGCGAGAGTTTTCTGAAAGGAGGGAAACTCAAATGAGAAAATGATTCCATGAGATCCAGCAGTAAGGCATTATTATTTTTTTTTTTAATTAGTGATTGATGGGAGATGGCAACTGTTCATTGTGGGTGGAGCCATCCCTAGCTGTTAGTCCTGGGTTCTATGAGAAAGCAGACTGAGCAAGCCACAAGGAACAAGTCAGGAAGCAGCATCCCTTCTTGGCTTCTGCATCAGCTCCTACATCCAAGTTCCTACCCTGTTTGAGTTCCTGTCCTGACTTCCTTTAGTAATTGACTGTGATGTGAAGTATAAGCTAAACAAACCCTTTCCTCTCCAACTTGCTTTGGGTACAAGTTGCAATTGGTGTTTCATCACAATAGTTGTAACCATAAGTAGGACAGGATGCAAGACTCTGAACTCTTCAGTAATTAGCTCAGTGATGATTTGCATTATTTGAAGGTAGTGGGAACTAGGCAATAGGGCCTGATTGGAGGTACTGGGAACAAACCTTTGAAGGATATATGTTGTCTTTGGCTCCTTCTGGTCTACCTTTCTCTCTGTTCTGGCTGCCACAAGGCAAGCAGCTTTACTTACCATAAGCCCAGAAACAATGGTATCAGTTGACCATGGATTGTAACCTCTGAAACCTGGAGCCAAATTAAATCTTTCTTCCTTTAAAATGGTTTCTCTCAGATATTCTGTCACAGTAAGGTTGCAAAGAACTAATGTGCCATCTTTATTGGCCTGTGTCAAGAGCACCCCTGATACCTTCTGCCTCCAGCCTGAGTTATATCATTTTAGCAACTGTAAGTTTAAACTGACTAGAGCTGGCTGAGCAGGTGAAAGCAGTTGACCTGAGTCCAGTCCTTGTTAAACCATAGTGGAAGGAGAGAACTAACTCTCAAAAGCTGCCCTCCGACCTCCATACATGCACTGTAACAGACATGTACCTATCCTCACACAATAATACATCGCTTAAAATAAATAGTATAAAATAAATAGTTTGAAAATAAAATAAGCAAATAAAAACATACATACATACATACATGCGTGTATGTATGTATGACACATGTATGTATGACATATTCATTATCTGTCTCCTACCCAGACTGTCCTCCACAAACAGTCAAGCTTCTACTTCCTTGGCCAAATGCCACCACAAGCTGTAGGGTACTGGGTTGCATTTCTTTATTACCCATGTTTCTGCCAGCATGCTGGCCTAGGTTCTCCAGATACATGCATTCCTGTTACCGTGTGCTTCTGCATTCACTGATCACAGTAGCAATTGCTCATCACTGTGCAGCAGCTGGTGAGATGATGAAACTCTTAAAAGCTGAATTTCCTAGATATCTGGGAGTGGGCAGTAGGCCACTGTGGAACAGATTTTGCTAATTATGTGGAAAATATCATTTGACTTCCTTCCCATGGCCATGTGGTGACATAAGTGACCCCTGATTGGTGAGTGGGGGAGCTGACTCACCGACAGACTCATCTGTGTTCTCTGCCTTCCTAGTGGCTTGCTTGCCTTCAGAATCTATAATGCCAGGAAAAGGAGTCAGGGACTTTCACAAAGGACACTATGACCTTTGGGGAGTAGAGGATTGGAGCGTCTAAGAATAGCCTTGCCTTTCAAAATCAGGGACCCTGAAGCAGTCAAGGAGAGCCTGCCAATGTCTGCAGTAGGAGAGAAGACAGGTGCCTAGGAATCTGGGGCATAGACTGAGGTCTCATCACTTAAAATACTGTCTGTGCCCATTTGTTTGAAGCTGGAGCCACATGCGAGCCCACTTGGGTATAGACTAGTTTGTGGAGCAATAACTGGACAAGTGAGTTTGGACTATTTACAGATGTTGAGACTTGGTGAACAAGACTGGGTTTGGGAATGAGGCAATGCTGGGCTCAGTATCTAGAAGATCACATGACTGACAGGAACACAAAAGCATCTTTATGGATGTGTACAACCATCAAGTGAAGCAGATCACACTGGGTAGAAGTAGCTGCCATTCTTAGTGTCTACTAGACAAGCTTAGACTGACAGATTGGCCATGTTTTCTTGCTTGTCATGCTTCCTCCTTTGTGTACTATCTGGGAGGGTATTTTTTAAGTAAATGAAGAAAATGACATCAAATCTAAAATAGTTATAAGATATCAATCTCTCCATTGAACTTCATGACTAGTCCTACTTTTCCCATTCAGTTCAGTGAATATGCAAGAGAACTCTCCATCCATGTATCCATCCATCTATCCGTCCGTCCGTCCATCCATCCATCCGTCCATCCATCCATCCATCCACCCACCCATCAATCTATCCTTCACCCACCTACTCATCCATTCATTCATCTAGTCATCTATTAATCAAGCCATTGATCCACCATTTATCCATCCATCCATCCATCCATCCATCTAACCAACCATCTACCTGCATACCCACCCACTTACCCAACTATCCACCATCCATTTGTCCATCCATCTGTGTTGTAGTAATTATTTAAAAATGGCCTCCAGTCAAACATACTGTCTAGGCTGCGGCAGCTCTGGCTAGATCAGACGTCATGTTCAGTGGCCAGAGGCCAAGTGGGCACTGCAGCTAGAAACGGCCCACCAGAAACACTAGAGACGCCAGTGTGGGAGATGGCTCTGCCAATCTTTCACACTGTCTCTGCAAGGCTGGACATTGCCCAGACCATCCCACCAACAACGTGGGCCCAGTAAGAAAATGAGACTCTAATGCTTAAATTATCTAAAGGCTTATATATTTAGTAATGAGCCATAACAAGATGCCCTTACAATCAGAGATGTAACCCAATACCCAACCTAGATATACCAACTACCTTTGACTGCTACAGACAAGTGAACATCAGCCTCCACGTTCTCCTCTCTCGTTCTCTGTCTCTCTCTAGCTCCTCCTCTCCCTTCTCCTCTTCCTCTCCCTCCTCCTCTTCTTCCTCTCTTTACTCCTTCCATCTTAGCTCCTCCTACACATCTGTCCATCTATTCATCCATTCACCCACCACCTACCCACACATCCATCCATTTGTCTAGTCACCTAATAACCAAGGTGACTCCCAAACCATCCATTCATGCATCTATGCATCCATGCATGGATACATCCATCCATTCATTTGTCCATCCATCCATCCATCCATCCATCCATCCATCCATCCATCCATCCATTTGTCCATCCATCCATCTATCCCATCTATTCATTTATCCATCCATCCATCTATTCACCTGCCCACATACCCACCTACCCAACTATCCATCCACCCATCTACTCATCAAACGATCCATCCATCCATCCATCCATCCATCCATCCATCCATCCATCCATC
>JANHMN010000015.1:3090627-3166869 GCA_030674055.1 Rhabdomys pumilio | reverse complement strand
CCATCCATCCATCCATCCATCCATCCATCCATCCATCCATCCATCCAACTATTATATCTACACACCCACCCACCCATTCTTCTATCAGCCTCTCTAACTATATTTTTCTGTATATTTAGCAAGAGATAAAATGTATTTTGTGTATATTTTTAGAGAGTAGATTTGAGCTCAGAATTCCCCTCAGAGGAAGGCATTGGAAGCCGCTTCCAATAGGATCCGTGTTCCTAAGATGACTGGGTAATAGCTTATGTCATCTAGTATTACATTAGGAAGTTGTACTCTCACTTTGTTAGTCAACTTGTTGCTTTAGCAAATAACGGAGATAGTCAAGAGACTATCGAGAGAAAGAATTTATTTGGCTTACAGTTTTAGAGACTTCAGTTCACGTGTTTTCATCTTGTTGCTCTGGGCAAGATCTCAAATATCTGTCAGAAAGGCAGGAGCTAATTCACAAATATGGGGAACTCCTTGTCTTCCAGCTTATCTTTCTGGAACTGATTCTCTGATCCACTGCAGCCACCCACATGATGACCTGCAGCCATCCTGTACCCAGTCAGGGGCTAGGCAGGTGTGCACTGCAGGTCAAAACTGCTCACCTGCCAGCCAGGAGCAAAGAGGCTGAGAGACTTTAGACTCTTTAAGGTCACCGAGGACTTCCCACTAGGCCCCTTCTCTTATGTTCCAATATTTCTCAATAGCATCAAACTACAGACTAAACTTTGGGGAGGGGGTACTCCAGTTTCAAACTGGAACTTTCCCATTAGCAGAAAGAAAACCATTCATTCCATAATTAAAAACAAAGCAGCAATAAAGTCACCCCTTGCTCACCCTTGGGTCACTACTGTGCTGCTTTAGCTGGACAGGAGCTGTAAGCTGGTGGGGGATTCTCAGGATGGGTTCACAGTTATGTGCTGGATGGGGGCTACTCCTCCCATGCAGAGCTCTGGAACTCTGGCTGGCTGGTGTGGAAGTCTGCACCCAGTCTCATTTAATAAGGACTGACCTTGCTCTTTCTCCAGGACCACAGTGGAAATATTCAATAGGAGAAAGTCTGTTTAATAAATACACTTTGCAAACGTTAAATTGAATGCACGAGAAGTTTCCCTTGCTTTCCTATGCAGTTTTGTACAATAAGTTCCATCTGGGAAAGCCACATTTTCCTGGGGTGGGAATGAAGTTCTATTTTATTCCCAGAAAAATTTGAATCCACCCATCTCTCTGGTTCATTTAACCAAAAACACTAAACTTCACAGAGACAGAGGGTGGGGCCCTGACACTATGAATCTGCAGCAGCTTCTATTTTGTGTTTTCATTCCAAGGACTTTTTAGCCAGAGAGGGACTACTGGTGAGCACATTCTTCTGCACTGTGTTAATTATCTAAAGGTATTGTTCTAGTCCTTATAGTATTCCATTCCGTGTGTCTTTAGCAAGTGGTAGCCTGTGTCTGGGTGGATTGCATTATGACAAGACAAGAGGCAGGGCATCAGATGTGAGAGGCATCATGAGGGATTGCTTAGAGAACATGGCCTCTTCTGAGAAGATGAGAAACCCCATATTAAATAAAAAGAAATCCTCAAGCCCTGTGGCAAGACTCCAAACACTGGGTTATTTCTAGGGTTTTCCTTGCACTGCGGGCTGATAAACAGATTCTTCTTGAGTTTCATCTATAACAAGCCATTCTCTGAGACTTAATTTGCTTTCCCAGTGACAGAAAAAATTCATATCCATATCCATATTCAAACTTACAAATTAAACGCAGAAATTAACTGATGCCTGAGAAGTACACTGTAGGGTAACAGCCTTCAACCGTGGGAAACCCAAAATGCTACAGCACACAAAAGGAGTTGGTGTCAGGCTGGAATTAGTCTCACTGCTTTTCCTCTGTCCCTGTGATCACACTTGCAGCTTCCTCGTGGTGTGAGTGTTTACATGAATCTAGGAGCAGGTAGGATCTCTGCCATGTCAGACTTCTGGGCACAGACAACCCCAAAGCTCAGGAGCATGTCCCCTTCCAGAGAGAATATGCTCTCTACTGTCTATCAGACCTATAGAAGCTGATCCCCAAACACAGGAAATCCTGTGTCTACCATCTCATTCTAGGGTGACTGAGCCTCTAATTCAAATGCAGTCAACCCTGTGCTGACCTGCAGCCCATAAGGAGCTGAGCCAGCCCTGGAGCTCTTCCTGGAGTGAATGAGAGACCCACTGAGTGTGTCTTGGGAGTCTGCAAATCCAACGGAATGCCAAGTACCGTTAACCTTTGTTAAGTGGCTGTGGGACCAGCTTCTCCAAAGCTTTTCAGTAACTTCTGTGTGTATCTACTCGATTCTTAAACCTTAACCTATACCAGAACTCAGTCATTTAATGTAGTCTAATATCTGAGAATTCTGTGTTAGTCTTTACCTCTTGTGTTGTTTCTGGTTTCAGCTGGAACTGCATTACTTGAATGTTGGATGGAGCTGAAGTTCCAGGCAGGCTATTCTTACAGTTCTGCCTACTCAGCATCCCTGTCTCCGTGTGGCCAGCTTGGACTTCTCACAGATTGCTGCTAGTTGGGGTGGTTCCCATGTCCTCAGACCTTGCATATTGATTGAACCCCAGGGAGAAGGAAACATGGGGGTGAGGGTGGGGGCAAAAGCAAGTGCAACTGCATGCAGCTATGGCTCACCACTCACAGCCAAGTACAGGCTGTCAGAGAATGAGCACAGAAGGATCAGAGAATGTACAGAGAAGTAAATAGATAGACATTGATTGACTGAGCCTCTGCCATACTGTGCGCACCTTCCACAACCTGCTGTAGAACTCAGTTTTGTAAGCTGCCATCTTCAGCAGACCCACTGTGTCTGCGCGCAAGACACCATCCACAGCGGGCCTATTGATTGCCCATGAGTGTCTCCAATGTGTTTTAGTTAGGGTTCTATAGAATTACTGTTAGAAAGATTGGATTTCTTCTTTTTATTTTATTTATTACTGTTGTGTTTGTGGGCACATAAACCATGGCATGCATAAGGAGATCCTTCTACCTTCATGAATTCTGAGGGTTAAACTCAGGTAGAGCCTTTATCCACTGAGCCATCCTGCCAGTCCAAGAATGACATTCCTAACAAGAAATGAGACTCTATTTTGAGCTTGTGCCGAGTAAGTCTTAGAGATCAATCACTCACTGCTTACTGGTTCTTTTTTAAAGTCCTTTTATCCTCCCCCACTCCCAGTCTCAGATTCTATCAACTGCAAGCTAGGCAGGCACCCTCCCTCTCTTTTTAAACTTAAGTTCTTTGACAATTTTGTATAGGTATATAATACAGTCTTGCTACTCTCTCTCATGACCATCTCTTACCTCTCTCCCAGGTATATCAACCCTCAACCTCAATTTGTCGCTTTCCCAGATTTGTGATATTTGATTTTATGTGGTGATCATTTAATCTAATCATGGCCTCCTGTGTAACAATTGGATTGGGACTCTCCATTGGAGCCTAATCAGAGTCAACAGTGAGAACACAACTGAAAGCAAGGGCTCCCTTTCTCCGAGTCTACCCATAGGAAATAATTCAGCAGTGAGGGGTGGGGACCTTCCTGCATTCTTGCTCCGCTGTTGATGGGCTCATCCTTGGGCAGAACTTCCTCTCTCCTGTGCAGTCATCATGCTCCAGAGCTCATGACAGCCATGGCTGTGTTGCTCAGGGGATGGTCTTTGCAAGCTCTTCTCCTGCCTTCCAGCTCTCACGGTATTTCTGCCCACTTACTGGTTCTTGCACAGGGCAAATGTCAGGGACTTCCATCTGTGCTTGAGCAGGGTGTCTGGTAGTGGGAACAATAAGAGACACATGTGTGTGATAAATTGGGAGAGGTCAAGCCAGTCTGCTGAGGTAGCACTATTTCCCTGTGCTACAGACATTAGTGCAGTGGAAACTCAGGGTCCCTGTACTTTCCCCCCACTGGCTTCCTCAAACATTCCACATGTGTAGTTCACAGAGGAGAGACAGGGACCAGCTCTGGCTAGCCCTCCCCTGCTTTCCCCCTGCTGTTCCCCCCAATCACTTGTCACCAGCTACTTCTGACTGAAATGCTGGGGCCTCTCAGCAGGTGCATTCATCTGGCTTCATTTGAGGTGAGGGCTTTTGTTTATTTTGTTTTTGTTCTGAAGACCAACTCCTGTCTGGTGCCCATATGTAGTCACATGAGCACCTCCCACTGTGCTCTCCCCACCATTTTAATCGCTCTCAACAACAGTTTTACTTCCCAGGGAGGGGAGGGGTCATTTGAATTTAAGGTATATTTTATTCAGCAGGTTAGAATGATGGACCTTTGAATTGGCTGAATCTGCAATTATATCTCCCTGTGTTTGTGAGCCCAGGGTGGGCCTCTCAGAACCTCTCCACTGAAGACCCTGATCTGGGCCAGAGCATGGCCCCCTTGCACTCCCTCAATCAGTCAGTGTTGTTTCTTATGCAAACACAGACAGTTTTGTAATTATTGTAGAAATAAGTGCTTTCCAGGAGGCTGGTAACTGGTTTGTCTTGTTCCTTCCTTGTAGTTGATTTTAATGGTAACAGCAGTATCAGCACATAGACGCCATCTTTCAGTGAGGTAATGTGGTTCTCTGGCTGAAACAGATGAGTTACCTTTTGGCCTCATAGGTTATCACTGGGGAGATGGTTATTGTTTTATTATTTTTTTTAGTATTATTATATTGTAAAATAATTTGCCCATTACGTTATAGCTTAGCTGGGAACACAGGACGATGAATAATTTAAGAGAATGAATATGGCAGAAACATGCGTGAGGTGGCAAGCAGAACTTACCCAAGACATGCTCCCCCTGATGTCACTCAAAGGTTCTGGAATGTTGCATTAAGTGGTATTTGTTACTGTCTGTGCCTCTGCTGATCTTTGCTGAAGTCATTCCTGTCCACAATGTCTTCATAAAAATGGCACAAAATACTATTTTTTTCTGCAAAAGGATAATAATCTCCACCTTCAGCAGAAACATGTTCCCCTCACTGTGCCTGCATTGTTCTGTCTTATATGTACGATGGTCATGGGCCCCACTGTCGAGCTGCTGTATTAGTTCCTTTCCTGTTGCTGAATAAAATATCACAGCCAAGGGAAATAGTAGGATAAAAAACTTATTTGGGATTACTGTTCCAGAAGGACAGGAGTCTGTCACAGCAGGGCAGGGAGGCTTACTTAGCAGGGATGGGAGCAGGGACAGGAAGCTCTGGGCATTCATCTTGAACTGCCAGCAAGAAACAGAACACATTGGGAATGACTCATGGTAGCTTTGAAACCTCAAACCTCAAAGCCTGTCTTTAGTGACACATTTCCTCCAGCAAAGCCACACCTCCTAATCCTTCCCAAATAGCTCCACCACACTATCTCTCCACCACACTGCTCCCACTGGGGGAGCAGATATTCAGATATATGAACCTGTAGGGGGACATTATCCTTCAAGTCACCATAGCTGCAAAAAAGGCTTACATAAGATACACTAGGAAAGCAAGAAATGCAGGGCCTGGTATGGAGGAAAGACTGCCAGAGATAGAGAAAGCCCGATGCCTTTTGCAGTCTTAGACAGAGCCCTGAGCAGATGGTGTTTTACTGTGGGAAGAGAGGGAGGATGTCTGAGGTGGGGTGTGACTCCCTTTCCATCTTCTGTCTCTTGGTACTGAGTTTGTGCATCAACTTGGCTGGATCTTGGTACCCAGACACTGCTCAAACAGTAGTCTGCATGTTGCTAAGAAGACACTGTGAGATCAGGTGTCCTTCTAAAGCAGGCATCTCTTCACAACACAGGTCTCACCCAAGCTGTTGAGGGTTGGAACAACAGTTCTCAAAGAAGCAGGGACTGAATTTTAAACCTGGGACACAGGCACTGTGCTGAGGTTTGCAGCCTGCTGCATGACCTTCAAGGATTTGGACTCAAGACTAACATGCTATAACTTACCTGACTTTCCAGGTTCTCTCTCTCTCTCTCTCTCTCTCTCTCTCTCTCTCTCTCTCTCTAATTTTAGAGCGATACATCCGGTTCATTTTGTTTTGATGGAGAGCCCTGACTAATGTGCTGCTATACTCGAATTTATTTTAAACCATATACTTGAGTCATTTTCATAAAAGAACATATTGAATTTCAGATTTTAGAGGGATTGGAAGCAAAGCCTTTGATGCTTCAGCATTCAATCCCCGAGCTACGTGGTCATGGGAAATGCCAGTCACCCAGACACTTTAGAAGTCACTAGATGAGATCTGTCACCTCATGGCTCCTGCCTGGGCATGTACTGACTAGACTCCAGTTCCAAAAGTTGCCCTTTGCTTCTAAATGGTATCAGCTGTCAATTTATATTGCACCCTTTGACTATAATCTGGGCCTATCAGATGTCAGCAGGAAATCGCTGAACTATTGTCATGGAATACCTGATATGGTCGATACAAGCACTATTCTTTGAAGTATGGGGGTGATATGACTGTAGCTGAGTGATGGGGAGAGGGGCTAGCTCCTTAAGTAGTTCTGCCACCGCCAGGGGTCCCCTAACTTCTGAACATCAGCGCTTCTCGACAAAGAGAAACGTGAAACTAAACAGTGTTGTAGTTTTAGCTCTTCAAAATAAAGAATCTAGCAAAGGGCTCACACTCTGGGCTGTCTACCACTGCCCCATGTTCCCCTGGGAAACTCCTCCTCAGGGACACTGAACTTCAAACCTTGTATAACAGAGACAATGGTTTCAGTCCCTAAGTCTGCTGAAGTCTGTTTCTCAGGACCCATGGAGTGGGGAACTAAAAAAGAGGCTGAAGAAATTAGGGAAATACACAGAGGTTGTATATGGATTTCTCAAGATTTGTAAGAGAGCTTCATACATGAAGAACACAAGCGTTGTCTCTGAGGCCACTATCACCTGTTCCTTCCCACCTTACCTTGGCCTGGAGAGGCCTGGCTAGTTGAATGCCGTCACACTAGGACACACGAGAGAATTTGCTACTGTTCGGTGGCTGCATTGCTCTAGGTACGTACACAGATCATCTTGTTGAATATGAACAACCCAGGAGGTTGGTTTTATTTCCCCGATTTTTTTCTAAAGGAATGATAAGGAAGGTTGTATTGTTATATAGCTTTTTAAAAGACCAAGATAGTTGAAATTTGGCTCGGCATGTAGATCAGTTGTAGAGTACTTGTTTAGCATGCCTGTGCTGTGGGTTTGATCCCTAACAAAATGCACACAGACACACAGACACACAGACACACACACACACACACACACACACACACACACACACACAGAGAGAGAGAGAGAGAGAGAGAGAGAGAGAGAGAGAGAGAGACATGGGGACATTCAAATTCTGACAATGGTCTCTCTGATCCCCAAATTCACATATTTTACCACATACCTTTGTTTTGAATAGTTGAAGAAATAAATGGATGAATGCATATTTGAGCAATTTGTTTGAGAATTGACAGCAGTAATTTGTTTACCACCACCCCCCCGCCCGTGTAACACATTTCTGAATGATATTTTGTACTGTACTTATGAGCCCCATAGATGGCAAGGCACCTGGAATCGGTGTGGATATTCATGGCTGCAGTTTCTCTGCTGATGCTATCTTTTTTTAATCTGAGAATTTGGCTGACAGGCTTGGAGGAACTGATTGAGGCTAGAAAGGTGTTGTGGTCAGAGACTTTACAGGGCCACCCATGTATAAGTGCTTGCTACTCTAAATTCTTTGTCCTGTGAACTGACAGTAAAAATCTCCCCCTTCAGCATCAAGCTGACACAAATAGATGAGATAAGTCACATAGACCTGCATCATCAAGTTTGTCTCCAGGTTAGTCACGCATGCTTGTGTTTATGAATGGTTGTTTGAAGAAAGAATTCATGACCACAGGGCCTGACTCAAGAGCTGGGGATGTGAAGAGGGGCTCAGGTGCTGAATACAGAGGGACCTCACAGCTGGGTCTTGGGGAGATGACAGAACCTCTCCAGGAACACACATATACACACATACACACTCAAACACACAGACATACACGGATGCACACACACACACACACACACACACACAGATGCATGCATGCACAAATGTACACATACAGATATGCACACACAAAGACACACACACACACCCACCACACAGACATACAAATACAGACACACACATGCACACATGCACACATACAAATATGTACCCGAATACACACATAGACATATGCACACAAATAAACAGATACAGACACACACACATACACAGACATACACACAGAGACACACAGATGCACACAGACACACAGACACAGATGCATGCATGCACAAATGCACACATGCAAATACACACACACAGACACACACAGACACAGATGCATGTATCCATGAATGCACACATACAAATATGCACACACACAAACACATACACACACTGAGATGCACGCAGGCATGCATGCACACATACAAATACACACATACACAGACACACACAGACATACAAATATAGACACACACGCACATGCATACACACACAGACATACACACACAGACATATACACACAGATACACACACACACACACACACGCACGCACGCGCGCTCGTGCACAGAGTCTGTTGTTGTTTTCCTATTATAACAAGACACTGCAGACTGAGTGATGGCTAATGAACAGAAATCTGCTGGTATCACAAATGCCTGCCGCCACATCTAGCTTTCCATAGACTCTGGTGCTTTGAACTCAAGTCCTCATGATAGAACAGCAAGCACCCTCCTGAGCCTTCTTTTCAGCTCTGTAATTAAGAATTTCACAAAGTTTCAGCTGTCCTCTTTGTAAGTAAGTATGAATTGTGTGCAATGCAGGCACAGTAGTTGCACACTCCTCTTTTCTCTCTTGGTCTAGTTTATCTACCCTGTGGGGTGGTGGGAGAGATCCAGGCCAAAGCTCATATACTGCATCCTGTAAATTCCTGCTGTCTTAGATAATCTTAACTGATCTCAACAGCATCTTTGTGTCTAAGGTAACCTTTTTATCTCTTTCTGTGCCTGAAACACTCTGATTTCCCAAAGGCCCCTCCCTGCTTCACCCCATCTGAACAAGGAAGGGGGAAGAGAAAAAGGAAATGGGAGAGTAGAAAAAGATAACCTAGCCTCAACGACCCAGTCCACTTAGTCTTACTGATGAAAACAGGGAGCAGAGCCATGGTCCCCATCTTAGCCGTGATCACACCCTAATGACGAATGCAGGGAACAGTCGTAGTTCCTGTCCTAGAGCTATGAATGCACCCAGTAAGCCTCTGTCCAAAGTCACATAATTGACGTGCTGTGAGCATTTGTATTCCAGCAGAGTCCAGGTCTAATAAGATCCCCGTTCCTGGTTCACAGACATCAGCCTTCTCATTGTGTTCTTGACTGGTGGGAGAAGCAAAATGGGAGGCTTTGGAAACTATACCACAATACACATACTATACTATACTATACTATACTGTACTAACCCCACTATGAATGCTCTGCCCCTCCACCTAATTCCTTGCTCAAGATGGTACCTGTTAATGCTGTCTATGGTTACAAGAGAAGTTAGATTTCAACATGTTCTTTCTTGGAAGCAGGGGAGAGAAGGAGTATAAACCTTTCTGTCCATCGCAGCAGCCCAGGACACCATACAAGTCACCCAGGCCCTGGTAACTTCGGAATTCATGCTTCCTCCTAGCCTTGGCATTCCAGTCATGGGTCTCTGAAGAGGGGAAGAAATGGAGAGAAATACAGTTAAGTGTGTTTGAGAGAAGGCAGAAGAGAACCTGTACTATCAACCATATGAACCATAGTGGCCCCTGCTAATGGTAACAGACTCCTTAATATAATGCACTCTGTTTTGCCTAATCCTGAGTACAGGTTGTGAGGTGCTCCACAATGCAATGTGTGTCTCTTCTACTCCCAGGTCCTTATAGGCCTGTGCTCTGTGCTGGAATTTGCCAGGGTGATGTGCAGACTTGCAGACTTTCCTAATGGTGTGTGTGTGTGTGTGTGTGTGTGTGTGTGTGTGTGTGTGTTGAGGGAGATGTGTTATCATGGTCATGTAGAGATCACAGAATAGCCAAAGATGTCACCTCTCTCCTTCTACCATGTGGGTCCTGGGGATCCAACTCAGGCTGTTCAGCACAGTGGTAAGTGCCTTTACCTGCTGAGCCATCTTTCCAGCTCCATGATGTCATACTGCTTTTAGAGAAGAGTAAAGAGGCTGCAAAGGGGATGGAACTACTGGCTAATCTGGGGAGAGCGGAAGACAAATTGTTAAATCCTGCATTCTCCTGAGCTGAGGTTCCATTCTGTAGCCCAGGCTGGCTTTGGGTTTGTGCGATCCTCAATCTCTCAAGTGTGAGTCATCACATGTCCTTTACATACTCCTTACTCCTCTCTGCACTGCACTTAACTAGAGCCAAGGCTGTAGGAACTGCTTTTAAGAAGGCAAAGTTCTGCCCTGAGGTTTGGCTCCAGCATCTCAGTCAGCAGCT
Source organism: Rhabdomys pumilio (assembly GCA_030674055.1). NCBI lineage: Eukaryota > Metazoa > Chordata > Mammalia > Rodentia > Muridae > Rhabdomys > Rhabdomys pumilio. The sequence continues at coordinate 3,156,390 of JANHMN010000015.1, read as the reverse complement.
TCACTCTGAAAGCTTTCTTTGGTTTCAGTCTGAGCTGTGAAGATTGCTGGGCATTTCTTGGAGGGTTGTAGATCTCTGCTGAGGGAGGTGGGACCCAGCACTGAGTCAATCGTGAGTCCATTTCCAGTGTGCTAGGGGACAGGCAGAAATGGAGTCATAGAATAGTAAAACCCAACTGCAAAGGATCTTTGGTCCCCTTCACTCAGGGCAAGCAAGGATGTTAATGGAACTGTTTCCTCAGTCCCAATTTGAGTCTTTACATTTGTAATAATTTCTCAGCCACCCCTCTGGGTTCACTTGTACCCACTATCTTCCACTTGGTGCCTGTAGCCGCAAAGCCCTGTCAACTTGATCTAGGCTAATGGAAAAACTTTCTTGCCTTCTCTACATGATGTTCGCCCATTTTCACTCCAGCTAGCAATCCCCTGGTCTTTATACATAGCTTCTGGACAAGCACTGTGAGGGCCAACACCAGGTTTGAGACTCCTTAATGGATTCGGGTTTGTTTTTTTGTCGACTTCTGAAAGGACAAGGCAGCAAGTGAGTGTGAAGGCCGCATTTCTGGGCAAGCAGTGTCCTTTCTGGGTCTAAGCAGAGGGCTGGTGCCAGGCTCCTTAGTGAAAGTGATCCCTTGGGACTGGGGTCTTGGAATGGCTGGGGTTGGGTAGGGTGAGCATGATAGTGCTCTGTCTGCCTGACCCAGACCTTCTCTCGGGCCTCTGTGACAGGAGAATACCTCTATCCCATGTCTTTACAGACTCTCTGTCTGTAAAGGCAGATTGTGGGAAGGGAGTGAGGAGTTGAATGGTAGAGGGAGACCCAGAAGGAAGAGTGGTGAAGGCGGTGGGAGGGAGGGTGGGCCTAGGAGAAACCTCACCTGCAGTGCTTGCTTAGTGTGTCAAAGCCCTGTCTAGACTGGCAGAGGGATCAGTGGAGGGATCTGGAGGCTTTTGGCCAGGGAAGGAGCTTCTAAGGCAAGTTGTCCTGAGTCCTGAAGAGTTTAACAAAGGCCAGGTGTTCTCCAGATGCCACAGGGACTTTTCTGTGCTGTGATGACTACAGATGTTTTCTGATGTGGTCAAGTATTGCCTGGGTCAACCCTTTCCTGGCTGGGAGGCACTGATACAGCCTTGAGTCTTTCTAGACTGAGCAGATGGACTTTTGTTGTTCTCAGCAGAAGCTATCCCAGAGAGCCTTGGGCATCATTGTGGAGACTTCCGCTTCACCTCTTACCCAGAAAAATGTGTGTGGGGAAACTGCAAAGAAAGAGTCTGATCAGAAAGCTATTGGAAAACTCATGGAAGAATTTGTATCCTTGGTCATGATCTATAGATGTCACTTGGAGAATGACCAGAGGCCAGGTTTGCCTGATACTGGTCTGAGTTAGCACTAGAGACTCATGGGCAGGTGGTAGCTGGATAGGGGTGAGTTTTCCCTTGGGGAACCATCAGAGCGGCTCTGGCCACTCAGCAGCCATCTGATTTTGAGGCATAGATTCTCCTGCTAGCAAGTGAGACAGGGACTCTAGGCCAGTTTCTGACTGGCCTTTGAAGCAGTGCACATGGCTCAGACTTGCTGCCCATTGCTTCTCTATAGGAAACCAGAGTCTTGCAAATGGCGGTGATCAAAAAGCTCCAAGCAAGAGATGGGTTGTTTGGGTTGGAGACGTGGCTTCATTGGTAAAGTGTGAAGATATGAGTTTGATTTACAGAATGTGAGTAAAAATCTGGGCATGATGGTGTGTCTTGCAATCCCTCAGAACTGAGGTTGAAACAGACACATTCTCAGAGTTAGTTGGCCAGCCAGCCTAGTCTCTTTGGATTCCTAGGGCAGTGAAAGCTTCTGTCTTTAAAAATAACGTAGATGATAACTATCTTATTCAAGGTTTCTATTCCTGTACAAAACACCATGACCAAGAAGCATGTTGGGGAGGAAAGGGTTTATTCAGCTTACACTTCCACATTGCTGTTCATCCCCAAAAAATGTCAGGCCAGGAACTCACACAGGGCAGGAACTTGGAGGCAGGAGTTGATGCAGAGGCCATGGAGGGTGCTGCTTACTGGCTTGCTTCCACTGACTTGCTCAGCTTGCTTTCTTATAGAACCTAGGACTAGCAGCCCAGTGATAGCACCACCCACAATGGGCTAGGCCCTCCCACATTGATCACTAATTGAGAAAACGCCTTACAACTGATCTCATGGAGGCATTTCCCCAAGGGAGGCTCTGTTCTCTGTAATAATTCCAGCTGGCTTCACGTTGACACACAAAACCAGCCAGTATGATGAGTTAGTAAAGATGCTCAAAGTTGACCTCTGTCTTCTGTATGCACACACACACATATACACACGGGTACCTACATATACATAATTGTATACACAAAGAGAGGAGAGAGGGGGAGAAGGAGAAAGAGGAGGAAGGAGGGAGAGAGGGATGTTGGGGGGGGGGGAAGAGCAAACTGTTCTTGAACTTCAGTTGGCATCCCATTCAGTGGATGCCTGCATGGTGATACCCCAGGTGGTTTATGGGGTACATGGGCCATACAGAGAGCAAGAGGAAAGACAGCAGAGGATGCCAATTGCATGTACATCGGAGTGACTGATGCCACTGTAGTAGGAAGCCAACTGTATGCCTGCTGTAGTCACAGGTAAGTCCTGGCTGTCTCAGTATTGTTTAAACTGTACTTGGGGAGTGAATCCTTGGTTCATGAGCTGCTGGAAGCACTTCAGGGCTGAGAACCTTTTTCTTTCTGCTACCACTAATTATGACTTGGGTTATTGTCTCCAGAGTCAATCTACCCTGCCGATCCCACTAGGGCCATATTTACTACTCAAGTATTTCACAGCCTGTTAATGAATTTTTGTTATCACAAATAAAAGGGTTTCTAGATTCTTCAGATTTTAATAGAAGAAATATTCTTTGTCTAGAAGATAAATGACTGTTTTTTTTTTTTCCTCCCCTTAAATTATGTAGCTAGAGACATACCTGCACTTTGCTAGTCTCATGTCTGGGAAGATGCCATCACTTCTAGGAGAGCCTAGAACATCAAGAATAGCAACGCAGCAATTTGTCTTTCAAACACTGTTTTACTTATGCCTGCAATAACAGGACATGTATGCTATTTTTTTGGTGTTATAATCCTATTCCCTCTTTGATATAAACAGCTTTATCTCGTCTCAATGTTTATATCACATTCCTATTCCTCTGGAAAGAACAATATTTTCCTCCTGAGAAGCCATATATTCTTGTCTAAGGATGGCTTAAATAAGTAACAGATGGCCATTTTTGATGTGCTCCCCCACCCCCACCTTCTGATCAAATACCAAGACCAACATCTTTGGAATTCTTTGAACTGAGGAGTTTGTTACCGATTTGGTTTCTTTATTGATAGGGTCCTGGTGTTGGGAAGGGTTAGAAGACAGGCCATTGAATAGATTTATTTGCACTTGTCCTGTGGCACATGCTTGAGCAGTCCTAATTCCTGGAACATAGTTACCCAGGGTAATCACAGGGAAGAGAGTTTAGAGCCCTCAACGTTGGACCCATGATTGGTTTCAGGAAACAGCTCAGTGGAGACCAGCACCCAGCTAAGCAACTAATTTAGAATTTAGTTCTGGTGTTTTGATTTGTCTGAGCTCTTTTCTTTTCAAAAGGAGGCTTGGCTTGTTTTAGGGGAGAAGACATAAGATTAGAATCCCAGAGATTTATCTTGTGAGCGTGGAAATGCCAGAAGACAATCTCAACTCTATTCCTATAGACCATGTATGCTTCTCTCTCCAAAAGCTATTGAAGCTGTACCTTGAGGTGGTTGTTGTGAAATGCTTAAAAACCTCAAAAAACAACCATATGTGGTGACAAATACCTGTAAACCCAGCCTGTAGGAAGCTGAGGTAGGAGGATGAGGGAATTCAAGGCTAGCCTGAGCTAATTTGTGGGGCATGTGGACTGTGCCAGTAGAGGAATTGGCATAGAATTGGTGAGCATGCTCAAACCCCAGACATCTCAAACTTGGGACAGGCAGGGGCAGAGCTAACTCCCTTCCTGTTTCCATTCCTGCCCCTGAACTTGTTAACCCAGAGACCCCCAACCAGGTGGTCACAAGTAGTCAGTCATGTAGCACAGCACCTGGAATTCTTCCCATGCAAATAGAGCATCAGCAGCATCTTAGCCTCAGCCAATAGAATGCATTCAAGTCCCCAAATCTCACCCCAGTTCCCAAGGTTAATATAGTCCCTACCCACACAAATTATTTCACCAAGGAGCCTCTGAGGCTAAGCTGTAACATGTGGGGGAGGGCTGTCTCCACTGCACGCACTCATAGTTGGACTTGTGGGCCCGTCTGCAAAAGCAGGCACTGTTATCACGGCTCTACTGCAGCTGCTTCAGGACCAGAGACTCTGGACACTGCCGTGTTCCTCCTCCCAAACCTCTTTATTCCTTTTCTAAGAGCTATAATGCTTCCGGCATTTCAGGTGAGACCCAAGTTCTGTGGATCTTATACATCCAGGTGTCAAAAGCCAGATTTGACATCATCACAGGGTTAACCGAGGTAGGCAGCGAAAGCAGGGATGGCGTTGAGGATTGGGGTCATGCTGATAGCAGCTGATGGAGTGGAGGTGGCGGACGCAAAACTTAATTATCTGAGCAGGCAAGAATGCCCAGTGAGAAATTCTGAACTCTTAATGTTTAAGTGTACACATGTATAGATGGACATAAATGCATATATACGCTTGGTGGATGGAGCAGAGCCCCAATAACCACACTTTATTTCTTCTCTCTGGCAATTTATACCTTCTTAGACAAAAAGATGTCTGATGCTCTGGAGGGACGAGGTGGACTGTGGACCCAACCCATTCCAGACTTTGCCCTGTCCTCTCCAAGCTAGGGTGATGCAAGGCATCTGGGAACCCCAGAGAGGAGAGGCAAAACCCAGAACCCAATACTACTCTTAGTTTTTTTTGTCTAAAAAATAAAACAAACAAAAATAAGCTGAATGTGATGAAACATGCATCCAATCCTAGCATTGGGAAGCTGACACAAGACCGCTGTGAGTTTTAGGATAGCCTGGGCTACATATTAAATTTGAATCCAACTGAGCTACGTGGAAAGGAGACCTTGTCTCAAAGCAAAAAAACAATAAAAACAAACCAAAATCAATTAACCAATAAAATTTGAAAGCAAGCAACTAAAATATCACTTTTCAATATTAAAACCTAGCTATTAACCAAGCATGTAGTGTAAGAATTGAGTTTGTCTGCAATACTGTAATTTTGACTGTGTTGTCAGAGAGATAGCTGTACAATGGAGACTTCAAGAGAAAAGCCACACGTATGCATAAGTTTGTCACTGAAAACATCTATAAACTGTCACTGTGAACAGTGGGACAAACTCATGCCTGTATTTGCATAATGTGCTCCCTAGAGTCCAGTATGTGCTTGCATGTATACTGAACAAAAACATAAATGTTACTGTGGCATTGTCTAAGTTTTGTTTGAAAAAAATTCACATTTTGAACAAGGCAATTTGTCTACTCATTTGGCCATTTTAAAATAGTAATTGAAATTGCCCTCCGCCCAATTTTGATAGACAGTTGGGGTTGATCTTTCCTGTGGCATCTACAGTATGTTTCATGATCTCTAAGTAACCTTTTGTGGGTATATGTTGTTACATGTATCTACACGATTATTATTGAAAAGTTGAAAAATGCCAATGTCGACCAAAAGAAATGACCACCCCATTATTTCATGGGTATCTAGGGACAGGTCTATAATTTATATGCCAAGAGTCTTTCAAGTGTCAAGTTGAATAGCTGTATTTATACGTAATAGTAGACACACACACAGGTGTTTATATGTCTAATAATGTATCTATGTATGTGGATAAAATAAAAAAAATATTGAAATTTATAGATTAAGTCCAAAGAAAAGGCAGACTGGAGATAGAGGGGAAGAAGATCTCACATATTTCTATATCGGAGAAGTGGTTTTTTTCCATTTTATTATATTAATTTTTTTGTTGTTGTTGACATGAGATCTTGTTATGTGTAGCTGAGGCTGCCCTTGAGCTTGTGATCCTGTTCCATCCTCTCACATCCTGGTATTACCAGTGTGTGCCACTACTGGGAACAGGCAGTCTTGTGGAGGAGGTGGTGGGAAGCTTGTCAGGAGTTTGCAAGTTGATCTCTGTCTGTGAGAGCTAAGTACCGCAAGCTTTTCAGAAGGTCAGTGAAGTCGATGAAGCATCACGTTGAGTTTCTTGAAGATGGGTGGAATGAACAGTGCAGAGAGACAACAGATAGTGAGAGAAAGCAGGATAGGACTGGTCTTGTAGTTCTCCAGGGGACAGTGCCACAGGAAAAGGGATGGGATGGAGAGGGTAGTGGATACCCAGGAGTGGTAAGATGTAGCACCCAACAAGCCACAGAAAGCTATGCAGAAGAAAATGTCTAGGTGTAAAAGGAATTACAGATTCTAGCTAGCCCATTTAAAAGACATAAAATCCAGGTATTTTATTTACAAGCTGTAAGCCCAGGTTGGGCAGGTTCTCGAGCCCACACCCTAGCCATATGTGCCTTGTTATTTACTATTTCTCCTGGCCATCTGCTCATGGTCTATCTTCTCTCAGGGCAGCTTCTTCAACTCTCTGGGTCCTTTCTTCTCCTCCTTTCTCTCTACCTGTGACCCCCAGCCAAGTAACTGAAAGCCTGCCTATTGCCCAATCACAGGCTTTAGCATTTTATTGACCAATTAATTTAAGGAGCAAGGTTTGCACAAGAAAAGTTGGTGTACATGAGAATTTCCTAGTCAGGGGCCTCCAGATCTTGGTGGCCAGTATTTAACATTCCAATACATAGTAGCAGCACCAGACCAACACCCTTCATCTAGGGAAATATGAAAGACTGCATGACCTAAGGGATGGTGTAATTGTCAGGAGTCAGGGAGGTGACTCTGTTGTGTGTAAGAAACTTGGCTATTATATTTGTGAGTGGGACAGATCTAAATGTCAAGAGTTGGTATGTGGTCTAAGTTGTCAAGATTTTAGACTGTGGGTTCTTGGAAGTGTGATTTAAAATGCCACAATACAGTGCATGCTGCAAATTAAGCTTATGAGTGAAGGAGATGCTCACAGGCAGGTGCCATGTACTTAGTTAGCCATGTCCTTCAGAACACAAAGGATACAGAGAGCAGCCTACTGGCTAGGCACGGACCAGATCTTTACCTGCCATCCCAACTGTGTAACCTGCTTGTTCTGATGTCTCTTAATGGTATGAGGAGAGGGCACATGACCCACCCCCTTTATTTTTCCTCCATGAGGTTTCACAGATATGTAGTAAGACTGATTTATTTTTGACTCAGAAAAAAAGGGGGTCACCAGGGGTGGTCATCTGCTAAGGACAAAAGGGAAGCCCCAGGGAAGATGAGTCAGGACTGACTAAGCAGGGGGTGTGGGAATGTATTTACTGCTTCCTAGGGGTACTCCTGGCTTTTATTGCTCCTGGCCCCATGTAGGCTTCAGACTAACACAGCTGTCTTTTAATAACAAGGGGATGAAGATAGGAGCGGTAGTGGGGGAGGGGTGTTAGAGAAGCTGGTGAGAAAGTTTGTGTTTTTCCATATGTTTGTGTTGGGTATAGTTCACACCTTTCTGTTATTTACTTAGCTGGGACAATATTGTAAAGCATTTTCTACAGATTAATATAACATGAAGAGGCTGCGAATGCATTAAAGTCAAGAAAAAAGTCGGGCTTTATGCCTTTAAAAAGGTGAGAGCGTTTGTGAATCACCGAAATGCTAATATTTTACCATGGAAAGAATCGATCTAACTATTGTGACTATTTTGTTTATTTATGTGAAAGAAAGAAGGTCTTGTTATGTAGATGTGGAGAGGAGGAAGGAGAGAGTGAGGCTGGTTTCCACTCACACCGTCCACTGAGACCAAGAGCTCTGTCCTTTGAAGTACTATTACCTACATGTCTACCTACTAATCCGTTTTCTACTTTGGCCAAGGTCTATCTCAGGAATTATTCCTGAGTCCTGAACCACTAGAGGTTAACCCAGAGTGTTCTGGAAGCACACCATCAGTTATTGCCAGGTTCAAAGCTATCCTCTTCAGTCTTGGAGTCTTTATTTTAATTTTGAGACAACGTCTAATATATCTCCGTCTGTCTTCTAACTTATTACCCAGCTGGGATGATCTTACCTTTGAGTTTCTGACCTTTCTTTCCAGTTCTCAGCTCCTGAGAACCTCCATGGCCGGTTTATGCAAAGCTGAGGGCTGAACCCAGAGCTTCAAGGCTTCATGGGTGTTAGGCAATCACTTTTTCAACTGAGCCACATCCTTGAGCAGATGTGCTCTGGTCTTTGAAGGGGAGCTAGATCATATCACATACTTATTTCAAGCTGCTGTGCAAATATGTTAGTGATAATGCATGTAGTATAAGCAGGTGACTATACATACTCTAATTACATATTAAACTATAAAAGCATGTTAGATTAATATCTAGGTGCTAAACAGACATTCTCAAAAATAAATTAAAATCAGTCTGACAAACCACGGCCCTAGCATAGAGTCATCACAGCTGGCCTTCTTGGTCAACTGTCAGTGGGAGGGGCCATCATTCAATTCACTAATAGCTTTAGATTTTAGCTACAAATTGCACATGTTCAAGCTAATTATCTACACAGCCTTTAGAGCTGTTCATTGTTGGTTCTTAATTTTTGATCCAAAGGATCAAAATAATAGTACCATTCATTTATGCTGGTTTTCTCCTTAAAATAAATGGTTTTGTGCTTCACCTTGGGCAACTTTACTGTCTTTGCTCTTAGCACTCTTTCAAATAAACACAGGAAGTGTCCCGTGTTGGAAAATCGACCACAAAACCTCCTTAGAATGTTCTCTTTGGCTATCATTGGCTCAACATCTAACCGTTAATCTTCCCTAAGAAAAATAAGGCTTTCTTTTTGTGAGTTTGAAATATTAAAAATAACAACACAGAGCATTCTTAATGTGCTAGTGGTCATGATAAATTCTTGTTTTCCCTGAATCCTACTGTGCCTCTTGGGAAAGGACAGGACAAGGAAGAAGCGTGGCCACCCACTCAGGACGCCACACTTCCCACTCTGTAAATACTTCCTGGGAGGATTGTGCTTTCTCCGCTGGGTGATCCTGTTCTAAGGGTTAGTTTTTACAGAACACACCTCTCATGGGGAAGACACCCCCGCTTGGCCAAAGCATAAAGAAAAAGCTAAGCTCTGTTTAAAATCCAGACCCTTTGACCCAAGGGCCTGAAGTTCTTTCTCTAATGACTGGGATGTGGGTCCCATGACTGTGTGAACACAGCAGCTGCAGACTGGTTTTCAGGAAGCAGGACTGAAATCTCTGTCATGTGCTTTGTTAGAAGAGGAGGTCTGTGTGTTGATGATGAAGAGTCCCCTCTTCCTGTGCAACATCCCTTGTCAGAAGAACGATGGACTTTCTTGAGAGGCAAAACTTACTGATAATAAGAAAAAGGATGATGACCAAACACAACAACATTGTGTCCATGCACCCCAAACATTCACAAGCTGTGGAATTCTATATCAAATGGTGAGGCAGTTCCTTATGATTTCTGGAATCATTCCTTCTTGAGGCAGCACACAAGAAGACAGGTACATTTCCCTGAAACAGGGGCTCTGTTGGCTTTGTGTATTGATGCCATAGTCTAATGGGAATATCAGCTTAAATTGCAGAAACATCTACTCTCTTATCTACCGTGGAGGCCTGGAACCAAGCCAGAGTCAAGTTCAAGGCCCCAAGAGATGCTGAGGCCTATGTGGTAATATTCAAGCCATCGCTCCCTGCTACAACAAAAGAAAAAGAAATAAGAAAGGCAGTGGTAACCAATTCATAGACTTAATTAGTTTGTTCTGTCTTCCAGGAAACAATGTCTCCTGGGTCAGGGAAGGGAGGATTCTCCGAGTGTGTTCTTAGCAAGCTAGCAGAAGCCACGAAAATGGAGATTTGTAGTTAATTTGGAAAAGCTTCATCAAATAAGGAAAATATCTCAAACACAAGTCCTTTGAACCATCAAAGACTGTCAATTAGTTCACCCAAAAGTTAAACTCCATGTTAAAAGACATCACTATGTCAAAAACACCAAAGAGAGGTTGAAAATAAACACTGAGACACATTGGGAGGTGATCACTACGTATGATACATAATGATATGTATATCTTTAAAGTCTACAAAAAAACCCCACCATGACAGAAAAATAGAAAAGGATATGAGTGACATAAAGTAAAAATTCACACCACACAATTTTCAAGGACCCAGTGAAATCCAAGTCAACCGAAATGGCGGATTTTGAGCCAGAAAGGTAAGCATAGATGGCTGCGTTTGATTTTTCTCAGTTAGGGGCTCAGAGCAGCAACTACTCCATATACTTTATAGAGTATACAAGTTACTATTGAACTTTTCTATTATAATCTCAAGTGTTCATAACTCTGAATCATCCCAGCCACTCCAATACCAAGGACTAGTTTTCAGTCCTCTTCATGGTATCAGGGATAAGGAGAAAAAAAACCAGTAATCATTGTGATGGTAAAGAGAACCAATTCCTGCATCTGTTATGAAATTATAAAAATTATGTTTATGTACTTTATAGTTTGTCATAAGACTGACCCAGATTTACTATCACGAAACAGTTTTAAGATAACTTTTTTAAGGATCATTTTCAAAGCTGTAAGACCCTATTTTTGGGTTGGAGAGATGGTCCATTAGGTAAAGGTACATGATGACACCAAGCCTGACAACCTGAATTTGTTCCCCAGAATCTACATGGTAGAGGAGAGAATTAGCTCCTGTTATTTGCTCTCTTCTCTCCACACATGTGTGTGCATGCACATTCACACATATGTACACTCGTAAGCATGCACATACTCACACACACATACCATGTACATGACACACAACACACATGCACATGCACACAGTAAATAAATGAGGAAAGAAAGAACTTATCTTCTTGGTAGAAATGCTGATAGAGGCCTGGAATCCCAGCACTTGGGAATCTGAGGCAGGGGGACTGCAAATTTAAGGCCAGCATGAGCTGTTTTATGGGACTTTATCTCAAATGACATAGGTCTGAGAATGTAGCACAGTGGTAGCTCACAAGGGCCTGGGTTCAATCCCTAATATGGCACATTGTCTCTTGTGTATACTGCACTTATCAAACAATCCTTGATAACACTTTTTATAACCTTGACTATGAGAGGTGTATATATGCTGAGGAGTGAGGATGTTTATTATTTACTTAATTATTTTGAGACAGGATCTCACTATGTAGCTTGGGGTATCCTGGGGCTTGCTATGTAGATCAGGATGCCTTAGAACTCACAGAGGTCCACTTGATTCTGCGTCTATGTGCTAGGATTAAAGGTATGTGCTATGCCTGGCTCAAGGAAGGGAGATTTTATTGTCTTAAAAATTTACATTTCTTAAGAGGCTGGAGAGATGGCTTCGATGTTAGGAATGCTTTTTGCCCTTGCAGCGGACCCGAGTTCAGTGCTCAGCACCCACATGTGGCATCTCACAATCGTCTGGAACGCCATCTCTTGGGAATGTGATACCCTCTTTGCAAGAACCTACACACGTGGCACATATACACAGACATACATAACAAATAATTTTTTTTATGACGACAATGATGACAAGCCAGGTGTCTCTGACAAAACCTGAATTATCTCTGGGCATGGCACCATCAGTATATTCCTGAACTGTCATGCGAGCTCCCTGGAAATAGGTGGCCTCTTGTTTGTTTTGTGTTTTTCTTTCCTCCTATGTTTTGGAGAACAGCCTGATTCTGCTAATGCTGGGAGACAAGTTTGTCTGCTGATCACTGATCATTCCCAAAACGTCAGATTCATAGATTCTAAAAGGAAGACATAGTTGAAGATACTAGTTTTGGTGTTTGATAAATAGCAGCCAGTGATTGACTGGCCAGTGTTTAATTCTGCCCAGAGAGTGCTGATCACTTGATTTGTGGTAATTTCCTTTTCTCCTTTTCTTTTTTTGAGATGAGGTTTCATTGTGTGACTTGGGCTGGTCTTGAACTTGTGATTCTCTTGCCTCAGTTTCTGGAGTGCTGTGACTACAGGCCTGTACCACCATGCCAGGCTCCAGGCTTACTTGAAGTAAGTCTTGTAGGAACCCTGCCATGACTGTGAGTTCCAGTTTTCCTTCTCTTCCTCCTGGCTCTCCCTTCCTTCCTTCCTTCCTTCCTTCCTTCCTTCCTTCCTTCCTTTCTTCCTTTTTTCTTTTTCTCTCTTTCTCTCTTTCCTTCTTTCCCCCTCTTTCCTTCTTTCCTTCTCTCTTTCTTTCTTTTTTCTCCCTTTTTCCTTTTAAATTAATTAATTAATTTAAAAAATTCATTGTATGTCTCAATCACAGCTTTCCTGCCTTCTCTTTTTCTAGTCTACCCTTATAAATCCCTTCTTCGATTGCCCCTCCCCTTCTCCTCAGAGAAGGGGAGCCTCCCTTGGGTACTACCCCATCCTGTAGCATCTAGTCCCAGGAGGTCTAGGCACATTGATCGTCTCCCACTGAGGCCCAACCAGGCAATCCAAGTAAGGGGGAAGGGGATCCTATGGCAGGAAACAGAGACTAAGACATTGCACTATTCTACTTGTTAGGGGAACCACATGAACACCAAGCTTCACATTTGCTACAAATGAGTATTGTGTCTAGGTCCAGCTCCTGCCTGCTCCCTGGTTGATAGCCCAGGCTCTGTGCACCCCCATTGGCCCAGGTTAGTTGGGACTCTCTGTCCTTGACCCCTCCGAGTTGCTCACTTCTATCCCCCACTCTTCCATAAAACTCCCCTGGGCTCTGCCTGGTGCTTGGCCATGGGTCTCTGCATCTGCCTCGGTCTGGGCTAGACCCTTTTTTGTTTCTATCATATCCTGGGATCATTCACTTATGTAAGATCTTCTACTGTTATTGGGCTTGTGAGAATAATCATTTAAATTCTTCTCAGCGAGGCACAAATGACTGTTAATAGCTTAAGATGTTACTCCTTTCTGAAGTGTGTGCTTAGAGCTAAATCAAACAATCAATTATTTAACATATTGTAAAGGCAAATATATTAATTTTTAGTGGTGATGATGCTGCGGTCACTGAACTAATGGCAGAATCTGTTCTCGGACTGTGAGGAGGGGGTGGGAAGAGTAAGGGAGCTGTCTCTGAAATCAGCATTTAATATGTTCAAGTCTCTGGGCACTAATTATACTGGCGAATTCTGCATTGGTGTGCACCACGAGGCTCCTTTCAATACGCAGGCACAGCGGACTTTTACGTTTTTTATTTCTTAAATCAATAGATGGTATTTTGTTTCTAGTTCACGAGTTCTAGTGCATGCACACACACGTGTGCACCTTTTGCCTAGGTCAGTATGCATAACACTAACACGCCACGAAATTCTCACAGCCTACATGGCTATGATTACAGCCATTCACACCCACATGGCACTGCTCTGTGAAGTTTTCTTTTTGGAAAATGCTCTATGAAGGAAAAACTAAGCTGACACACATTTATTTATTTATTTATTTATTTATTTATTTATTTATTTATTTATTTTTATTTGTTTTTGTCGAGCTCAGTGCTGTTGACCAGTGTAGTGTTTTACAGTATGGAATCTCAGGAACATGTCCTTTGCTGGGGAATTCTGGGGCTGCCTTCTACGGTGGTGGCTGGGAGCTGGTACGTCACACACATGTGTGTCTACACTTTTGTGCAAAAGAAGTTTCATTTCTTTGGAGTAAATAAGTAAGGGATGGATTACTGAACCCTATAGTGGATGTATTTTATTTCATCCATCCATCTATCTATCTATCTATCTATCTATCTATCTATCTATCTATCTATCATCTGACTCTTGTTCACCACTCTCCTAACAGGAATGTAGACATGGGATGTAACCTTTTCCCAAGAGGGTAAATGCATCCTTCTACAGTCATGGAAGTGTCTGGCTCAGTATTGTTTGCCCGACCTTGTTCACGCCTTTGTCTTCAGACATTGTTTGACCTTTCTCTTTCTCTGGCTGTCTCTCACGAGGAACACTACATCATAAGGCCATTTTCCTCTGAGGGAAGCTCAAGGCTATCCTGTTCCGTGTCACTTCTCTCACACGGACACCAATGTTAAATGTAATCATGGCTGTCGATGGACAGCCCCCAGCTGCTGGCAGAGCCCATGACCTTTTCCTCCCTGTGAGACTTGTTCACATGTGTTCCCTGGGCTCCTGCCAACCCTATTTACACCACACAGAGGGAACAGAAGACAAACAAACACATGGCGCCTGACTCCTAGGGGTAATGTGAGTGTTTATGTAAAAGATTATTCCCTCAGTTTTTAAACTCCAGTTTTCGGTGGAAAATCAATAACCATGTTGTGACTTGCACTGACATTAGCCACCCTCTGTGGAAAATTGTATATGCAGAACAATATGCTGGCTTTAAATTTAAAAATACCGATTGAAAGTCTTAGCATGCGGTAAGCACAGTACTTAACTCCTGGGCCAAAAGGGCCAATAGGCAGACAGCCTGGCCTGTCTTCAGTGTCCCCATTCAGAAACGAGACAGGTGCAAGTCAGTAGTCCAGTAATGGTTGCACAGCAATTTGGAAACAAACCAGGTGCGTTGTGCAGGTCCTCCTCCTGTAGACTACAGGGCCCAGCTGACTGACTTCCACAGGCCATGAGTCTGTTGTGAGCCTAAAGGCCCAAAGATGCTTATCCAGGGTGGTGACACCAGAGAGAAAATGTCCAGAAAGTGCTGTGAACACTTTGGGAATCTTGCTGCCGACTTCAGAACAGACCCAGAGAAATTCCTCAAAGATTAACATTTTCTTTTTAAAGTGTGTGTGTGCGCGCGCGCGCATGTGCGTGTGTGTGTGTGTGTGTGTGTGTGTGTGTGTGTGTGTCCCCGCACATGCATGTGTGCAGGCACACATGCTATACGTGAGTAGGACATAGGTATGCCATGTTGCATATGTGGAGGTCAGAGGATAACCATTGGGAATCAGTTCTCTCCCTCCATGTGGGCTTCAGGGATTGAATTCAGGTCATTGTGTGAGCACCTTTATCTGCTGTGCCATCTTACCAGCTATCTTTGTCTTCAGTTAGCTTTACACAACAGCAGTAAAACACAGAGAAGCAGGAGATGTGATTTTAGTCTTATACCATTGCTTTGGCTATGCCTGTGCATTTCCTTACAGACTTTTTGACATGTGAGCTCTAGCGCCAGCCTGGGTGTTCTGCTCACTGAACCTTGGTCTTTCTGTTCTCCTGCAGGGCTGGAATTGAAATTCACTTGGTCAGGGGTGCTGGGATTCAAGAATTTAATGAAATGCAGAAGTACCCTATTAAGGAACAGGGATCATTCATATAAACTATGAATTAATTTTTATGAATTAGGTCCAAAGAGCTTAAGTAAAATACAGCTGATATTTCATAAGTGATTTCAGCCCTCTTTAATAGTACAAGTCTCTGGTGTGTAATATTTAGGTAATGATTATCATAAAACAGACATCTTTTGAGGGCAATTAAGTGTTCTCGGTAATTCTCTGTGAGGGAGCAGGGAGGAGGATGTCATCACATCTCTAGCTGTATTTATTGCACCTGACACTCACGATGTTTGGAACTATGGCTATCTCATGGTATAGGATTGTGTTTTTGGAGGTGCCTAATGCTGGTTTTGTCACCAAATCTTCTCAGATATGAGCAGCAGCACAAGCTGGCTTTTCAAGCCTAGGCCCTGGTATACAGCAGGGAAAGGCTTTATTTATGAAGCCAGAGTACTGCACAGAAAGAATGTTGGGTTAGTCCTCCTCCCTAAAAGAAACAAAGAGACTTCAGCTGAACACGCTACATCCATGGAGTGATCAACATGTTTCAAGGTACCCAGGCTTAGAATCTGTTTGATTAGGAAAACAAACTGATGATGAAAACCCCCCGCAGAAGGTCATCTGAACACTTATTCCAAATTCCTCACACTTCAAGATCGATGTGGCACAGAGGACATATTAGTTTTCTTTCTTGTTGCTATCACAAAATACCTGGGAAAAGTGTCTTAAGGACAGGAGGGTTTTTAGATATACAGTCCTTTATGATGGCAGATGCTTGATAAGTGTGTGGCTGCTGGTCACAGGAAGCAGGGAGAGATTTAGACTGTAACCCAGGCAGTGTGAAAATAGAACTCTGAACCTCCACATTCAGAGTCCACCACGACCTCTGTGACACTTAATAAACAATGCCAATGATAAGCACATAAAATATAGAATAAAAAAACGGTAAAGACAATGTCAAACAACCTATGATGAACACTGCTGTTTGCCGCAGGGGCTGCACGCTGTCCTCTTTCCAGCATGTGCCCTCTGTTGTTGTTCACCTAGACTCCTAGATATGGGGCCTACCCTACTAAGGGGGTAGATCCTGGTGTGATGTCCATCCTGTGTTGAAGGGTGGCCCTCACAGGATGACTGTATGCATGGTAGAAGAAAGCTTGTATCTGGCTCATAGCCTGCCTTGGCTCATAGCTGTGCCTCTTCCTGTTTCGGTAAATCTGTGACCCAAATAAGTCTGGTCAAGGAAAACACAACTCAGTACTTACGATTACAAACTGCAAGCCTAGATTGGGCAGATTTACCATTGCACTACTCTATTCCCCAGCTATGAGATCTTTTATAACTTGCTATTTTTCTAGGCCACGTTCTTCTTCTTCTCCTCTTCCTCCTCCTCCTCCTCCTCCTCTTCCTCCTCCTCCCCCTTCCTCCCCCTCCCTCTCCCTCTCCTCCTCCTCCTCCTCCTCCTCCTCCTCCTCCTCCTCCTCCTCCTCTTCTTCCTCCTCCTCCTCCTCCTCCGTTGTCCTTCCACCTCCGGTGGCTCCTCCGTAGCTCCTATGTTGCCTCTCTGTAGCCTCTTCTGACTTCCTCTTCTGACTCCTTCTTTTCCAACTCCTTTTCTTCCAACTCCTCCCCTAAGCCTTTTTCTCCATTTCCCCTTCTACTGCCAATCACTGGCTCTAGTCTTTATTTTACAAATTCAATTGGACAGAAGGTTCACAGTATTCACTCCTCCTCCGCAGCCCCTCCCAGGAGTGGAACTACCATCGAAACACGAGGCTGGGGCTATCCACAAAATTTTGGGGTTACCTGTGGCTCAGCATAGGCAGTCATCTGCGTCTGCCTCTCATACAAACATGATGTGGTGTCATTTTCTGCTCTGATCGTAATAACCATTTGTGATCTGTTTTTAAGGCAGCTAATGATGTAAGATGATAAGCTTCACTTTGGAGAATATTGAATTGCTACGAAATGACTCACGGGTGGACCATACTTTATGTTTACTATACCACACCCCAGTCTGCTGCTTTCTGTCCACCCCCACGGATTTTTTTGGCCGTCTCCCGAGATTCTCCTGGTGGACAAAATGAAAGTCTCTGGCACTGTGTCTGAACACCCACTGTGCAATCTTGGCTTATTCCTAAGCTGCTGTTGGAATCCTAGACTATTTGGGATCTTGAAGATGGAGACCATGCGAGTGATTGAGGCTATTGGTTGTGTGAAATCATGAGGAAGGGATTCCAGACACTGAGTGAGGAGAGATTCTAGGTGAGACTGCACCAGCAACACTGGGCCCTTCTTTTATTGAAAGATAAACAATAAAAACTGGTCGTGGTGGTACACACCCAGTAACCAGGAACACAGGAGGCTAAAGTAAGAAGATTACTATGCATTCGAGGCCAGCTTACTGTATGAGTCCATGCCTCAAGAAACAAAGAGCAAGGGGCTGGAGAGATAGCTCAGCGGCTAAGAGTATTGATTGCTCTTCCAGAGGTCCTGAGTTAAATTCTCAGCAACTACCTGGTGGCTCACAACAATCTGTAATGGGATCTGGTGCCCTCTTTTGGTGTGTCTGAAGACAGTGACAGTGTACTCACACAATATAAATAAATCTTTTTTAAAAAAAAAAAGAAAGAAAGAAAGAAAGAAAGAAAGGAAAAGAAAGAAAGAGAGGGAGAGAGAGAGAAAGAAAGAGAGAGAGAGAGAGAGAGAGCAAAACAGAAACGTGGGAAGGGAAGATAATAAGATATGTCAATATAAAACTCACATGCAGTGATACTTCCCACTTTCTCAGAACTTGCAAACAAATCCTGGGGTTCTCCCCATCACTCACATCTGGTGTTGCTTGTACTTGGAGATCACAAACTGTAGGGTGACTTTCCCTATATTGGCTCTGTGCAGTGTGCCCCTTGTTCTATCAGACAGTTCCATGGGGTTTCATGGCTTCCAGCCACCTCAGAGTCCTGAGGGCAGCTGGCTCAGGTCAAGGCTGTGGAGACAGGATCAGATCATGATTTCCAGAGAATTGTGTGGGGCTTCTGGAAAATCAGTCAGTCTTGTGGCCATATCTGAAATTGTGACCAGCCATTGTGACTGAAATCTGCCATCTGCCCTCTGCCCTCAGTCTGTGCTGTCCTGACAGGTTTAATTCTCTAGTCCAAATCCCCAGGCTCTCCTTCCTTATACTGGAGTCGAGCATCCCTCCATCCCTAGCATGATTCCTCTTCACCAGCACTTTTCCCTAACTGTTGCCTCTTCTGGTCCCCTCCAGGCATGACTCAGGGACTTTTTCTTTTTTCAGACTCTGCCCCTTTCATTGTCCCCGAGAATAGCCCCAGACCCTTTCTGACCTTCCTCGAGATCCCCCAGGAAGCTGCCCCATTGGAGCTCCCTGCCTTCTCTCCCCCTCCCCCACCCCTCCCCCTACCTCCCCCCAGCAATCTGTTGTCACCACTCTGCCAGACTTGATAGATTATTATTTCCTTGTTATTTTGATGATCTCCCTACCAACAGATGTTGTCCCCGAGCCTACTCAAAGACGACCATTGGAGTCTCAATATTTTTCTAAGTCTTTGTGAAGTTTTTCCAGGATGTCAAATTCCTTGAGAGATTCTGTTTTCTCTGACATTTGGGTCCTACTAAAGTCCCTGTGGGGAAATAATCACCAAATTTTGCTGCAGGGTTTAAAGTTTAGTAATCTTTTTCTGAAACTGCCCTCTCTGAGTCCCCTTCTCAGATACCTTTCCATAGGTATCAGACCTATAGCCCTTCACACAGCCTTTATCCCCATCCCCCACCTTGTTCTACTTCCCCAGAAGCCTCAGGGCTGGGACAGCTCACTTCTCTCTTCAGTACTGTTTCCTGCCCCGCTCCAAGGTCTTTAGCTGAGACCATCTCTCTACTTTGTTGGAAGTCCTATAAGCCAAGCACACAAGCTCTGTGCTTGCTACACGGAAGTGGAGGTGTGGAGGGGAATTAGCACAAATAATAAACAAGAGAGGGTTAAAGAGACAAGACACCCTAGAAAGTATTAGTCACGGCTCTTTAGTCTTCTTCCAAAGAAAAATAGCTTTGTGTGCAGCTGTGTTCCTTGTCGTCTTTATAGATGTTCCCATGGGAGTGAGCATCTTCCCTGGGAAGAAGGGTTTACCCGACACACCTTGGCAGGGAGCTGAGTCACATATGCAGGGTATGGCACCAGCTGTGGGTGCCCAGTGGCAGGAGTGATGGGAGCTTCCCATCCATCGGTGCTGGTCCTTCTTTTGATTTCACAGCCCTGTGATTGTGAGGTGAGCTTGGTTTTGCTTACCATGTTTGTGTTCCCTGGGGTTGATTGACATCTAAAGCTATCAGACTTTTTAAAAACGGTTTCACTTTGCTTGTGCTCTGGGTGGGGGAGAGGGGGGAAAGGAAAATGCCACAATCTAACAATGGGCTGTGTTTCCCCACTTCTGAGGTAGAAGTTTAAGATCTAGGTGTGGGCAGTGGTTTCTCCCAAGGTTTTGCTCCTGACTCACGTAGGCGTCCCCCTGTCGGCTCTGTTCACTCACTCTGGATCTCTTTCTCTCATAAAGATACCATTTCTGTGGGGTTAGGACTCCACCCTAATGGTCTCATTTTAATTACCTCTTTGAAGGCCTAATACATGAATAAATCAAAGGAGGGGGATGTTTAGCATGAACTGCTTAGGACGCTATCTATACTGTAAGAAGAACCTGGTTCTGGCGTCCATGATAGTAGTAGGCTTGGATGGTTCTGTCTCAGGAACAGGAGACAACACAACTTTAGACGAATAGCAGGGCTATGTGATGTGTATTGCCCTCCTTGACCTTGGTCCTCCATCTTGCTTCCGATCATCAGGTCCTACTAACTTAGTTTTAGGAGGCTGTAGAGGCAGCAGGGAAGTGGGGTACAAAGGGGCTGAGCTTTGACCCAGAAGGTCACAGAAGGTTATCCTGTTATGGGCTGGGATGGTACTGGCTGTGTGGCCCCACCTAACAGCAGAGCCTGAAAGGTGGGCACCAGTGGGGTCTTACAGAAAAGGAGGATGAAGACTGTGGGTGGTGGGAGTCTGTTAACTGCTGTCTTAGAGAGAGATAATTGTACTTTGGGTCCCTCATGTAAGATTGTGTGGTCAGCACCATGTCAAGCAGTGCACATACAGTATTCAGTGTTCAGCATTAAAATTCCCCCTTTTTTATTTTAAAATTAAATATCTACATTTTCATATATACTGACTGGTACTGTAGAGTGAAAAATTATAAAGACCATTTTATAAAATATATACAGGCTCATTAGTTCCAGGAAGGCGGAACTGAATGTAGGATTTTGGGCCTTCACTGCCCCATATATTCCTCAAGCCTCAGGGAAGAAAATCCACCTGTGGGTGGGGTAGGCCCAAAGCAGGAAGACACATTCCTGGCCACAAAGAAAAATAAAAAGGCATGCCCAGACAAGTCCTAACTAGCCATCCTGCCGCCTCTGCAAGTTGCTGTTATTTGAAATAACCAATCATGTGTAACCGCGCGAAAATTCCTTCCTTTCCTTACCCCCTACTATAAAAGGTTCCTTAGCCTACCACGCGGGGTCAAACTGTACTCTTGCACGAGTGTGCAGTTTGAACGCTGGCTGCCAGCTCTCTTCCCTAATAAACCTCTGCTAATTGCATCCAGGTACGGTGTCTTGGAGTTTGTGGGTGTTCGCGACTTCCCGAGACTTGAGTAAGGGTCTCCCGAATTTGGGAGTCTTCAGTACCTCCATCTGCTCCACTATCTCCCTGTTTCTCTGTTCTCCTCTCTCCCTCCCCCATTCCCTATCACCATCCCCCTATCCCCCTTCTCCTTAATCCCCCATCCCCTATCCCCAGTCTCCCCATCCCCCTATCTTCCACCTCCCCATCCCCCATCCCTACCTGTGTTCTCCTCCCTCTGATCTCTCCCCTTCCTCTTTCACATGTTCTGGGCCCCTTTCTGGTTTCCTTGGCCCACACTAACTTCTACATAAATACACGTGTATAAAAACTGGAAGTCACAGTTAAGAAGCTCATTTTACAGATTCCTTAAAACAACCGAAGAAGGAACAATGAGCCTCGAGTGGGAACAAACCATCCTAGAAGGACAGTAAACGGATGGAGCTTAGGGAGCATTATCTGGGATTCTTTAAAAATACACCTATGTTACTTTTTAGTGATGTGCGTGTGTGTGCATGTGTGTGTGTGTGTGTGTGTGTGCATGTGTGTTTGGGTTGTCCCTGTCTTGTCTCCTGGGGCTGGAGTTACAGGTGGTTGTGAGCTGCCTGCATCATCTGTAAGAGTAATATGTGTTTCTAACCACCAAGCAATCACTCCAGCCTGTGTTTAGAATTCTTGAGGTAGCTGTACTCACTCTGAACACAACTCAGGCTCTGGAATGGAGCAGAAGTTGGGTAATAGCCACTGGGGACTGGAACTGTCAGGGAGCTAGTGGCAAGTGGCCTGTGAAAAGTTCCCTGGGTGTGGGATGGAAAATGAATGTGTCGTCTGCCATCAGCTCTTTCCCTGCCTGTGTGGAAACTGCCTTTTGTTATACCAGTCCTTCAACAAAGATGCTTTGAGTTCAGAAAGGAACATGGGGTTTGCTTTGTGGACAGTCCAGGACTGTGGCTGGCCACTGCACAGTCAAGCCAGACCTCATAGCAGCATGCTGCACTGACTCTCAGCTGAAATAAAGAAGAAAGGGGGTAAGCAAACTAAAGCCACCGACTTCCCACATCAGTGAGATGGCAGACCTTTTCAAAGCAGTGTGCCGTCAACCCCAGTGCACGTGCTCTGACCCCAGTGCATGTGCCATGGCCCCAGTGCATGTGCCCTGACTCCAGTACATGTGGATAAAAATAATTATGAAATTTCTGTTGTCGTGCCTTTCAGAAAAATTCTCATGCTGAGGTGGATAAATATCTGTAAATAGAAGCTAGAGAGATAGTCCGTCTGTTAAGAGCACTTGACTGCTCTTGTAGAGGACCCCAGTTCTATCCCCAGGACCTACATGGTGGATTACTACCACCCATAACTACAGTTCTAAGGAATCTGAACCCCCTTTTGGTCTTCTTGAGCACCAGGCATGCATACAATATGCTTACACACATGCATGCACTCTCACATATACATGAGATACACATGAAATACATAAAAACGTGGATGAATTTCTTCTGCTCACAGTGTCTTTCTAGAGGTATTAATGGGAGAGGAGGAGGAAGGGAGGGAGGGGGAGAGAAGAGAGAGAGAAGGAGATAGAGATAGAGATAGAGATAGAGATAGAGATAGAGATAGAGATAGAGATAGAGATAGAGATAGAGAGAGAATAAATATCCTCCACTTTGAAGCTTTTAGGGCATGCTACCACTAGGGGGCTAAACAAAAGTTTTATGGTCAGTTACTTTCTCTTCTCACTCTGCTTTCAGAGGGGTGGAGATGTGAGGGATCCCAGTCTCACACTTTCACTACCATGTCTCCCTATCATGACTCTGTCTCCTCAAATCATTCCTTTAAGTTTCCTTTTCCATATTTGGACACAGCCAGGAGAAAGGTAAATAACCCACCAGCTCGACTGACAAGTGGTCCTTCCCCTTGATTCTTATCACTAACCACCTCTCGTTAGAGACCGTTGTGGCATTGGGACTTGGGTTTCTATCACAAACCTTTTGGAGACACATTCGTACAACAGCCTGATGGCCTACTTGTGGCCATGTGAAGATCTTCCTGTCTCTCTGCCTTGCCCTGTCTCTTCTCCCAGTCTGTCTCTCCTCCTCTCCCCCACCCCCAACCCATCTCTCTAGATGTTAGCACTGTGTCTGCAGTCTTGCTCTTCTTCAGTGTTACACTCAAAGTGTCCAATGCATTTTCAACTTCTGTAATGTCAGTCCTGGGTACATTTTGCATTAAAGCGGCATTTCTGTCTTCTCCAACAGAGAACTCGTTTAATTACAGTGAAGAAGACATTGTGATCTGTGTCAATGGTTTTATAGAAAAAACATTCTGGCATCGATCTCTTTTTGTTTTCCCTTGCAAAAAAAAATGTTAACTTCAATGTTGAAAACTGAAAATGGGAGATATGAATAGTTTAGTGTCTTCCTTTTCAACTTGGGGTAGTGGCGCCCACATCAAGGGCACAGCCTTTGATACAGCTCTGTTGAACCCTGCCATCCTGTGCCAGTGGGGGATTCCTACCTTAAGTTGCTTTTTGACAACCCAGCAGCAGATTGGCCCCTAGGACTCAATGATTAAGGGTAATAAGAGGTCATTCTGGAGAGATGGATGATAATCCATCCTTGGAGAGGATGATGGGGTCAAGAGCATCCTCGGTAAAGTTGTTTCTACAATGTAATAAGCTGTCCCAGTAGGGTTGATTTAACAGGGGTGAGTGGAATGGCTTATTTGCTGGCCTACACTGGAGCAGTGAACTGAGGTGACTGATTCACTTAGAAACTAAGAGTTTTCTTTTTTTTTATTCTAAGAATAAAATGCTTGGGGATAAATGTTATTGTTTCCCCAGTAGGAATGCTTAAAGAGTTTGTGAATTAAAAAAAAAAAAGTCTATAATCCTCAATCTGAACAGTGTATATATTAAAATGTACTCAGCCACTGAAGGCATGTTTGTGTAGAATCCACAGATACCTTTAATCAACTTGTATATCTTTAGTGTGTTTTCTTATTGATAAATGTGTGTAAGTATGAGAGGGGGGAGTGAAGTGAAAGAGGAAAGAGGAGAAAGGAGAGAGAGGAGACGGAGTGAAAGAGGAGAGAGAAAGGAGAGGGGGAGACCGAGCTGTGTGCCTGTGCCTATATTTGTGTATGAATGTAGGTGCCTGTGCCCCAGGATGTCTCTGTGGAGATCAGAGCACAGCTTTCAGGAGACAGTCCTCACCTTTCCACCTTGTCTGAGATGGGTTTCTTTGCTGCTGCCTAAGCGAGGCTAGCTAACTCTTTAGCACCTGGAACTGATCTTGTCCCTGTCACCCAACCATCACAGACACATGGGATAACAGGTGTGTGGTACTGCACCTGGCTTTTATGTGCTTTGTCTGCATATAGCACACCTCGTCTGTCCACTCACTGACTGCAGGGTATCTGGATGTCTTCCATGTCTTAGAAACTCTGGAGAAAGTTGCTGCTGTAAATAATTCTGCTCAGGTTTTGTGAGGATGTAAGTTTCCTTTAGGTAAATAGCCAGGACTTCAAAAGTCAGATCAAAAGGTAACAAGTGTGTAATTGGGGGCCAGCAAGATGGCTTAGTAGGGAAAGGCACTTGCTAGCAAGCCCGATAACCTGAATCAATTCCACTCAGTGGGAGGAGAACCCACTCCTGCATGCTGTCTTTGAACATCTATAGATGTGAATTGAGATATGCTCCTGTCCTTGCACACAGACACACACGCACAACAAATGAACAAGTGAAAACAATTTTAAGATTTTAAACAAATACATATGTAATTGTGTAAGAAGCTGTCAAACCATATCCTAAAACACTTGGTAATTTTTTATCATTTGAGGCTCTCACCTCCTTTTGATAGTTAGGTTATTATAAAATTTATGAACTGCCTATTAATTATCTTACCAATATCCCAAATTTTAGAAAAAGCTCTTAGGTGAGAAAAAAAGCATGGGAATTGTGTGTGTGTGTGTGTGTGTGTGTGTGTACTAATTTACTTTTTAAGTACATTTAAATTTAACTTACATTTCTGATTTTTTTCAGAGAGTTTTCAGAAGTGATGCTGGCCAGCATTTCTTTCTGTATCTTTCTGTTTTGCCTCAGTTTATACAGGTAGCTAAGGAAGCCCAGGACAGTAAACTCTTCAGCTCCTCTTGTCTGAAGTGAGCGTCAAAGCTTAGTTCATGCTGTGTCTAGACTTCTGGGCTCCAGTTTCAGGTTTTTGTACTTTATCAATTGGACTCCCCTGCTTCCCCAGGGGAGGGGGGCTGTCAAAGGTATGTATATGTCTACCGAACTGCCCAGCTCCAGATCAGAGAGAAGTTTCATTTTGGTCTGATAAAGGCTTATCAGGCAGAGAGAAACAAAGCAACAGGAAATTGAATGATATGATTAACTCTTCTTCGAAGGCACTTCCTGCAGACCAGCCACCCTCACCATACAGGTTTAGAGGAGAGATATCTGACCTTGATCACAGAAGTGATTTCTACCTTCTGCTGTCAGGGAGACTCTTCAGGCTCTGGGTGGCCAGTGCCCATTGGCCTAGGCAGGTTAATGGACTGTGAGCTCACTAAGGGGAAAACAAGACTTCACATTCACCTTGGGAACTTGTCAGGAATTTAAAGATGGTTTCTGAACTAGACACAGTTAATCTATCAGGGGGAAATCGAGAAGCCTGAGTTTACCAAGTGCAGCTCTGTCCGAATAATGATAATGTACGGGGAACTTTAGCTGTTTGCTCAACTGGAGAAAAACCATAGGAAGAAAGAATGAACAGTGGCAGGACAGAAAGGACAGAGAAAGTGAAATCAAACATAATTGCTGCCAGAGGACTCTCCCTCCCTTTTCCCTTTCTCTATACTGGGGATGGGGGAAGCCAGGCCTTGTTCATGCCAGGCAAGGTCTTTGCCACTGGGCCACCCAGCCAGCCTCAGGATTGGGAATCTGGGGAGAAAATGAAAAGACACACAGCCTTCATAACGAAAGAGAGCCTGGTTAAGGCTGGACACCACAGTGGGAAAACTTCCTCCAGCTGTAGTGAAATCTGTTGTTTTCAAGACCCAGAAGTCACCAGCCTGGTGGGATTGGAGACAGGAGATAAGTAAGTAGGGATTCTCTTAAGAGACAAGCCAGAGGTCTAGGGAGGCTGGAGTCTTCTCTTTGCCATTGTCCTAGGAACTCAGTAGACAAGTCTCCTAGTAGACAAGTCTCATAATTCTGCAGGAAAAAAATGCATGATTGTTCTTTTTTTTTTTCTTTCTGGAAAGTGTATTTTGAAGGATGTCAGAGGACAAAATTGTATCATGGTCACAAGGGCTGTGCAGGAAGGCAGAAGAGCATCATGGGGCCAGGGCCTTTGGTGTTTGCAGTTTTGTTTTAGGGAGACAAATGCCCCTGCTTTGATCAAGTGTCAAGTGTGTGTGGCAAATTCCTCTGTGGAGGACCCCCTGGTATACTGCCTGCACACGGAGGCAGGCTGCCTACGGGAGGTGGGGGTTGGAGGTAAGCAAGCATCATTTATTTTAAATTGCACCATGGTAGAATCCATGAACTCAGGGCTGCCACAAGCATCCTGGGCACAAAGAAAAGCTGCGCAGGCTATGTCTCTTTTGATATAGATTTTGCCACCATTGTTCCAGGTGTCTCCGGAGAGAGCTTATTTCCATATGTATAGAGAAACGGAGTGCTTTTTCTTGCCGGTTAAAGTGTCACCGAATGTATTTTTAGCTATACATAAAGCAGCTGCAGAGTGAGGCATCTTACCGCGGGGTCGCAAGGTTTGAACATCCTTTGCCACTGGAGGAATGTTAATGAGATGATACTTCATTCCACTTATTTTAATTGCCAAACAACACTTAATTCCCCCCCTACCCCCCCACTTAAAAAAAATCAAAGAAATCCCTTTTTGTGTATCGCCGAGTTAGCTCTTGCAGGGGATGGGTGTCTGAGAAAGATCTTAGGCTCCTGTGAAGAAGGTTCTAGGCCTGGCCCCCTCCCTGTGCAGTAGTGTGAGGTGTCAGTGTCTGCTCCCCTTTCAATAGCTCGAAGGATGCTGAGAGGAGACGCCTGTGGTTGTCAGAGAAACACGGCGATATATTATTAGATTTTTCATAATTAGGCTTTGCTGATGTGTGCCAAAGATTCAGAGCTAATCAAAAAACGTTATCACCCAGCCTGCTGCTGGAGGTGGGGTGGGGTGGGGGGAATCTAGAAAGCCAAAGGCTTTTCCTCCCCGTGCTGGTTCTGTAAGATAACAAAAGCAAGACAAAGGCAGACGGCTCCTGTTTGTGGCTCATGCTTTGGTTAATCACGTGACTTATGTAGTGGTAATGGGTTCAGAAAACCTGAAGCCCCTCCTCTCTCCTGATTTCTGAGTCACTCCACCGACCAGGTGCTGACTAAGGCTGTGGGCTGTGGGAACCTGATTGAATGTGTCTGCCAAGCGTTTCCAGGTAGAGTTTGGTTCCCCTGGGAGCTCTAGAAGTCCCTCTCTGGGTCACAGCAGGCCTGCCTGGCTGCGAATTTCAAAGAGTGTATCTCAGCCCTTAGATAAACCTGGCCGATGTCCCCTGGCAGCAAAGCTAGGGGAAGACCTCGGGGACAGCCATCCTGCAGCGCCCAGGGCTGTTTGGACAAACCGTGCAATGTTTTTTCTGCCCGTATCTGGGCATGCAGGTGAATCCTGGTCCCGCTGGTATCTTGGCTGGCCACTCTCTCTCAGGCTCCGCGGGGAGCTGGGGGTGCATCCCTGCAAATGCTCCAGCAAAGCTGTGCAAACAAACCCGTCCGATTAGTTGGACAGGCTCACTGGCTCGGCAGTGTGAGCTGGCCCGGCAGCCCTATTCTCTCAACCCTTTCAAGGCTGGGGTTCTACCCAGAGCGCTCGCTCATCAAGAAGCACACCATCTTACCCTCTGGATGGGTGCTAGGTGCTTGTGCATCCAGGTGCTTGTGCATCCAGGTGCTTGTGTATCCATGAGCAGGACAGGATACTGATTTTTGCCTTGGACTCTTTACATACAACACTTTGCAGGAGAATATATATATATATATATATATATATATATATATATATATATATATGTATGTATATGCCACTCATGTTCATTACAGACTATACAGCATTTGGGCCAAAAACCCTGATGGCACGAGGCACATACGTGTTGTGCATTAAATTTGTGTTTGAGTTATTTCACCCACCCCAGAATTGCACAAGACCTGTGTCCTTGCCTTACATGCTGCGTCAGATAGAGGCTGGCAGTTTCTGTGTTTAATGGTTCAGTTTAACACCTATAAATAACCTGACGTTCTGAGCTTTTGTGGAGAGGCTGCTCAAACTGACTTGACTTTTTTTTTCCCTCCTCTGCCTCTGGTTTGAAGTAAGAGTCAACTTGGTATAAAGAAACCTCGGGTCCCCTTTGAGGTGAAATCAGAGTGAATCAGAAAGAGTGATTACGCCTTTCTTTAATCAGAGGCTCTGGGGAGGATTTTCTTTTAGGAGAGGAGCGTCAAGCCGTCCGCTTTGAAAATTACTTTCATATTTTCTTGAGCAGTTCAGAGCAGGGCGAGTTTTAAGAGTTGTCATTTGCTCTTGAATACCAGGCGGCAGCATCAGCCTTTTGTCTGCGCCCTTCCTTCAGTGTATCCGAAAGGACTTAGCTGGCCCCCAGCTTTGTTGTTCGCCACACAAGCTATCAAGTGACTAATGCTCTTGGAATCTCGTGGAGACATTTATTCTGCCCCTGTTGCTATGAGCCCCGTGTTCTTTTGTGGAGCCTAACAATATAGGTAACATATCTAAAGTATGACCCTGACCAACTTGGAACTAGGAACTTGGTCTTAAGTAGCAATTGTACCATCTTTGTGTACACGTCACCGGCCTGTCAGGTCCATTCTCATTTCAGTGTTTCAAGTATGTTTGCTCTAGTGACTCGGGCTGACTAACCTGAAGCGAAGTTAAAGCAGTGATAGAAAAGCTAGCCCACGTTCGCACAGCAAGTGTTTATTAAAACATTCTCAGCTACTTGGGGGAAGCAGTAGTACTCCTTTAGGGAATTAAAAAAAAAATTAAGCGTAATCAATCAGAGATTATTCAATGAGCCGACAAACATTATTACAGGTCAAAACTCCCCCTGTTATTTAAAATAGACGATCTATTTTCAAGTCAAGAGTTTTTCTCTGTGTAGCTCTGGCTGTCTTGGAACTCTGTAAACCAGGCTATCCTCGAACTCAGAGAGAGATACAACTGCCTCTTCCTCCCAAGTGTTGGGATTAAAGGCACCACCCTACTGTCACCACCACCCTGCTGTGGTCCATTGTTTAAAAAAGAAAGGTGCCTCGGATTTTAACATTTTATGTTAATAAATAGCTTTTAAAATTAGCATTTCCTGTCTGCTTCCAAAAATTTGGTTTGAATTCTTCTCTGGTGCTTGGAATGTTAATTTGGTGACTAGCAGAGAAAGTGTGTGTGTGTGTGTGTGTGTGTGTGTGTGTGTGTGTGTGTATTTTGGTGTTTGTTTGTTTGTTTGTTTTTTGAGACAAGATCTTACAGAGTCACAGGCTGGTCTGAAAACCACTACAAAGTAGCCCAGGCTGGCTTCAAGTTGTGGAAACCCTCCTGTCTCCACCTCCAGAGTTCTGGGATTGCAGCCATGAGCTCTGATGCCTGGCTAGGAAATATGATTTTGTCAGAATTAAAACGTGTGCTCGTTTCTTAACCTGAGACATTTAAAAATTAGTCGAAGCCAGAAACAATTAACGGTCCAGATTTCTCCCACTTATTTTTGGCTTTTATCTTACTTGTTTGTTCCCATTTTAATTAGAAAATAATACAATGACACAATTAATTTTACCTGGCAGGCTCTGTTCCACAGCAACAGGAGTGTATGTGAAAAATGATGCTGGCTTTTTTTCCCCCTCTAGAATAAGAAATTTTAAAACCTAAAAGTCTGTTACCATTTAAGTTTCTATAAATGAATTTTTAGACAGGGTTTGAAATTCGGGCCTTGATTTTCACACCTTGGGGAACCATATGGAGGTTAAAATGTGATTCTTTGTTTTGTATTATGCGTTATCCCACATATTTGTTGGCCAGTGTTTCTATTTAGCCATTTTAAATACTTCCCATTTAAGTCACATTTCCTCAGAAACTGAGCCCACGATCACAGATAACATTCTAACTTTGCTACATTTTATTGATTTATATTGATGATATCAAGATTGATAAGATGAAAATAACAGTTTAAAAATATGTAAATAAGAAAAACTTACATCAGACTCAAAATTTAATTCGTGTTACCATACTGTCTCAATGAAAAGAACAGAGTTTTATAATTTTTTTTCCCCCCAAACCGTGTGCTACTTCTTACCACTTTGGTTTCTTTTCATATCTTCTCTTTGGAGAAACCAGATCAAAAGTTGTTTGAGCATAGATGTGCACGGCTGCCTTCATTTCATACTCTGCATGTCATGTGCTCTGTGTAAACTCCAATGAGTCATTTATGGATGTGTTAGGTTGATAGTCTATAGGTACAGAGCATACAGGAACATTAGCGCGCACACCATGCATGTTAGCACAGTAAATTTATGTGCTTGGTGAAGCTAATAGCTTTCCTGCTGTAGATAATGCCAGTTCTCTTGCACCTGATAGAGTCACAAAGTCAGTATTAAATCTGGCCCGAGGAGCTCATGGGAACAATATGTCAGTGACAGGGGACCCAGAACACGTCTGTTTCAGCATTGTTTCCTGGCCAATTCATGAGGCTTTGCATGCCTTTGAGTGAAAACCCTACCCTCTAAAATGTAGGCAACAAGGTTGGGGAAACCCTGACTTAAATCCCCAGCAAACCCCCAAAATAAATAACATCTAGGAATGGGATTTCTCAAGTCAATGATTAAAACTTTCAAGGGGTGCAGACTTTGGATTTGAAGCCTCTGATATTAGTCTTTTGATTACTTTTTTAAATTATAATTTCATAAAAATGTAAAACTTAGGTAAAAATTAAAACAAAAATAAAGCAAACAAAACAAAATAAAACAGTTCCTATCTCTTGGCAGTCTTTTTAAACAAGTGCAAGACTTCACGAAAGAATTAAAGTTACTGGTTTTGGATGACAGGGCATTTTCCTCAGTCTGATTCTTGGTTGCCCCTCCTGGCCTGCAGGACTCAGGATGGGCAGGGACGGGGACGGGGCTTGCTTTCTACGCATTACAGCAAAGCAGCTTTGGTGGAAGCAGTTATCATTCATAGTTGTAGAGAACTCATAATTACCTATTGCTTTTTGGCAAAACCCAACATGGTATTTGCCCACATTATACATCCAAACTCCTTTCCCATGAAACTTCACGTCTGCCTTCAAAATACGTGGTGTGTATAATATTAGTTTTACAAGTAATGTCCTAAGTTGAAACCTGATAAAACTGTCTGGTTATCAAGTAGAGTTATTGTATCAAAAAACAAACCCCAAGACAAACAACGGCAGGCCAGTGAGATGGTTTGGCAGGTAAAAGGCATCTGTTGTGTAAGCCTGGCCACCTCAGTTTGATTCTAGAACTTTCTCCACAAAGCTGTCCTCTGAGTTCCACATGTGTATAGTGGCACTGCTAGTGACATGCTGTACACACACACACACACACACACACACACACACACACACACACTGCCTTTTATGTGTTCACAGAGTTCCTTGAATGCAAGATACAAGCCAGTTTCACAGTCTTTGTGTAGTGTGAATAAGGCTTAGTTAGAGGACAGGGTCAAAGTCACTGTTTTACCAGACAGTAATGGCATGCTAATGATGCTGGAGCAGACTGGACCTCCGAGTGACAAAGCCTTTTGCACTCTGTGGTGATGCTCTCCGTGAATTCAATTAAAATGGTGGCAGCGAGCTGCTGGCCTGGACTGTTGCTCCACTGTGAATTTTGGTTAACTTGCTCTCTTCTTTCAGCCATCGGAAAAGTCTTAGGTAAATTGTGCAGACATTTTTGTTGGGTTTGGCTTATTTAATTCTTATAAAAGAGGGGTTTGTAAATATCAGAGCAAAGCCTTTCTCAGAGTTTGGGTGACTAAATAGACTTTACAAGCTGTTATCTGAAGGCTGAAGTTCATTGAGATGTACAGCCAATCAAATTATTTTATTTTACCTTAGTCATTTTATTGTAAAACAAAGACCCACACATCCCAAGCTGTCCTTGAACTTGCTCTAAAACAGAGGATAACTCTGAGCTTTTGTGCACGTGTGTGTTGTAGGGGGATGGGAGTGTTTTCTGTGCCTGTATGGTTTATGTAAGTGTGTAGTGTGTATGTGTAGTGTATAAGTGCTGTTTTGTGGTGTGTGTGGTGTGTGTACGTGCCTGTGTGTGCATAAGGGAATACATACGTATTTGTACATCTGTATGTACATGAGTATGGCCTATGTGCCCATGTATGTATACACATGGTATGTGTATATATAGATAAACATGCATGTTACTTTGCACTGAAACCAGAGCTTTCGGATTCAGTCAGGTAGGTTGTCCAGCCATATGTCTTAGTGCCTACTTAGCGTTGGTCTTTAAAAAGTACGCTGCTGTGCCTACCTTTTATGTAGATGATAGAAATCTAAAGGGTCCTTATGCTTATGTGGCCAGCACTCTACTGAGAAAGCCTGATCACAAGCTTCCATTCCTTCTGTCTCTACTACACAATTTTCAGGACTATAGACTTGCACTATGCAATTCATGTGGTACTGAGGTTAAACTCACCCGTGCGAGACAAACACTCTGCCAACCCAGCCCAAATTTCTTTTGATTGCTTGGTAAACTTTTAGTTTATTTCAATACGTTAGTGAAGGCTGGAGAGATGGCTCAGCCATTATGAGCATAAACTCCAGTTTGGCACTGGATACCTCTGAGCTCCATAGGCACCTGCACTCACTGGCAAATACGCGTTTACATAATTGTTTTAAGTTCACTTCCAGAACAAGTGATCCCTCATCCTGTAACCTCTAAGTTGTAGGTTAATGTTGTACTGGCTCCACAGAGAAACTTTCAATTTCCTGAAAAAGAACAAATTCTTCAGGGTTCAACTTTCTTCAGAAAGGATAATTCCAGATTTCAGGAAAGAGCAAGCCATAGTAGCTGTTTCAAGACAGGAACTGAAAATTGGGTCTCTGTTCTGTGATTGAAATCGAAAGCTGTCACTGCCAGCTTCCTGGTTTGGGGAAACTGCTGTTTTGCTAACTAGGCAGTTTTTGCTAACTAGTTCTGAGTTGGTTATTCTGCAAAGGTCAGTTCTTCCTCCAAAACAGGTGGGTTTTCCTGCCTCTGAAAACAATTGGTACAAAGTTAAAGGAGCACTCTCATCTGTAGGAAGGATCTTGTGTCTTGTGCTGGGGTCGGCAGATCCCTGGCTCCCCCCAGTTCCTCCTCAGCTGTCCTTCGCAGCCTTTCTTACCCACAACGTGAAGCCTTAGACAAAAGAAAAACAAATAAACGGTCTTTTAGTTTCAATCCCCTTACAATTTCCTGGTCTCTGGAATGCCAGATACTTTATAGGCCTTTATAGGCCTTCGGAGTTTGCAAAGCTGAAGTAGCATCTGCAAGGACTGAAATGGCTCAGTGGACTGCATATCCTCCAAGGTGTGCCCTCTCTGCGTTCCCTCCCCTCCCCTCTCCTTTGTTCGGCGATA
The DNA here is from genome assembly GCA_030674055.1 of Rhabdomys pumilio. Classification (NCBI taxonomy): domain Eukaryota; kingdom Metazoa; phylum Chordata; class Mammalia; order Rodentia; family Muridae; genus Rhabdomys; species Rhabdomys pumilio. Next base: position 3,122,666 of record JANHMN010000015.1, on the reverse strand, counting down.
AACTTTTGTCCTCTTGGGTGATAACTTTAAAGACCTGTCCTTCATTCCAACTAACTTATTTTAAACAGAAGTGCAATGCGTCCTGTTTTTAACGGACAAAGGAAAAAGCAGTGGACACCAATTAGCTCGAGTCTGGAAAAGGGACCGCAGGTCTGCGGATCCCTGGCTAGGTTGTATATGGCCTCAAGCTAGGGAAACCCAGAGCTCATTTGGGTCCTGTAAGTCTAAAATGACAGTTTGGCATTTAGAAATTGAAGCTGAAGAGTCTGGTATTACCTTGGTTTCACATTTCCCAGCCTCTAGCTCACCAGGCAGCTTTGGGATGCCCGATGCTCCTGGGGGACCAGGGCGAGGCTCAGGGAGTGGGAGGCTGGAGTCCTGAGCTTTAGGAAACCCGTCTTATCTTTGCCTCCTGTCAGGGACTCTATCTTGCTTACACAGCCAGGATCTGAGGCCAGGACTTTCAGCTGGTCTGGCTCTATCTTCATTTCTTGTACCTGGATATCGATTGCCTTTAAATTGGGAAAAGAGGCTGCAATCTCATTTGATAAGGGGATTTCAGATGTCAAGCCTTGGAATATGTGAAGCCGGAGAGATGCAGGCCAGGGGATGCGGCCTTAGGGAATAGATAATGGAAACGATCTACTTTTAAACGAAAGCCGTGCTTACCGTCAACAGGATAAGTTTAAGCAGGAAAAGCTTAGAATCTAAATCAACATAGGATGCTGAGGTCCTTATATGGGTAGGTCAGATAACCAAGCCTATCTTGAAGGCTCTTTTTAGAGGGAAAAGCCCAACTTAGGGAAGTACATTCACTTAAAATATTTTTTTTCTTTTCTTTTTTAAAATTTATTCCTTTTGATCCTCGTACCCGACAGCCTTAAGAGCTAATGCTGAGTTCAAAAAAAATAACAACAACAACAACAACAACAAAAAATAAACAAAAAAAACTTACAAATTTTACCCATCTTTCACCTGGAAACTTGTATGTGCATTCGTTTAAGTTTGGCTGTAGAGTCCCTTCAGAGCTGTGTCATCTTGGATAAGACGCCCACATTCTCTGTCCTCTCTTTCGAAGGTATTGATACCTACCTAATAGGGCCGACGGTTGACAGAAAGCTATTAATATATGTAAAAGCCTTAGAGCAACGCCTAGGGTATAGCAAGAACTATAACCCCCAAAATTACTCTTTCATGTTCTAGGAAGTGACAGGCATTCTTAGTCCCAGCCTGAGTTTGAATTATTTTGAAAACAAAGCCCGACGGAGCAAATTGCATCAGAGAGCAGAAGAGAGGGGTGGGAGGACACGGTGGGAGGGAGGGGCCTTTCAGGGATGACTGTGGGACGGTCTGCTTGAGACACAGTGCTTCACTAAAGCTTCTGGAAGGGGCTACATGAAGGTGTCCACGCAGCTCATCCATGGCTTCCAGCCAGGGAAGAAGAAGGAGAATGGAAATTGCACATGTACCCTCACCCTCTGTTCCTGTGGGTGTTCATCCAGTGTTTCACACTGAGGTAATGGAGACTCCGGACAGATGATGTCACCTTGGCCTTCTCAAAGCTAGGGGAGTTGGGCGAAGCTGCATTCTACAGCCTTGATGAGGTTAGACATGTGGTTTGAAGGATCTGGAGTCACGTTTGCAGATTTAAAGTTCTGTATGCCCCATTTGACAGGCCCAGAGACTGAGTCCAGTGGAGTATACCATACCACCTACTTTATAAACTCCTAAGACTCACATAAATCTCAGTCTCACATGAACATCTGAGGCTAGCCCTTTTCATCTTGCTGTTTGTTTGTTTGTTTATTTAATAATTATGAGTGTGTGTTTGTGTGTGTGTGTGTGTGTGTGTGTGTATACTTTATGCACACAGTATTTGTGGGAGCCAGAAGAGGATTTTGAGCTTCCTGGAGCTGAGTGACAGGAAGTTGTGAGTCACCTGATGATAGGTGCTGGGAACTGAACCTGGGCCCTCTTTAAAAGCAGCAAGTACTCTCAACTCTGGATCCAACTCTAATTTCTTTCTTTCTTTCTCTCTTTCTCTCTTTCTCTCTTTCTCTCTTTCTTTCTTTCTTTCTTTCTTTCTTTCTTTCTTTCTTTCTTTCATTTAGAGGTTATTTTATTTTATTTTTAAAGATTTATTTATTATTTATTTGAGACACTGTGGCTGTCTTCAGACTCACTAGAAAAGGGCATTGGATCCCATGTTGGATCCCATTACAGACAGTTGTGAGCCACCATGTGGTTGCTGGGAATTGAACTCAGGACCTCTGGAAGAACAAGTCAGTGCTCTTAACCACTGAGCCATCTCTCCAGCCCTGATTTGATCTAGAATAGTGGGTATATCTTCACTAACATGCAGGACTTTATTTCTTCTTCAGAATGTAATTTTTAGTACAGTTTTATGGGACTAGTGGAAGAGCAGTGAAATGATTGAAAGAAAAACCTTGAGGGTAAAAAAATATATATATCATAGATAAGGAATAAAGAACTTATCCCGGGGAGTAATTCAAAATGTACACTCTTTAGCAAGCACAGTGAGACTTCCTCCAAATTTTAGTTAATGCATTTTAATCTCAGCTGAAACTTCATTTTTAAATTGATCTTTAATATGAGCGGAGATGAGAGGAAGCTGATGTATAATGGGGCTATGTGGCAGGGGTTAATCTTATTGAACTGTAATTACAAGAGTGTCCTCCTATTCTATCCCTCTCTGCTATACACAAGGTAGATTAATCATCTCTAATGATTAATGTGTGAATATTCTCCATGGGAAAAAAATACAGTTGTGATGTTGTTTTCTAGAGACACAAACAGAAACAAATTGGTTTGCATCGGCGGGATTCATGGCTTTATCACAAAACAGTTATGGAGTATGCAATCTGAGTATCACTCAATAAAGGAGATGACTGTCATTGGATCGACTGTGTAGTGAAAGTTTTAAAATTAACACTGGTTTGCCTGATTTTGGAAAAAAAAAATAAAGACATAGGTCTGTGTTCTAATTCACTCTCCCTCTCCTCATCGAGTCTTTATGGACACCTTGGTGCCAGTGTGAGGGCAGATTCTTCTGCATCTGCAGATACTACCTAGGCACTAAATGACAGAGAACACCCCTGTCTACCCTGGAACATCTCCCTACACAACCCCTGCTGCCTCCTATTACCCACCTTCCTCCTCCACCCCTTCCTCTCACACCACTCTGAGCTGCAGGTTATCATGATTCTGAACCGGACAGGTTCCTGCCTTTGTCCATGTTCACACTGTGTTCTTGCCAAGTTCTTCACAGCTCCAGTTTATGTTAGCGAGGATGACGTAGCTCTTTTGTGTCAGCATGGCTCCCCCACATTCTGCCCTCATAGCCTCTGTTTGTTTCAACTGTAGTACTGGCCACATGTTGAAAGTGGGTCGATATTTACCCATTTTATTGATTATTTTGCATGCATGTGTGTGGTGTGTATGTGAGTGCAGTCTTGCATAAGCAATGGTGTGCACACAGGCCAGGGGATAAGCTTCTGAAAGCAGATTCTTGTTCCACCTTGTTTTCTGACGCAGGGCCTCTCTTGCCGTTTCTGTTTTTGCACAGTATTCTTCACCTAGCTGGTCTATGAGTCTCTGAATGATTTTCCTGTCTGCATCCTATCTTGCTGGAGGAATGCTGTGACTAGAGCTATACATGTGGGTTTTCCTGTGGGTTCCTGGGTATGAACTTAGGGCCTCAGGCTAGCTTAGCAATCATATTTATCTGCTGGACCATTTCATATTTTACTTTTTACCTATTTATGTTAATGTTTAAGTTATTATTATTATTATTATTATTATTATTATTATTATTATTATTTTGAGACAGGGTTTTTTTTGTATAGTCCTGGCTGTCCTAGAACTTGCCCTATAGATCAGGCTGGCCTTGAACTCATAGATATCTACCTGCCTCTGCTTCTCAAGTGTTGGGATTAAAGGTGTGTACCACTACTGCTCGGCTGTTTAAGATACTTTTAATGTAACTCTGGATCTTGTATTTTTATGTAGTAGTTTGATCTTAATTAATTGATTTATAGGTCATTTAAGTTTAATGCAGTTATTGCTGTGACTGTTTTAATTTATTTTATACTTTGGTGCTAGGGATATAACCCAGGACCTCGTGTGCTAAGTAAGCACTTTCCCACCAAGCTGTATTTCCAGCGTTTGAATCTGTATCTTGCTTTTGTTTTGTATTTTGTTATTTGTTCTTTTCCTCCACTTCTCCTTTTTTTCTCTCATTTCTTGACTTTTAAAAAATCTATTCTGTGCTTTTGTAGCAGTTCTGTTTATTTGCTTTACATGTGTGTGTTTGTATGTATAATATAGATACAAATTTATATATGTTGAGTTATTGTCTCCAGTGTATCCATAGCTTACCTTCATCACCACCGAAACCCAGCCAACCCCTTGTCCTATTGCTGAAATACATTGTACATTTAATTGTTATATCAAAACATATCCCCTCTTTTTCTAGAAGGTTCTTCCATGTCTGGCTGTTGTGGTTTTGATGGAAACCTCCTCACTCAGTCTTAGCTTGGGTCCTCTTTACACAGCGGGTCTCTCCTCTCTGACTGGTTCTCTTGTCAACCTTTAGAACCCATAGAACCATGAGGAAAGAAGCAATGTTGTAAAGTTGTCCTTTGTACGTTTGTACCCGACATCCTGCACATGAAAAGAAATTAATTTTGACTGGTTTCAAACAGTCTGATTTGGATAGACCCTTGTGTAATATTAAATTTAAAACATATTTATTTATTTTATGTGTATGAGTATTTGCCTGTGTGTATGTCTGGGTACCACCTGTGTGCCTGGTGCCTGCAGAAGCCAGATGAAGGTGTTCCTTGGAACTGTAGTTACAGTTGGCTGTGATTCACCATGTACATGCTGGGAATCAAGCCTGGGTCCTCTGCACGAGAAGCCAGTGGCCTTAACCTCTGAGCCATTTCTCCATCCTCTTTATGTAAACTTTTTTTTTTTTTTTTTTTTTAAAGAAAACATCCCTTTGTTTGGAGCTTGGTGACCTTTTTGCATTTGTGAGTGTGTAACTTTATTAAGTCTTAAACATGGGCTATCATTTCCAAACTGCATTTCACTCTTTCCGTGGATTTCATTAGTGTGTTGAAATGACGCCATGGTTCAGGGGTGCTCTGCTCTGCAAATCCAGCTCTCCTGGCTTCTCCACTTGGGACTCGCAGCTCTGCCTTCTCAGCCTTCAGAGACTGCAGACTCAGCTTGAGCAGGTCCCGTGATTCCCCTGGAAACTTCTCCAGGGGATGAGCTGCCTGACCTCATTTGTGTTTTCTGGCACCACCACTGTTGTTTAATATCCGACGACTTGAAGGTCATTTCTGTGAACAAGAAGTTGTTCATTAGTTGCTCCAGGCAAGAGGACAGCTGTAGTCTCTTTTGCCTCTGGTTTGATTTTTCGTTCTTCTTATAGCCGTTGGATACTAAAACAGACCTTTCCTAAGATGTTAATAGGTTTAGAGAAAAACTCAAATTGAAGAATAAGAACCGGAATGATGATTTTGAAATCAGCACACCTGGTACGATTGTTCATTAGACTTCTTAGACAGCCTTTTTTTTTTTTTTTTTAAGTCATCACTTAGCGAAGATATATCAAAATACTATGGCTGGGTATGGGACAATGAAGGCTGATGGGGATTTAACTGTACATTAGCCTGACGTGACTTGAGTCTTGAAACCATAACATAGGATAGTGTGAACTTAACAAAGCCATCAACCCCTCAGGTATCTCCATTTCTTCTTTCCTAGAGTAGGGATGTTGCTGTGAAATGAGCTCCTGTTTGTAACTAGTCAGACAATCACCTGGCATGTGGCTAATGCCCTAGAACATTAACTAACGGCAGCAAACAAAAATCAAAGAACACTCACATCAAAGAATGATACTCATGGGAAAATGAGTGTTGAATATCACTCACTGGAGACTCTAGCAAAAAGTCCAGTGGGAGAATGCCCTAGCAGCTATAGAAATCTAGACTAGGGGAAAAATGGTTTTCAGTATGGAAAATGGGACAGAAAGAAGCCATGGTTGAAAAAGTATTTTGACAAGGATGAAAGAAAGAAGAGAGGTTTGAAGAAGAATCTAGAAGAGGGAAGCTTTTGCCTGGAAGAGAGGTACTGCTGTGATTGTACACAGTGGGCTGGAGTTAATCCATTTTGGGAGCTGTGATATTGTAATACTGGTGTGCAATGTTCCTGGGGCCACAAGGAGCATGCTTGTATCTTAGGAGTGGAAGAACACAGAGAGAAAGGTGTTGGGTCCTGATGTGGCTGTCCAAAAGTGCCTATTAAAACTAAACTGTGGGGTAGACAGAGGAAGATCCAAAACAATGTGTGCGGGACAAGGACGAGTGTTCTGGGGACGGGAGAAAGTGTGCATCAGGTTGGGGATGCAGCATGGTGAGCGGGATGATTGCCAGGCATGTGTTAGGCCCTGTCTCAGGCAGGGTTTCTATTCTTGCACAAATATAATGACCAAGAAGCAAGTTGGGGAGGAAAGGGTTTTATTCAGCTTACACTTCCACATTGTTGTTCATCACCAAAAAAGGTCAGGACTGGAACTCAAGCAGGTCAGGAACTTGGAGGCAGGAGCTGATTCAGAGGCCATGGAGGGATGCTGCTTACTGGTTTGCTTCCCTTGTCTTCCTCAGCTTGTTTTTTTTATAGAACTGAGAACTACTAGCCCAGTGATGGCACCACCCACAATGGGCTGTGTCCTCCCACCCTTGATCACTAATTGAGAAAATGCCTTACAGCTGGATCTCATGGAGGCATTTCCTTAAGGGAGACTTCTTTCTCTGTGATAACTCTAGCTTGTGTCAAGTTGACATGCAAAATCAGCCAGTACAGGCTCTGAATAGCACTGCGTGAATCAGGCATGGTGGTATATGTCTGTGATTCTAGGAGGAGGCGAGGGGTGGGGGGTGGAGTTTTCTCAAGGTCATTCTTAATGAACCTGTATGTAAGACAGGTATTCCAGAGACAAAGCCCCTTCCACAACACCATGCCTTCCCTACTATGACACACATGCTGAAATCCCTCTGAAACCACAAGCCTCAGTGCTCTCTCCTTCCTTACCTTGTTCTGTCAGGTCTTCTTTCACAGCAACAATGACAAAAGCAGCTAGCATGGGGTGAGAGATTAAGATAACATCAAATTTAAAGGGAAGAAAATCAATTGCAGTTTCTTTTCAAGGTGTCTCCTTTTGAGTTCTATTCAAGGCTGTTGTTGACACTGTGGTTACAGATGTGGGTTTTTTTCTTTTCTTTTTTTTCTTCTTTTCCCCCTTCCCACCAGCGCTTAGATCAATTTATGTTTCCAAATCTGAAATGTCCTTTAGGGGGTAGTCAATTTACGTTGAAGGTGAGTGGAAACCATTAGTATAGTTTAATTGGAGAGACACATGGAAGATGGAGTAATCCTTCACAGCGCTAGCAAGCAAAAGGAACTTTTCTTATTGTGTCTATGTATTCATTTTGATTGATATTTCTACTAAAAGGAGCCATGCAAAAATAATTCACGGAGTAATAGAAAATGGCTATAAATTGCTTTAAAGTCCTTTGTGGTGATGTTTATTGGTGTTATTCATAAGTAAGAAAGATTGAAATTGGGCACTTGATGGTACTTTCAAAGGGTATTCAAAATATCCTAGCTGTAGGTAGGCTGTGAATATGACACCATCACATTTAGTTCTTATAAATAAAAAGTGTATACATCATATATAATATTTGAACCATAACGTAATTCTAGGCAATTTTGAAAAAACAACCAGAAGTTAGGTTGACAAATAATATTTCCAATTATACTCAGAAACTGTAAAGACAATTAGTGTTTGTAATCATCTTGTTGTCTCTGTTACTTTTCTATTGGTGTGCTAAGACACCATAACCAAGGTAACTTATAGGAGAATTTATTGGGCTTCCAGTACTAAAGAATTAGTCCATGACCATCATGGCAGGGAACATGACCCCAGGAAGGCAGGTGTGATGCTGGAGCAGTATCTGAGTGTCTACATGTTGAAACAGCAACCATGGGCAGAAAGAGAGAGAGAAAGAGAGAGAGAGAGAGAGAGAGAGAGAGAGAGAGAGAGAGATACATAGACTTTTTAAACCTCAAAGCCCACCCCCAGTGACATGCCTCCTCTAACAAGATCACACCTCCTAATGCTTCCCAAATGTTTCTACCAGCCAAGGACCAGGCATTCCAACATGTCATTAAACCACCATAATTAGGTCAAAACATGAATGGCAAACATACATTATATAAAAATATACAGTTTTAAAATTTATTTATATATTTATAATAAAAATAGACAGAAGGTGAGATGGGCATTGTGGTACACACCTTTAATCCTAGGAATTGGAAATCAGAAATAGGCAGATCTCTGGGTTCAAAGCCAGCCTGCTCTACTTAGCAAGTTCCAGGCCATCAAAAACTTTATAGTGAGATCCTGTCTTAAAAATATTGATGGAAAGTTATTCAAAGTAAATGAGTGTAGTTATTCCTGTGGTTAGGATGAATATGTAATGACAAAGTTGATTAGATCATTTTTCATTTCACTGCTACAAAGAAGTCATAGGCTTCTTCTACAGATAGTGTGTGAACTAGGAGGTGCCTTGTCACATTTCACTAAGAGTTCTAGATACCATCGTCCATACAATGCCACCATCTTGCTCTTTGTTTCCTGTTCTGTTCAGATGCGAGGACTCCCAGCCACATGTCCCTATACCAGGCAAGATTACTGTGCCGTTCTTGCCATGTTGGACTATATCCTCAATATGTGAGGCCAAAGAAGTCTTCCTCACCCCCACCTCCCATTCCTTAAAGTTGCTTTTCATTAGGTGTTAGGTCACAGGTATGACAAGGAAACCAAGAAAGAAAACCAGCAAGATAGATCATCAGGTAGGAGCATGGCTATCCTTGCCTGACCTGCTTTGTAGGCCTATGGGAATTGGCCAATGAGAAAATTGTAGAGGAGTCAAATAAAGGAGTTGGAGCTATGGGCTAGAGAAGCCCTTGAGTGTTCAATAAGCCATCCTGCCAGGAGTCCAGAAAACTAGAATGCCAACTGAAATGTGCTCAGTTAAGAATTGACCCATGAGTTTTCTTAGGAGGGAAAGGACTCTACGGGGAATCATATTAGAGGCCACTCGTGTTACATTCTGACAAAGAACATGCCTGTGTCCTAGGAGCTGCAGTGAGACTGAATTAAAAAGCCATTGCCTTATATATTTTGTGGAGGAAATTTAAGACAACCTAATATTTAGGCGGTGGCATGGTTAATGCTCACTGGGCTTACAAGGCTTTAAAGTGAGGATTGAAGTCAGGAAAATGTGAAAAACACATATTTTGGTGAGGAGAGAAACATGAGAGTGGCTAAAGTTGCAGACGGACTGGGTGCCGACAGCTGTAGTTGTTTAGAATCGGCCCCATTAAAGAGATGCTGCCCACTTTGCAATGGGACAACAGGAAAAGTGTCTTGACAGCAAGACCCATCCATCAAAGGCTGCCGTAAGCTTTCCATACGTGAGAACAATTGCCTAAGAAGAATTTTCTCAGCCAGGCAGATGCATAGTCGCTGCTGTAGCAGTGGCAGGAAAAGACTAAATTACATGTTTTGCTGGCAACAGAGCCTGGCAGTGTCAACCATATGATATAGAAGTTGAAAGCATGCAAGATACAAAAGCTAATGGGTCATGGAGGCTTGCAACGGGGCTCTAGAAAGCTGTTGAAGCCAGGCAACATGCAGCACAGGTGGGTTTTCTACACAGAACTTTCGACAAGCCTAGTATATGAGACTCTAGGGTGCTGGTAATGTCAGGAACATGAGGTGTTTTTAGAAGGAAAGCCATGAGTACATAGTAGAGTTAGCTAAGGAGAGAGACCACATAGGCCAAGCAACAGAGCTGGGAGGATGGAACGGCTCAAGAGCACAGATGATGTCATCATAAGCCCCAGATGCTGGACATGGGTTTGGTGTTTGCCCTGGTAGATTTTGGTCTTTCATTGGTTCAGCATTTCCACATTGCACTTCCATTTCTCCCCTTGGAATGGGAATGTGTACTTTATGCCAGTCTATATTGTAAATATGTATATTGTTTTTTGGTTTCACAGTTAAGATATTGCCTACGTTTCAGAGCAGACTTTGAACTTAGACACTTGAATAATGTTGGAATTAAGACTTGGGGGAACCCATGGATGGGAAGCCAAGGACTTTTGCATTATAAAATGTTCAGGATACTTGGAGACCAAGAATGTAATCTACATATTAAAATAATGCATTTGCATATTACATGAGAATCTTCATTTTGATCCTGATGGCATTTAGGGTCATTTAGGAGATACTGTCTTGAGCGTGTCTTTGTGGGCCTTTCAGAAAGCATTGCTAGCGTTATCCCATGGGTAAGGTGGGGTCCAGAATTGATAAAAGCAGAAAAAGAAATAATAGAGTAAAATAAATGAAATTAATAAGCAGAATAATGAAAATATACTAGAATGTAAACCCTGGATTCCTTAATGATCTTCTCATCCTAACTTATTGCCAGTGTCCAGTCTAACATCCATCTCTGTTCTGAGAAGCTTGATTGATCATTACCCAGGTAACTGTGGGGAAAACATTACAGGAACATGAATGAGAAAATGTAAATTTTGTAGGTAAAAAGATGATCTCTCTGCGATATTTTAATATTGTCCATAATGGTGAGTTTGCTCCGAGATACTGGGGAAACTTTTTTATTGCAAATATTTACTTTGTATTGTATTCAAAAGGCCTAAGTTTGACTGCATGGGTGGGTCTTCATTTGAGCCCTCTAGGACATGGTATAAAATCATCTTTTCTACCTTTGTGGTCCACATGAGTCCCATCTGATGACAAAGATGCTTGTCTTTGTTAAATGACATGACATTCAAAGCTGTTTTATCACTTAGGGATCAATGGAGATGGGAAAGGAACATTGAATTCTCAAGTTTAATGTTAAAAAAGTAGGATGTAGAGTAACACATATTAATATTGCTTAGAATGGGCTGTCTTTAGTCTTCTTCCAAAGAAGAGACTGCAGAGGGTTAAGAGCAAAAATGATGCTCTGGCATCATTTAGACAAGCATCTTTGCCATCAGATGGAGCTAACATGGACCACAAAGGTGGGAATGATAACTTTATACTATGTCCTAGAGGACTCAGAGGAAGACCCATCAATCTAGTCTGAGTGTCAGGGAGCACAAGCAGGCTCACATATGTGCACAAAAGGCAGAAGTCATGTCAGACAGAGAATTCATGGTTCCATCCTCTTAGAGAGCCTTGAACTCACATGTAGGCCATAGTTTCCACAGCATGCATTCATTGCTTTCTCTACTCCAGGAGGTACTCAGCTCATGGAGAACAAAGTTGACAGTGGAGAAAACCCATTCACGAACATGAGACTCTTCTTAGTCAACGACCACTTTAAAAACAAAAGCAAACTTGTAAAAACTCTACTACAGGATAAATAGCTTTAGATATAAGATATCACTTTTTAAGAAACAATATTTTCCATTATGATTCTGAAAATTTTGTAGGTATAAATACTTGTTTAAAAGACCAATATTAAGATTTTTAGATTAACTTTATGAGCAGTGACAGAGACATATGAGATATTTTAAAAACTATTTTTTATAATTTTTAGAAAAATTAACTTAAAAACCCATTTTTAAGAAAATTAAAATATATAAGTTAAAAAACTGGCACTTATTCTTTTATGAAGAGACATGTTTTAACAGTCTTATCAAATTTTGTCATGACCCATAGAACTGCAAAGACATATAAGAAAAGATATATCAGAAAATAAAATACACACTTATAGAACCATTTTTGAGACAATTTTAGTAAAAGGTTGCCTTCTTTTACATATATCTTGATTTATTTTTTCTTTGAAATGCAAGTTTAAATTTTTCTTTGTGTAGTTGAAAAGAAATCATGCTGTAAAAGTAAGAAATGATTTTAAAATGCAGTTAAGTAATGGCTAATCTATAAAAATTGGGTCTCTGCTGATCGAGGTGGTGAGTCCCCTGTCTTGTCTCAGGGATAGTGATTTCCTCCCAAATTCAATTCTTTCTTGTCTTGGAAAAGTGCCCTCTAGGGTCTTGTGATGTAAAGTAGATAGTATTTAAAGTTCTGAACTACACCACTAGTTTTTCCTCTTTCCCTTTTACTTAAAAAAAAAAAAAAAAAACTCGGAATAAAGTAAAACAGACCCCAAAACAACTACTTCTAAACAAATCGTACTAACAGTGCAACTTTTGCACTATTCAAGAAATCTCCCACTGGTGAATGGCCTGAAATGACTATTTGCATCAGAATGAAGCCTTTTTGGTTTTTTGTACAATGTTAAAATCAAAGTATTTCCTCCAAGGAAACCCAGGGTAGGGCTTGAGAAATTACCACAGACTGTAGCACTTGGCCTTTACTTTCCTGTGTGAATTGGTTTCTCAGAATAGCTTAAGAACAGGCAAAGAAAGAAGTGACCCAGAGTGAGAGAGTTAGAGATGGGGAGAGCCACATAGCCTGAGTTTATTCCTGAAGCTCAGACTTGGCAGTGTGAGCAGTAGATCCCTCATGCGCTCCCTGAAGGTTTTAAAATGAAATACTCATTATCTGCTGTACAGACTCTGGCTTCTTGATCCAAGCTATATATATTTTATTGTCGTTGTGTTTGTAATGACATAATGTTCATCATTTAAATCATTTGGAACTATAAGCTCAATGGCACTGACTACACTCACAATGTCTGGTTGTCACCATCACAATCTGCATTATTACTTATTTTTTCCCCCTTGTTGCTGTGATAAAATGCTGAAGGAAATAGCTCAGGGAGAAAGGAGTTATTTTGGCCCATGGTTTAAAGGTATAGCTCATGGAAGAGAAATCATGGCAGCTGAGGGGGCTGGCCATGACTGTGGGGAGTCTGTGGCTGCCTGCTTGCATTTCACGGTAACAGGGGGCTGATGAACTCTGGTGTTAGAAGTGGGGCTGGAGGATAAGTCTTAAGGCCCACCTTCTAAACTTCTTTCCCTTCCTAATGTATCTATAACCTTCCCAAACATCTTTACCAACTGGGGACAAGCTTTCGAACACATAAGCCTAGAGGTAGGGGGTAGGGGAGGGTGGAGTTTGGGGTGATGTGCATGTGTGATGGACTCCACATTCAAATGTAACAGTATCTTTAACCCTTAATCCTTCCTTGTTCTAAACAGAAACCTTGTAACTGCTTCCTCCTGTTCAATCTCTGTGTGCTGGTTTTAGGTAGCTCAGACATTGGCTTATTCTACTCTGTGTTGTTTTTAATATCTAACAATGTTATTGCATATATCAAGAATTTGTTTCATTGGATGGCCAGATATTTCCCATTGTATTTGTGTGCCACATACTTACTATCATTTGACGGACATTTGGTTTGTTTCTCTGGTTATTTTGCTTATTGCTGCTATTAATATGGGTGTTGAAATACCCATGGACCTGCTTCCTTTCTTTTGAGTAAATACCTAGGAGTGGGGATTTTGGATGATAGGATGATCAGTTTGTTACTACAGAGACTGTGTGTGTGTGTGTGTGTGTGTGTGTGTGTGTGTGTGAGAGAGAGAGAGAGAGAGAGAGAGAGAGAGAGAGATGGAAATGTAATGTGGTCAATCTCCACAATGTATCCTGTCTTTTTCTAAGAGTGCAATCATTTTATTTCTCCCAAATACTTCTTATTTATCATGCTGATGATAATGGGGATGTTCTGATTGGAGCTGAATCTCTCATTTTCTGGGAAATTCATTTAGATTGTTGCCTAGATAAAAATGATTTTAATTAGATTGCTCTGTGGAGAACATCTGACGCAGATGTACAATTGTCTGCAGTTCAGATTTCCAGGCAGACTCTCTCTTCTCTCCCATTTCTATTTTCCTCTTTACTCCACTAGAGACTTCATTTTCTGCTACCACAGACTGAAGCCTTGTGCACAGTATGCTTTGCCCCGCCCTCTGGGTTTGATCTGTCATGTTCCTTGCTCTAACCCCACAGGTGTTCAGAGCTGAAAGCAATCCCTAACTCTGGCTCACACTTTGCCCTGCTTGGTCTTGCTCTGACTCGTACCTGGAAAAGCATGCCTCACCAATATTTGTTTGGTTTCTAAACCAGGGATTTCATGCTGCCTCCCTCATAGAATCTTTTGTTCTAGCCCTCTTTGACTTACCCTCCTTCCTCAGCCCCCTCACTGCCCCATATTGAACTGTTACACTGTGGATGGTTTTTGTCCTGTGGTTTTGGGCAGGGAGGCCCTAGGGAGTCCTGTCAGTAACCTCAGAGGAAGGCAGGAGAGAGAAGTTGGGGAGTTCAGTCCTCTGCTCCTGGTGTGAGGTCATTGGTGTTCCTGTCACCTTTGACTGCTGCCTGCTGTTTCTTTGTAGGGCTTCATCCTCCCTGGTTCCTGTTCATCCTCCCTTCATCTCTACCTTTGACCTTAGGGTGGTAACAGCTCCTGCTGACACTAACTCCAGGTGGCCTTGTTATGGTTTCCCCAAACTCAAGCGGCTACTTACAGAAGTCCCTCCCTCTGCAAACAATCTTGCTTCAAATTCCCTAACTCTAGACTGTAGCTTGCTTCCCCTGGGACATTCCTGGACAGACCTTCCGCTGACTGGCTCACTGTACAAGGGCTGCAGTCCCTCCTCCAGGTCCCTCCAGTGTCTTGCACTTACTTTAGAGAACTGACAGATATATCAGACTTGGGTGATTGATTCATATATTTTAATTCCATTTTTGGTTTGGCGATTTCTTATGGGAGAAAACTGTATTTTATTTGTTTTAGCATTTCTTGTGTTTCTTCCTTGAAAGAATAATTTTTTAAATGACTATGACAAAAGCCACTGCCTTTCTGAAAGTGAATGCCTTTGGTTTTAGGTAAAGAATTTCCACAGCCATTCACTGCAGGCCCAGAATGACCGGTATCTCTTGGAAGTTACTCTCTGAAAGGTCATCTAATTTCAAAGAAAGAAAAACATTGAAATTTATTAAAAGTAAATGAAAACCATATTAAAATTATGTTATTAAAATAGCTTCAGCGGACTTAATTAAATTGAGAACTCGAATTAATAGCTGCTTCTGTACAGAATCATTAATCCGAAGGAGGCTGAGGCTGTGTTGTTTTAGGCCACAGCCAACTCATAATTAAACTCACTGCAAAAATCTTACTTTCTTGTGATCTGCATAGCGAACATTCATTTTACACAGGGATTCATAGAGCAGCCAAATCAGATCACCTCAGAGGAATTTCAGACTATGATAGACCTCTGTCCCCTCTGCTGTATTTTTTCTGGTAGCACACAAACCACTGGTAACGTTGATGAAACACAGGGCTGTCCTTATACAAATCCCTTTATAGAGTTTGCTCTGGGTTGTCTATTCACCAATTCTTAACTGTGTCTTCCCTTTAGTAGAATGCCATTCTATCTAGTGAGGTGTCTGTCCTGGATTTCCTGATCACCCCTGGCTATTTCTCCACCCTCTCTAGCCATTCTTCTCTCTCTTTACCAGAGTTTAACTTGAGATGCTTCAGGCCTCTTCTTCCTCCCTCCCTGTCCTGTATGCATGTACTTGTCCTTATCAAGGGGCAGACACTCAAACATGCTGATGACATCCACCTAAAGCCTAAAATTTCTGCCCAGAATATGAGGATGGTATAGACGCCTCCAGTCTGCTCATCAGTCCCGTGGAGAAGTCTGTCTGATGTACCAGACTGACCAGGGCCCCTTGACTATTCCCACGCTACCTTCTCTACTGACCACCTGCTCCTTGCTGGACAGTGACATCTCACAAGTCACACTGTCATCCTTCTCATAATTTTTAGCCAAAATCAACATTTCCTCTTTCAGCCATTTTTAGTGATTATTTGATATATTTGAAACATTAATTTTATATACTGCTAAATAGCAGATGTCTCTGTCCCTGTCTTTCAGTAGTGCCCTTAGCTCTATCCCCTTTCAGTTAGCCACTCTGCTTACTTACCTGTACAGCTAGAGATTTTGATAAAGAATGAAATGAAAGCGTGCTCTCTTCCTCTTTATATTTCAGAGAGTAGCATACGAAATATGCTCCTGTACATTTTTTTTGGTGAGTCATATTAATTGGGGAAAAATTTATTTCCAGTCCTTTTGTGCAATATGCAGAACGCCGATTCTGCCCCCCCTCCCCCGCCCCCGAGGAAGTGTATGGTTTAAAGTTTGGTGGATTGTGTACAGTTGCATAAGCACTACCAAAGCAAGCTACAGAACAGAATGGTTCATGGCTTTTCAAAAGGTTTCTTTATGCCTCACAACCCCCCATCCCTACTGTTGCCCCGGCACCTGATAACCTCTAATCTAATTTCTGCCTCGATAGTCTTACCTAGCCTTAAATGCCGTATAAATATAACACTGAAGTTGGTTGTCTGGCTTCAGCTGTTCAGTTCATCTGGGCTGCTACACTATCACTGTTTGTGAGTCTTTGTTGCTAAATGCCACACTCACCCTTGTCAGCATATGGAAAGGTTTTTTTTTTTCCCCACGCCCCCTCCCTATACCTACTCCTGGCCCCCTTCACTGCTGTGATGTAGTTTGCTATATGAATGCACTATAATTTAATCTGCCTCCTGGCACCATTTCTTCCTCACGCCCACCCCTCTTTCAACCACAGACAACTTCCCTGAGCCCCCTCATCCTGTTCTCTCTCTCCCACGTGTACCAACAGGCCACTGTCCTGGTGGTATTAAGCATCTACTTCAGAGACCTCCTATTGTGAATAGAGTGAATAGACAAAAGTCCAAGCTGGGCTTTGATTTCTAGTGCTGTGTCTGTGCCAAGACCCAGGTCAAGACTTCCAAGGCTGCTTTACTAATTACCTAGTGAGACTCAGAGCAGAAGGGGCCATTTCTGGAAGATGTGAGATTTCGTGGCTGTAGACTTGAGCCTAAGAACAGCTTTGAAGGCTTTTTTCTTTCTTGAGACAGCACAGCGGACTAGGGCACTTCTGTATAGCATCTAGCCTGCAAGACCCTCTGCCTGCACCCGAGGCTTTTCAGTACAATCCAGTTGTTTTCCACTTGGGCATTTGGAATAATGACACCTCTGCCCATTTAATACTATCCAGGCGTATAGTAAATTAATAATCTTCTTCAGTGTAACCACAAAATACCTGACGAAAGCAATTTAAGAAAGGTGTTGTTTGTATGTTTGTTTGTTTGTTTTTTTCAGAGTTTCTAGTTTCAGTCCATCATGGTGGCAGAGACACAATATGGAATGAGGTAAAGGCCAAGCTTCCATGTAGGTTCAGGTCCTCAGCTTCCTCTTTTATCTCTTCCTTCCCTCTATCATGCTACCGTTAAAGTCCCTGTTGGATTTTAGAAGCCATAGGATACTCTGCCTACAGGTATCTGAACGGCTTGTTTCCCTGTTTCAAGTTATTGTGGAAAGTCACCTCCGTGGGAGTATCATCATAGTGCTTGAATCGATGAAAGCTGGGCATAAATGTCTTTACGAGGCCAGTGCCTCCATGGCCCAAACCTCTCCATCACCTGTCCACACTGTTGCATCAGAAGCCAAATTCCAACATAGATTTTGGAAGAGAAATACTATAACTAAAACATAGTACTAATCTTTTGTGTATTTGCTAGTAATCTGTGCACCTCTGTAAAGAAGGTTCCATGATCTACATAATTTTTTTTTTTTAGATAGAAATGTCTACATCCTCAATGACTTATGTGTGGAAGGCTTGGTCCCAGCTGGTGGTGTCACTGAGAATAATTATAAGGATGGATGAATATTGAGACAGAGTTTCTCTGTGTAGCCCTGGCTGTCCTGGAACTCACTCTGTAGACCAGGCTGGCCTCGAACTCAGAAATCCGCCTGCCTCTGCCTCCCGAGTGCTGGGATTAAACGCTCGGCCGAAGGGTACCTCTCTTCTCTAGGGTCACCATTACTGTGATGGAACAGCATGACCTAAAGCAACTTGGGGAAGAATGGGTTTATTTTTATTTTTATTTTTTTACTCCTGTCATTACAGCTCATCATCAAAGGCAGTCAGGGCAGGAACTTAAACTGGGCAGGAATCTGGAAGCAGAGTGGATGCAGAGGGCACAGAGGAGTTCTGCTTGCTGGCTTGCTCTTTGTGACTTGCTCAGTCTGCTTTCTTATAGAACCCAGGACCACCAGCCCAGGGACAGCACCACCCACAATGGGCTGAGCCTTCCTCCATCAGTCACTAATTAAGAAAATGTTCTACAGGTTTGCCTACAG
Organism: Rhabdomys pumilio; assembly: GCA_030674055.1. Taxonomy (NCBI): domain Eukaryota; kingdom Metazoa; phylum Chordata; class Mammalia; order Rodentia; family Muridae; genus Rhabdomys; species Rhabdomys pumilio. Next base: position 3,104,336 of record JANHMN010000015.1, on the reverse strand, counting down.
CCTGACGTGAAGGTATTCCCTCCTTTCAGATCACTACAGCTGAGTCAAGTTGGCATAAAACTAGCCAACACAATCTAAAACTAGCGGCACTGTCTTGCCCCCCAGATCATTCCTCTCTTGTGTTACTGTAGATTTCCTAGCTGCCCTGAGATGAGCAGTTTGATTCCATCATGTTCTCCCTGCTATGGTGTCTGGCAACAGGGCTAATGTGCCATAGACTGAAACCTTTGATACCATAAGACAAAACAAATCTCTCCTTTAAATTGTATCTTTCAGGTATTTTCTCATGGAGACCACAGCACTTTCTCTCTGTCACCAAGAATACTGCCTGGCACTCAAACTGGCTTCTCAGAAATGATTTACATAAAGAATAAATGAATGTGTTTGGGGGCTAATAAGAATGGCAGATTTGACATGTCTGCTGCACACTGAGCAAGCTTTGGTGAGCATATGCCTTTTTTCTCTACTGGCGGAAGTCCAAGATGAGAACTGTGAGAACAGGCGACCACACATCTATATCTTAGAAGAAGCAATATTTCACAGGACTGCAGGATATTAGCATTATTAAATTCATATATTCAATTCAGAGTCACTTAGGAATTAGATGTGAAGTTTCATCCATGTCCTCAAATGTTATCTTTAATTTGATCTTGAAAGTGTTGGCACTAACAAATCTGGTGCTTCATCCAAGAGCAGATGTGTAACTGGATCCTAATGAAATAAATACAGCATCCTGGATGGAGGACTAGAGAGTGTTTAATGCTAGCCCACTAAGGTGGCTGATGGGTAGAGAGGTGGGTGTGTTAAGAGAAATATTGTTCTAGGAGCTGCCATACATTTTCAAGAATAAAGATGGATGCAATTCTGCATTTCCAGTGTCCATGTTGATCTAATAGAATCTCCAAAGATCTGCTGGTTATTGAATTTTTATTTTTTATTTATTTTTTTATTGATCACGACTATTAACATTTCTTTATGAGTGTCAGCTAACATCTGCTGCGAGGTTGAGTGGAACTCTGCCTCCCGCCTCCGGTGAAACCCTTGGGGAGGTAACTTATTTGCATATTTTTTCTTCCTTGTTTTGTTTTTTGAGTCAGCAGAGAAGAAACCAGAAAAATAATGGTAGGACTGAGCAATTAAGAAGACAAACTGTAGCTTAGTTGTGATTTTGTCCCAGGGATTGCAGAAGACTATTTCTAGATAATTGCTAACTTGTTATTATATTCTTATTTCAAAATTCTGAAAGTTTTGCTAATGGGTAGTCACCTTCACAAATGATCCACATTAGCTATCTTCACCAAAATGAGTAGTTTTTGATGAGATTATTTATCTAAAAACTACTACCAAGTACATATTACCTCAGGGATCTTTCTGAGTTCGATCTGGAGAACATTCTGGATTTATAATAAAGGACATTAATTTGGCTTCCACAGAACATATTTTATCTTTCTTCTGATTAAGGTATCCTAGTAATGATATAAGGAAAGTAACAACAGGTTTTACTCTTGGGGGAATTGAATGTGTAAATTTTCCTTTCTGTAAAATCCATTTATCTTTTTTTTTTTTTCTCTCTCTTAGAAATGTAATTAAGGCAAACCCTAAAAGTCACACAGGCAGGAAAAAAATAGGCCTAAGAGTAGAAGGATGGTCTTTGAGGAGATATTTATTTTAGTGCTTTTTTTTTTTCTTCTTTAAAAATTGTTTCCCTGACTCCTAATGACACATTGCTACGACTTTAGATTAGAGCACTGCCCAGCCCTCATCAGAGAAGTTTCTCGCTGTACATGGTAATTACCACAGAGGCCCACAACTAGATAAAGTACAGACAATGACAGGCTTTGGATCACTCAGTTCCAAATGGAATGTCTTTGTCCCTCAAGGCTCAGGGATCTATGAAAGAAGAAGAGGCAGAAAGAGCCAGACATGGTAGATGACTGAGAAAATAATGTCTTTCAGACAGAACAGGGTTGATCACATATGAACTCACAGGGACTGTGGCAGCACATGCAGACCTGTAGGAGCTCCAGCCAGACAAAATCCCAACATCGTAGACAAGAGAAGTGGACATAAAGCAGCATCCCCAACCAAGAAGCTATTTGTAACTAATAGTTGCTGGGAGAGGAAAAATTAGTTTGTTTTTTTGTTTGTTTTTCAGTAAAGGGACAGTGGGTATATCAACCAACTATAAGCTAGGGCAAGCCAAATGTTTAGGAACAGTCAGCCAACACAAAACAGACTCTTTTTTTTAAATTTATTTTTTATGTTTAGAGAGAGTAAGAATAAAGTTGAGTGGGTAAGGATGTGGTAGAAGGTCTGAGAGGAACTGCAGGAGGGAGAAAGAATATGATCAAAATACATTCCATGAAATTTTCAAAGAATAAGTAAAAACATTAAAAATATATTTCCCCCATTTTTTAACACACTACTACACGTTATTTTCTGTGGTAGCAGCCGCATGCTCACTCCAACATTTACAAGGTTGAGAAAAAAAGGATACGAAATTATTTTTAAAAACCAACAGCTGAGCAGGCGGTGTTAACAAGAGGGCTGAGATGTGGACGCTCAAGGCTTTGCTTTTTGAACTCACTCTGTGGTCAATTACCTTTAGGATGCCTCGAGTCTAAAATGGCTTTGGCTGAGTTGAGTCAATGAAATATTTATGGATCAAAGCATCCTGGAGATGCTTCCTATGGGAATGTGTGTAGTATTTATACAGCATCCTCTTTGATGTGCTCAAAGCGTTTTGCAGACATTATAGACTTCATCTGCACCACCCATGAAGCAGGTTGGGAGAAAAGTGAATCTTGTTTACAAATGAGTACAGGAGTGGAAGGAAGGACTGCTCAGACCCTCACAGTGGGGCCATGACCGAGCAGGAAGCCCCGTCTGTTCGGAGGTGTGAGGAAAAGGGTCAGTTTCATGGTGTCTGCAGGGGGATTTTAACCTTTAAACTTTTGATTTCCCAGGATATGTAGTACTTTGTGCTCTGTGACCCCTCTACCCACTTCCAGTTCTTGAATTCCACAACCAAGTCTACAATTGTAGTGTGTATCATGGAGCCTGGAGATTAGACTCTGGCAGGGCAAAGCCTTGGCTTTGATGTTCATGAAGATGTCTTTGAGAAACTTAATTGACCTATGTGACATCCAGTTTCTTCCTTGATGAGAAGAATAGGTAATTCCTGCCTCGTAAGGTATCATTGCCCAACAGAGATGATACAGTAGGGTCCTTATTACAGGGTCTGACGTGTAATAGGTTCTTAAAAGCTACGTCAGTGAGACTAGACACTTGAAGGTTGCCATCTGCTCCTCCTCCATTGAGATAGAAGAACCTAGCCACAGGCTTCTAAAGGAATGGTACCAGTAATAACAAAGTCACTGTTACAAAGTTTTCTTTTTAGGCAACTTCATTATAAGGATGGTATTGACAAATAGTGAACTTTTGAATGTGACAAGCATTAACAGAGTTACGAAAGTATGTTTATTAGCTTCTCCTATTTCTATGATGAAACATTGAAGAAAATCACTTATCACAGGAAAGATTGGTTTGGGCTTATAGTTTCAGTCTTTGGTCCCTGAGCTTCTTTGGTTCTGGATTGTAACGAGGCAGAAATCTTGATTTGAGAAGGAAGTGGAACTGAGTTGCTCAGCTGATGGTGACTAGGAAGTATGGGTGGGGGTCATGAGCAAAATGTCTCATTCAAGGGAATTCCCACAGTGACCTACTTCCTCTCATGGGGCCCCATCTCTAAAGTTCCCACCAGCACTGTCTCTGAATATGCCACCTGCTGAGGACATGAGGTTTTAGGGACATTCTGGCTCCCAACTACAACAGAGCCAAGCCTGGAGGATGCTAGGCTCTTTGTACAGAAGTGGAGCAGTTTGCTGAGAGTTTGCCCCCACAGTGGGGCAGAATTGTAATTCTGTCCATTCTGAGCTGAGTCATCTCCCGTGGGAGACAGATAAAGTCACAAGGTGAATGAGGAGCAAGGGCTTGCTGTGGTGACAAGTAAGGTGGGGCCCTAGAGCTAAGAATCGACAGAAACTGTAGTCACTTAATGTCGCTCTTTGGGGTCTTGTCTTTAAATAGTTCCTAGGATGTGCTACTGTGTGACAGGCATCATCCTCCCCACTGAAGCACACACTTACCTAAAGAAAGCCAGTGACAAGTGTAGCAGAGTAATCAATGGATGCAAAAGTGAAGGAAGGTACTCATTGTACTCCCAGTGATGTAAGTTTTAAATTAACAGTTCTCAATGTTGGATTCGGGAGATGTTCAGTGGGTAAAATGTTCACTGTGGAAGCATGAGGACTTGAGTTCAAATCCCCAGCACCCACATTAAGGGCCAGATGTGTAATATAACCTCAGCACTATGGAGGAGGAGACAGGTGAATCTTGGGAGCTCCCTCTCAAGTCTGCTTAGTCAAAATGGAAAACTGCAGCTTCGGTGAGAGACCCATCTACAAAAACTAAGGTGGAGAGCAATAAAAGACACTTGACAACCATTTATGGCGTCACTGTTCATGCACAGTGAGGTAAATGTGCATGAACACACACTCACACACTCACACACACTCACACACTCACACTCACACAGAATCACATATCCACACATTCATATGTGCATACAATAGACGCATTCTCACTCACACACTCACACACACTCACACACTCACACACACTCACACACTCACACACACTCACACATGAATACACACTCACACAGAATTACATATCCACACATTTATATGTGCATACAATAGACACATTCTCACACACACACTCACACAGAATCACACACCCACACATTCATATGTGCATACAATAGACGCATTCTCACATACACACACACACATTCATAGCACACATACTCACGTGCGTGTACATACACTCTCACCTTGGTTTCCCTGTATATAATCATCAATAGAATTGATGGACACACATCTGTAATTTGGAAATCAGTACTATGAATGCATGTATATTCTGATAGCAGAAGAAAAAATTTCTAAAGACAGAAATGAAAAGTTGATTCATTAAGTGGGAATAATTTGGGCTTGAGAACTCACTACAGGCAACGCTCACTCGGTCTTTATATTTATGATGAGCCTGTTACAAAGGGTCAGGTCCAAGTAGTGACCTAGAGACATCAGGCTGGTATAAAACAGATTCTCAGAGAAACAGAAAGTTCTGGTTTGAGGTCTTTGTCAGTTTCCATTGTGTAAGGATGCCAGATTCCATGTCTATTTCTGATAACCAGGGTGATGTCACTAGGTATGGAGAATTGAGTAGCTGTTCAGTCAGCATCCGTGAGGTCGGCTCCCACCCAGCCCGGGCTGCTTCTATTCAGATGACAGCAAGCCTGGACTACAGGGAAGGAAGGAGGCAGAAGAGTTGGCAGGAGGCCAAAAGGGCTAGGTGTTCTGGAGTTGAAACAAGAGCAGATAGAATTGTTCTCCTCAGCACAAACCCAGCACGCCATTTATAAACTTGCTGATGCTCTGAATTCAAGAAACAAGGTCAGCAAAGCTTGGCGGTTGAGATAGACTCCCCACCACTGTCTGGTCTTGTCAGTCCCTGCTTAGCGACAGACTGAGCAGTTGTGCTCTGTCTGGCCATGGCCTCCTTTTCAGCTACAATTCATGTGTTGAGATGTTAAACAAATGTTTGTACGGAAAGCACTCAGAAAGCACATGACACACAGAGATAAGGCTAATAGTTCTCCCTAAAGTCATCTGTTGAAGTTTCAGTGCCTCGAAGGCTTCTCATGGCTGAGATCAAGTTAAGAGGAGGCTGTTTCAGTGGGCCTGGGACAGTGAGATGTGTTCCCCAGGAGAGGGAGAGTACCGGGAATGCAGAGATATCTAGAGGGACAACCATGTGATATGGCAGCAAAAGACAATGCTCTAAAAGTTCAGAAGAGGATCACCAGGGAGACACCAACCCTGCTCCATTGGGAGCTTGGGAGTCAGGACTCCATACTGGACGAGGAGACCTATTTGCTGTTTAAGCGTCCAGCCTGCAGTGTTTTGTTTGTGGAAGCCCTAGACACTAATGCGCACAGCAAAAAACCGAGAGCTTGATTATATTATTTTATTGCAAGCAAATTATATTTTTGTTGATTTTTTTTAAGACTGAGAGGAAATAAAATAAGTACCAAGGAGGAGAAGAAAAAAATTAATAATGAGTGGTTTGAAATGTAAACAGGGCTAAAAATACAGTCGTCTAGAATGCCTTATTTTGAGAACTCTGTGATAAATGGACTATCGTTTCCACTTCACAGGAATAATTAAGTCCGCACAATCTTAGACCAGAAAGTGTTCACAAAAGCATGGTCTGTGAAAAACGGCTGTAGGTGTCCCTGTATGTATCAGGTGAGGGGTTTGGGGTATGTTTTAAAGCAGATGTAGGGTTACAGAGTGTGTGTCCATCAGAGGGTGGGTGACCGGAATGACTTCCTGTCCACTAGGACATAAGCACCAAGATTCAAACTCATCTTAGAGCAGTCTTGCTATACAGTGCATTCTCACCGAACCTGCTTGTTGCTTTTTCTCTGAGGTCTAGGTCAGCTATCATGGACTGAATAGACTTCTGACCTTGAAAAAGCCAAGTGTTCAGGTCAAACCCATTTCTTCCAAGATGAGGTAAATACGTCTGGTCACCCGTGGGAAGAAAAAGAGAAAACAAGTCTCTTGGCTTTGGACCCTCTGCACGGTCCTCAGCCATGTGCTAACTTTGTGTGTGGGGAACAGAATTTCCTTGTTTACAACCTCCACACTGCAGGGTACCCGCAAAGGAAAACCGAAGCTGAGAACCACGAATGCAGATGTAGAGAAATGCAAACATGAGATCCCACACAGCTATGAAAACATGGCACGATCTACACATAGCATTCGGCATCTCATTGCTTTGCTTGTCTTTATTACAGTCATTAAAATGTATCCATGAACTCTGACCAGTGACCCAAAGAAATGATCATGCTACAACTTTGATGCCTCTCTGAAAACTTTCAAAACACGAGGAGGGAATTATGTTGGTAGAAATGCCAGCTCCGGAGAGGTATGGGCATGTAGATGTTATGAAAGACACCTCATTATAATATAAGTAATAAGGAATAATGGAAGCACATTGCTTCAGAGAAGTAAAACACTTCTTTTAATTAAAGCCAAGATCTCTCCACTTTAAGTTGTGAAAGAACCACTTTGGGGGCTGGGGAAGAGGCTCTGGCTGCTAAGGTGCTGACTGCTCACAAATGAGGAGCTGCATTCAGATTCCCAGCATTCATATGAAGACCTGAGTGAGGCAGTGCATGCCTCTAATCCCTGCTCTGGGCAGCCTGGAGACAGAAAGAACCCTGGGGCTTGATCCTAGCCTAGTTATTGAACTCCAGATTCAGTGATAAACCCTGGAGGGAGAGGTGGGAGGGGGTGTGGAGAGGTGGGGGGAGCTATTGAGAAAGATATCCCATGTTGATTGTTGACACTTGCATGCATATATGTGCATGCACATGTATGTTTACTTGTACACGTGTGCACACCCAAACATATTCATGCATTCCTTCCTTCCGTCACTTAGGCTTTAAAATGCAAACCCTGGTATGTGCTGACAATGGCAGCAGATGCTGGAAGGTTCTCTGGCCTCAGTGGCCCATCTCCCAGAGCATTTTTGCATCTGTAGTCTTCACTCAGACTTGTCGGTTCTAGAACATGCTTGGCAGCCATCCTGTGGTATGTCTCTGCACAAGCAAAATATACCCTTAGCACCAGTTTCTCATTCCACGCTTCTGCCATTCCCTAGCACTTGCCATATTTTCAGGGAACAGTCATTGTTAGAGGAGAAGTCAAAGAGCTGAGCCCCTGTGACTTTGTGGGTGTGTCCCAGAAAGATCATTCTTTTTACTGACAGAGCAAACAAATCTTAAGTAGTGAACTGTGAAATGGTTATGATGTTGATGGATGCTTCCTCACCTGAATCAATAAGTTGAGGAGGAATGACAGTTTGGCCAATGAATATAGAACTCTGGTTGGATTTAGCTGAGCAAATATCCCAGGATTGTGGTGTGTGCTTTTGGGGAGTCTTGGAGCTGCATTCAGAAGCCTCTTTATAAGTGATCTCAATGGCTTCCCTGTGCATCTGAGTACCAGTGGCCTGCTGTAATGAGGAGAAAGCCTCCTCTGGTGAGGGTATTTCAGTCAGCGGAGACCCATGGAGAAGTCTGCCTGGCAAATTAGATGCCATAGTTCTCTATGACCAAGATAAGTTCAGCTGCTTCCAGAAGTCCTTCCAAAACCTGTGTGGTGTGTACCTGCCACTTCTCCGGTCAGAACAGAAGCACAGCTGGAAACCTTTTAGCAGTTCAAAGAAGACCACTTACAGAAAGTGAAACCAATCCTGCTTGTGGTGTCCACATTACTCTGTATGTTTTACTTTGTTGTATTGACGGAGACTTGTACAAGGTGGACAGCTGCTAAACATTGAAATTCCTTTTTTTTTTTTGCATTTCAAATCACTATTCGATAACTTAAAATATGCATACATTTAAAATATTATATCTACTTTTCTTCTCTTTCAATTCCTTCCAAATGCCCCCTTCCAGCATGTTCCTCTCCTTACTTTGTGTGCTTTCTGATAGAACATATGAGGTTTTACTGGAAACATTTTGACTGAATGCCTTATTACATAGACTCTGATTTCCGAGGGCAAATGAAACACACTTCTTAGCTTTACCTAAAACATCATCTATACCGAAGCAACCACACTTCTGAGTAACGGTCCTGAAATCTCTTGAATTTCTTAGAACTTTTCTTTGAGATGTTTTTGTATTATTAGTAAGATCACAGCTTTACATTATTTAAATCAACCAAGTATGTTGACTCTCAAATGAATGGATATGTGGTACAAGCAAATGACTCATGCCATTGAGAACGTGCATCTGCTATTGGCACAACCAACTGCTTTCTGCTTGGATTGGAGGCCAGACCCACAGGAGAGAATGCAAATCCAGTAGTGTAAACCTGGTCAAAAGTCCATGGTCACAGACAAGAGTGCAGAGGCTACAGTTGTTGTTTTTACTAGACATAATGTGTCTGTCAAACTGCTTTCTAAGCAGTTTTTGTTTATGCCCATAGACCAGGGTTGCTGTCAGCTTTGGTCCCAGAGGTTTATTTTTTGCAGCAGACAGAGATTCCTAGCTGGTCAAAGTACTGAGAATGACTGACTGTTGAAAGCTGAGCCCTAAACGGGACCTCTATGTCATATCTTCTCGGGAACACTATGTCAGAAGGAATGTAGGATGGATGTAAGGGTGGGACACTGTGGAACACTGTCTTCTGGGCATGGCATGGCTATTGCACTCACAGCTCTTCAGTATCTGTGGTTCCCAGGCTGTATAAGATTGGGGCCATCAATATTCTGTCCTGGAGGAGGGGAAGAGATCATATGGCATAGTCTCACCCTGAGGCTATAACTGTAGTTAGTGTTGTTGAGGGAAGAAGAGTTGTTTTCTACAGTGGTGTAGCCCTTTTCTTGTCATCCCTTTACCTACACTCCTGTAGTCAATCAATAATTAAACTCAGGGAATCACAAAAAGAAAGAAAGAAAAGACGTGGCATGGAAGGGGAACTGGTTGGAGGGAGGCAAGGGCATCAGCAGCGGTGAGCTGGCCTTGTAACACGTCTGCAGGACAGTGAGGTGGGTGGAGAGGTGCACACTTACAAAGACAAAATGCAGAATGAGAACACTTGCGTTCTACTTTGATTCTGTTCCTTGAATCTCCTGGAATTTTAGGCTTTCAGAAACCTTAAGGGTTTCTGCCATCATCAAAAGTTTTTCCTTTTTAAATTTATGTGTATGTGTATTTTTTTCCCATGTAAGTCTGTAGAGCATGTGCACAAAGGCCAGAAGAGGGTCTCAGATCCCCTGCAACTGTAGTTACGGATGGTTTTGTGTTGCCATGTAGGTTCTGGGAATCAAACCCAGGCCCCCTGGAAGAGTAGCCGGTGCTGTTAACCACCAAACCCTCTCTCCAGCCCTCAGCATCAAGTCTCTGTAGGTAAAACAAGAATCAATAAATGGGGATTGAGGACCATTTTCTACTCAAAATAAGGAATCGACTGAGAGATCTCAAATGATGAAATGTGAATGGTCTGAGATCATACACTTTCTAACATGGGCTAATAGTTAGGATGATGGTTTTTAATCTTGAATGACTAGCTGATAAAGCAAGAGAGCCTTTCAGAATTCATCCAATCATAACGTTCTATGAGAAAAGATGGGGGGGAGGGGAGGTAACGGAGGCTAGTTCAGATGTCATCAAATTCTAGCACTACTTCCAATTCTAGCAAGTTAATCTACTTTCTTGAAGATATTGGAAACTGGAATGCCTATATGCCTATTTGATAGGTTTGTGTTAGAATTAAGTGTGATTTTTTTTTTAAATGAAGGTAACACCATAGAGTAGGCACCTCTGCCTTTGTCATCATATCTTGTTGGTCTCTTCCTTTCCCCTAAATACCCTGGTTTACTGTTGTTCTTATGATTTCCAGGCTGTAGAAATTCCCATCACAACTGGTTTCAGGCTAATGAGGGTTTAACCTTCTGCTTGTGAAATAGTTTGCTTGTTGGCTTTGTGAGCTGGTCTGAGTCAGCTACAGCAAGTGCCGCCTCCACAGTGCCCTGCTGCATGACCCCTCGATATAGAAGCATGAATGAAGAGCTTTGATTTTCATCGCTTCCTGTCCCACAACATGAAACAGATTCAGCATCTTAGTAAGCCCCACCTCTCATACTTTAGGAAGGCAGAGCAGCCAGAGGCTCCCCTGTAGCTTGATGCAAGAACCAAGGAACCAGCATGGGACCAAGACAGGGTCTCTTTTGGGTTTAGTAGCTGGAAAGAGAGGAGTGAATGGGACAACAAGCTTGTAGCAAAATTGGGATGGAAACCAACCAAATGGTGGGTAGGTGTAGGAAGACAGACCGCTCTTTGCAGTGTGTGTGTCTCAGTTCTTCAACATTTCAAATTCCCTTATGTGTTTTTCAGTTTCAAGTGCTATATTCATGAGCATAATTGCTCAGTGGTTCTTTGTTAAATGAATTTTGAATTTTAAAACCGTATTCTTCCCAATTAGCCATTAAATATATGAGCATTTCTATTTGAATTTAATTCCATTACCTGACAAGTGTGAGTTCTTCATAATAATGACAAAAAGTGTGATTAGATCATTTAATTCAGTGCACCAGAACAATTTCCAAATGATATGCATTTGTGTTAAGATATGCTTCAACCTCAAACCAAAAACCAGATGCCCTTCTGTCTTCACTAGTAAAATGACATTCTCTGGCCAGGTTGACGTTGAATCGTGAACCATTTCACTCTTCCATCTATAAAATTAGACAGTTATGGCTAATGTGGGTATTGGATGAGTTAATTGTTTAATATAGAGGAAAAAAAGAGAAAAGAATAATCACCTTGCATTGAAGGCCTCAACATTTTAGCATCAATTTTTCTCAGACTTTAATTAGTCATCCTCATTTTATATAAAATAAGCATATGTAATTATCAAGTCCCTCTGATGGATTTATATGGAAGAACAATTGTTTGGCTCATTTTTAACCGTGCACAAATGGGTGGGAAGCTGTGAATTATATATTAGCTTTCTCCATTTTTGAGGTTATTTATGTGAATCATAACTTTTTGGAGATGATGGCTAAAATTAAGTGGCTAAAATGAATTAATTGCAAAGTGCTCAAGTTGATGTCTTATATAGTCATTATGGCTGTTGGAATCGTACAACTTCCTCGCCTCTGGAATCCTATGCGCTGGTGAAAGAGGTAACACTGACAGAGAGAGAAAGTACCAAGTTTGTCTCCCTTCTCTAGGTTGGCATTAGCCCCGACTGAGTTCTTCTAACCTGGACCTAAGGGATAGAAGCCTCCCAAGAGTGACTATGTTCTGCATCACATCTCGACAACTGAGGCCCAAGGTCCATCTCATTTGCCTCCTGAGGTCGTCATGGGAAGTTATGATAATTTCTTATTACAATACCTAACTGGGTTCTTTTAATCTGAATTTTTATAATAAATACAAAAGGGTTAGGAGAGCAGAAGGAATGATCTGAACTGAGCTAGACACAGCTGCACAGGGGCTTTTCCAATAGCTAGATCCTGCTAGGTATAGTGGCTTATGCCTTTAATCTTAGCACACAAAAGGCAGAAGCAGGTGGATCTCTTTGAGTTCAAGGTCTACTTAGTGAGCTTCCTGTGCCCTGCCCCCCACCAAAGCTATCCCACCTACAAATACTTGAAGGAACAATACACAGCTTATGGCAACATTACTGCATGAGTACAGCACTAACACTTCTCTCTGCTTGGGTTCTACCATAGCCCTCAGATCAACCCAGCCAGGACTATGTCTCATGTGTGTTTTCTTCTTTGGTCCTGGCTCTGTGGCTTCAACCAACACTGGTAACTTTTGAGGAACCTTTATTGGGGCCTGGCTATTGACCTATCTTGGTATTCAAGTTAATCTTTGCCACTGAAAATCTCTGAGGGTTTTTTTTTTTTTTTTTAATTTCTCTTGAGTTTTCCCCAAGGTAAAAGTAATTGTCTCCACTCTCTTGGTAATGGTTTAAAAACAGGCTGATAAAGTTTCTACAACTGCTGCTTCAATGGCCGAGACACCATGCTCGAGTAAGAGTGGTTTGGTTTGGGGATGTGGATGAAAGCTTATCTCTAGTGAATGAGAACAGGTTTGTGGAAATGATGCTCCTGGCTCCTAGAGTCAGATCAGGAAAGAAAAGATAGAGTTTTACTAACAGGTAGCAGGATCCAATTCACTCCCTTGATAGCTAACTAACTAACTAACTAACTAACTAACAAACACTCCAGCAAGAAGCTCGGAGCTTCTGAAGCTCTCACACAAACGGGACATATGGCTTGAGGCTGAGGGACACTGGAGGAGCCCCAGCTCTCCAGGCTCTACTTATTTGATCCTCCTTCCCTGTAGCGTGAGAGTGAGGGGCTATGACTCAGGTCCCAGATGTCTTCTGATTGCCACTAGATGAGTGACCACTGGAGCCACTCAGCCCCCAGGTAGGAGAGCGAAATTACGGACTGTTACTGCGTCCTTAGCTGGGTGACCGCTGTTAAGAATCTTGTTTTTGCAACAGAGGTACAGAGCCGGGTGTCACTTCAAGGGAATGAAGGGTACAACCTCTATCAGGGGGAATCACTTCTAAATGGAGTTTCTGATGATGAGGTGAGTCACAGATCTGCAGAGTTTGATCCCAACATTCCACACAGTACAGGGTCTGGGTCTGCTTATTGCACTGGTCATCACTTCAAATAAGCCCAGAAAACCTCTGGTTAGTTCAACTTAATAAAGTGCTTTGTTGGTTTCTCAGCAGAAAGAAAGGTTTGAGAAGGTCGTAGATTTATGGCCTTTGAACAGGAGGAAAATTTCAGAATGAGGTGCTGCCATTTGACCACTGCTTAGTATCCAAAGAGACAGAATTCAAGGTTATTGAAGCCACCAATGTTTGGATAAATTGTATCCCTCACACACAGGGATCCTGTTTTTCATGACTGCTACCATTTTTGTCTTCGAATGACAGAAAACATTATTAGTGCCATATTTTCTTTTCTGAAACCCCAGCCTCAGGACTCGGAGACTCTGTCCATGTATAGAACATCAACTAACTTAATTCTGTCTGCCA
>JANHMN010000015.1:3063290-3088027 GCA_030674055.1 Rhabdomys pumilio | reverse complement strand
CCTCTCTTCTCTTCTCCCTTTTCCTCGTCTCTTTTTTTCTTTCCCTCTCTTTCTCCCTCCCTTTCTGCCTACCTCCCTCTCTTCCCTTCCTCCCTCTCTCTTCTTTTCTTCCTTCCTTCTTCCTTCCTTTGTTTCTTTGTTTCCTTTTCCTTCCTTCCTTATTCCTTTCTTCCTTTTTCTTTTCTTCCTTTATTACTTTCTTTCTCTCTCCTTTCTTCCTTCCTTCCTTCCTTCCTTCCTTCCTTTCTCTCTCTTTCTTTCTTTCTTTCTTTCTTTCTTTCTTTCTTTCCTTCTTTCTTTCTTCTTTCCTCCTTCCCTCCCTCCCCTTCCTTTCTTCCCTCCCTCCCTCCCTCCCTCCCTCCTTCCTTCCTTCCTTCCTTCCTTCCTTCCTTCCTTCCTTCCTTCCTTTTTTGCTTCCTTCCCTTCTTTTTTCTTTCTGTCTATGGAAAGTCTGCTCCAGGATAATGGGAAATGCTGCTGATCCCTCACAGCACACTCCACCTGCTGAGGTGTGATTTTAGTGTGTATGGGCCCTACGCTAGAAACTTGCACACAAAAGTGAATAAGACTCTTGGCACAGATTAAGTCAATCTCTTGTCTTATCCAGGAGCACAAGCTCCCGTCTTTATAGTGACCTTCTCTCACAGGAGAGAGCAGGACCAGGAGCCTCCAGAGAGACAGCCTGAGAAGCACATTGACTGTTACACGCATAGCAGGGCAGTTGGAGAGTGAAGCAAGAAGGATGGGCAGTTTCCATCCACTCAAGACTTATTTGCCCTGGGAATACAGACTTGTAATTCTATTTAACTGTTGTGAATCACAACGGCATCAGACACATGCATATTAAAATGCAAGAGTGAGTTTCCATTCCAAATTCAGTTCCACATCAGATCACGCATTGTTTTTAAATATTTCCTCAACTTCCCTTCCAGCGACTTCATTTTCAATGCTCCACCTATAATTCTACTTCATACACAAACACAATAAAATATGTACTTTTTCTCAGAAAAAAAAATTGGCATAAAATGGCGACTGGATAATTTTTCTTGTCAAGCTGCTCCTGAGTTTGTATTGGCTCACTCATACGCATTGGTGCCAACCACTTACCAGTATATGCACACCGAAAATCCAGTGCTACTTAAAGAGAAATTGATTTCAAGATTTCTCATCTGTTAGGAGGTCTTTTGTCCTGTTGCCTTTTCATCTGTGATGACATGAAGCTCATCTCCTCTTGTGAGTGGCAGTTTCCAAACCAGTTAACCTTTGACGGGGAGAATGAAGGCTCACACACAGTATTGTAGATCACTTGAAGGGCTCCTCGAACTTCACCAAACTATAACTTTTATTTCATGCCAATAGCCTTCTTGCCAAAATAAACTCTGATTGCGGCAGTAATTTAAATAACTTATGTTACAGTTTTTGAAGGAGAGGGAAGTACGAAAAAGTATAGTTTACAAAATTGAGAATGACTTAGAAGCCAAAATATTCTTTTATAAAGCAGAAAGCTTGCAAGCAAAAAATTTTACAGGTTGAGTATAATTGGTCTTAAAGGGCTGGTTCCTCTATCTTTTATTATTGATAGAATATATGGTTAATCAATTAGTAATTCAAATAATTTTGATCATTGACAAGTACAAAGGTGTTTTGAAAATAAAGGATTATCTTTAAAATTTTGTGTGTCATCAATATTAGATCAGTAAGCAATACTCTCTTACAATGTTTGTACTTGGTGTGTGCGTTTTCACTTTTGAAGAGTTTAAAACAATATTGTTTCTCTTTAGAACTACAAAATTGATCTTTAATATCAGCTTAGTATTTCTGTTATAATTTTTTTCAAACATTGATAATTAAGAAAATGACGAGTCCTATACATGCCTATTTCTTTTCTGATAGCTGCTATAGCAAATATGGTACATAAAAGATTAAAATAATAACTGCATCATGACAGAGTGCTTGTCCCAACATTAATACCTTTGAGATCAACTGCAGGTTATATCATTTTGGCTCTCTTTAGTCTTACCTGACTTCAACCTCTACACAAACTTTCTAAATGTATGTATTCTTTCAGACATTCTGAAAATCTTAACCCATGTCTTCATATTATACTTTCTGTTTCTTGCAGTCAGCATATAACTGGCTCTTTCTTCTCTTTCCCCACTCCACAGTCTGAGCACCATTGACTTTTAGTTGGAGTATTTAGCTCGTTTACAGTGAATGCAGCAACCGATATAATTATGCTTATGTCTACATTACCTATGTTTCTTTACTTTTCTTATGTTTTCAGTTGTCTTGTTTCTTCTTCTTGTCTTCTGTGTTAATCTCTCTCTCTCTCTCTCTCTCTCACACACACACACACACACACACACACACAGGTACACACACACATACATACACTCATGTTTAACCAAATTGTCAATTTTACTGATTTAAAAGCTATTGTTCTTTACATTATTTACAGTGGCTGCTTTGGAGTAGAAATATTAATATTTATAGTTTACTTAGAGTTAATATCATTATATTTTATAAAATTGTAAAACTGTTCAGTTATATAGTCTTATTAATTTAGTCTTCAGATCTTGATCTTTCCTGTATTACAATAAACATCTTTACTCCAGCACATTACAAAGAAATCACAAAATACATTGTTAATATTTTTTGCTTTTAGTGATAAGTTGTTTTAAGAAATGAGGCAACTTCCAGGCGGTGGTGGTGCACGCTGTTGAGGACCAGTACTCTGTCTGGTTTGGCTTGTGCTGCTGCTCAGGTCCACGGGGACTGAGTCTCGAAGAATGGAGACAAGGCAGAGGTTCTGGAGTCAAGTCTCAAGTCTCCTTTATTGTTTCTTTACTGCACACATTGACTCCTCTTAACTGTATTGACTCATATATATCTTAACTGTATTACAAGGAAATCCTGGGTATTTATAAGCACACGCAGGAGAACACAGGTGAAAACATTTTACCACGTGCACTATGCAGCTGGGGTCACTAACAGCAAAACAAGCTATGTGGGATAAACAAGATATTTGTTAGAGTGTGCTCAGCTGTTGTAGGCTGCTGAAAAACCAAGTCTCTATCAGGGTAAATGGTTCCAGATGGCTGCAAAGATGATAACTGCTTTCTAGCTGCTTTCTGCTTAAAGTCGGCTCCCTACAGCACGCCTTTAATCCCAGCACTTGGGAGGCAGAGGCAGGCGGATTTCTGAGTTCGAGGCCAGTCTGGTCTACAGAGTGAGTTCCAGGATAGCCAAGGCTATACAGAGAAACCCTGTCTCGAAAAACCAAAAAAAAAAAAAAAAAAAGAAATGAGGCAACTTTTTTTTTTTTTTTTTTTGAGACAGGGTTTCTCCATGTGTCCCTGGCTATCTTGTCTTGACTGGTCTTGAACTCAGAGATTTGCCTGTCTCTGCCTTCTGAGTGTTGGGATTAAAGATAGGCACCGCCACTATCAGACTCACTGATAGTCTTAATCCAAGTTTCTTTCTTCACCTGAAGAAGAACCTTCAGGTGATAGGTTTACTAGTGATAAATTTAGTCAGGATTATGCTCCTCTGAAAATATTGTTTCTTGGTGGTTATAGATTAGGTTTATTTACAGGACCTGAAAAAATGCAAATCCCAAATTTTCTGGTTTACATTGTTCATGAATAGCTCTGGGAAAGCAGAAATGTTCAAGAAAGTCAGCCAGCAAGTAAAACTTAGGGGTCTGTGAGATTTAGAAAGGCCCAGATTTATAAGGTCGCCCTTCAGTTATACAAAAATTCAAAAATTGTGGGGAAAGAGAATTTTTCAGGGAATTTGCTTTTAAATTGTGTAGGATACTCTTGAAAGTTAGCTTTTCTGAGTTATGTTGGGGTGGGCTTTTATGTGACGTCTCTGGCTGAGTGTTATTCATGTCCTCTAAATACCCTCAATAAACTCACAAAGATAGACATGGGTACAATCCTTTTGTTGATATCTCATAGATACTTTATTTCGGTGGAGGGGGGGATGGGAAGAAGATATTCGGTTTCATCCTTCAAGGGAATGTCATGCAGCTGTTTTCGTTTGTATGTGAGCTTGTGTTCACATTTTTCTTCACATGATGGCTCGTTCATGTTTTCACAACAAAATGCCAGAGCTTCTTTAGTATAGAGGAAAAAGGTTTAGGGCTTATCTTCTAACCATTCAGGAGGCTGGGAAGCTAAAATCAAGGTGTCCTCACAGTGCTCTGAGACGTCTCTTCTTGCCTTGCAGATGGCCCCTTTTGTGACTTCACATGGCTCCTTTGTCCTCATCTTCTCCTTCAGTGTAGATTCCAGTCAGAGTAAAGGAGACTCATCTCCGACAGCCTTATTTTAATTTAATCATTTCTTCAAATGCTGTGTCTGCAAATGTAGTCACATTTTTGAGTTCCTGGAAAACTTTAATAGATGAGTTCAAAGGTGGTTTAGTTCAAGCCTACAGCACACACCTGAGAATATTCACGCATAAGTCTTTTCGTTGTTTACTTTTTCTGCTGTTTAGAATGAAGAAAAGCCAGGCCAATAAGAAGTGCTTATAAAACTTTAATAAGAGTCAGCCGTACAAATGGGCTTTGGTTTATGCAATGTTAACACAAGGGGATTGTGGTGAATAATGACTCACCTCCAGTCAGTTTGTTTATATGACAACAAACGCCAGCGTTCTTCACATTTCTTTCACCTGACCGTTTTCTCTTCTGCCATGCTTGTACGTAGACCAAATACCAGATGAGAGGAATGGATGTATTTACTTTTATTTGAGATGTTTTCATGTTGAATATAAACAACAGCAAAGCAAACTCAAATATCAAGACAAGACGTTTCTCTTGAGGTTATGACTGTGTCAGTGACAGTTTGAGGGGCAGGTAAATTTCAAAGCACTTATTGATTTCACTGTGTATGCATCAGAGTGCTACAGAAGGTCCGTCATGCCTTCAAGCAACAATGGTAACAAGTCACAGAAAATCATTCTAAATGAAACCAAACAAATGTAAAATGTATCTAACTCTATGAAATTCGGGGACAGGCTAAACTGTGGTAGCTGAATACAGAGCAATGACTCACGGAGTCAGGCAGGCTATTGGAAATTGCCTCTTCTAGAAACTGAAGTTACCTTTAGAGAAAATGAAGGTATTCTATATCTTTATGACAAGTGTATACAGTCCTGTTATATGTCAAAACTCAACTTGGGAATTTGAAAACAAAAAGAGATGAAGTCTATGTCTTGTCCTCTATATCAGGGATAGGACAGGGACATTGGAAGTTTGTTCCCTTTATGCTGAGCTTGTAGATTTTCAATTTATGAATTTTCTCTCTAAAATGCAGTAGACCTAGGAAGGGTTGTGATTAGTCAGACATATCTTAAAATAGTGTTCTGATATGACTGCTTTCTCCCAAAATATTTCAACTACAGTGCGCATAGAGGCAACTGGGTAAGGAAAGGATGTGGCCAGGAATAACATTTCCTGGGGTTTCTCACAGGAGGACATGTCTGTGAGCTGCAATGCACTGGTATTTGAATAGCTAAATGGAAAAATAAATGTGTGGAGTATTTCAAGAGGCAAAGACCTTAGAGCATATCTTGGGAGGATAATTTCCCATGATGCTCCTGTCTATGATTTCTATCTTTATTTGAGACAGACCAGACAACTGAATACCTACCTCAATGAGTATCGGAGTTTCCATTGATATGTTTGGCTGCTCAGAGTTTCCGACTGTTCAGACACCACTGTGGAAAAAAAAAATCACGATGGAAAGAAATCAAATAGAGTGTGATGCGCCATGCATGGCAGGAATTTGTGCTCTGCTAATAATAGAACTAGAAAGGTTTGTAGAAAGGTTTGACCAGTGTGACACTTTTCTGACTTGCTGATGTTATGTGTTGGCACGTGTTAGAATCCGGAGAAATTAGTTCATGAGAGTCTTTACCTATGTGGCCCTCATACTCCACTGAGTAAAAACAGGCTATTGACATGATAAATAAGTAGGTCTATTAGATATTGTTGTTTTTCTATGATAAATTACTTCTATATACTGTGTTAGGAGTATAGACTATGTTAGGGACGAAGGATATCAAGGAATAAGGGGACTGGGAATGTGTGGTTGAGGTGGGGTCGTACCACTAAGTAAGGAAAGGTTTATTTTAGAGAATGCACCATGTAAATAAGGACTTGAAGGAGTAGGGGAGAGTGTGGTGGTCCCCGAGAGAGCTCATTGTAGGCAGAAAGGAGAAGGGGCCGCGGGACAAGTGTACCTGACTGCTGCAGGGATAGTGTATTGGTTGGTACGTTGGTGTAGGATGAACAGAGAAAAATTAAGTTGATGTGGTAGAGGGGACAAAGCAGAGCTTGTAACAAGCAGACCAGGCTAATAAGCTGGGTGATCTTGAGCATGAAATAAAAGCCACTGAGGGGCTTTAGTCAGAAGACTCACAAGGCCGGAAAAGTTTCACAAGGTTCTCCAGCTGCTTCATGCAAGACAGACCTGAATAGTGGCCAGAAGCAGGAAGTGGGTATTGTTGGGTGGTCACTGAGTGACTCCCCTGCACTCTGTAGTCTCAGGTACAAGGTGGCTCAGGTAGCAAGCAGCACAGCAGGGCACTGGGCACTGGAACCAGCATGTTTTGTAGTGTGTGGTTTAAGCATCTGTATGATTTCCATTAATCTCCTTCTGTATATCTCAGTACCCAATATTTGCTTTTATTTAATTATAACACATTTTCTTCCTGAAGTAACCTCTCTTTTCAAATAAATGAGGATGATGTCTTTTGGGTATGGCTTAGCATGTCTTCAAGTTTTGCATTCGTAATTACTAGAGTTTTCTCATTCTTCCTAGTTCACTGGCCACAACGCCACCGTGTGTGTGGCGTTACTTGCTTTGTGGTAAACCTACATGTTAGTGTTTATAAGCAGATTCACACAAACCCAAGGAACAAACTAACAGTGTGGGTGATTTGATGGTGTCAAGTTCCTCATGATGCTCTTGACAGGATGTGAGCCACCAATGAAGAAGACAAGGATGTGGGTGGAGGCTGGAGCCAGAGCTCCCATCAGCAGCAAGTCCAGTGTGCATCTCAGCATCGAGGGTGACACTGGTACATCCCTTAATTACACTGTTCAGTCTTTGGGGATTAATATTTCTTTTCTTGCTGGCTGTGGACAGTTTCTTAAAAGGCTCAGCTGAATCCTGGGGATGTTAGAAGTACTTCCTCTCTAAACCACCCAGGGCTGTGGGGCTACAGGCTGCTTCCTACCTCTGAGCTGAGCAGTGCTAATGGGAATGCCCACTAATCCTCAACCACACAGTCTGATGTGTCAGCAAGATGTTCCTGTGATGGAAAGCTGGCTTGGGTGGGCTTTAGGTTGCTTGGACTCCAAGGGACAATAGCTGCAAATCCCCACCAGTCACCTCAGCTTCCTGCCTTCTTTTGCATGTTGATTGTCACAGAGGTACCTGGTGCTGAGAGATAACTTCCGGCCAAGGACTCTCTCATCCTTAGAGTCTTGATGTCTGGTAACTCTGGATTGCCTCACTTGTACAAGGACACTTCCATAGATGTTCAACCGTCACCTTATGCTCAGGCTTGTGGTGGAGCAGTGTGTGTGTGTGTGTGTGTGTGTGTGTGTGTGTGTGTGTGTGTATCCTATGGCTTGCACCTGAATATCCTATGCACTGGTGTGAATTCTTTACCCCTCTGATGGCTGCCCTTTTCTGCAAGGCATAGCAGGGTTAAGGTCATAGGTCCTCCTACTTCCTGTCTGTAAGGAACAGTGATCACCTCCTTGTTTCCAGGCTCCATGACCCACTGGTGTAGTGAGGTCATAATGCTGATGTGTGCCATACTTTTTTTTTTTTTTCAGTCCCAGTTTTTCCTTGACTAACTTGTCTCTGGTGAAAATCCGCTCCTGTGACATTAGCTCCATACTCTATGGCAGAACTTTCTACAAAAAGCCCTAGAGTATGAGGCTGCTGATTTACATGCCTCATAAGTTTGTTTGGAAAGAAAAGAAAACCGTTTTGTCCTTTGCAGTTCTCATGAGATATTTCAAGCTCTGTCTGTCTTCAAGTGCACACATGCATACACCTGGGTAGGTCCATACATGCACAACATGCAAGCAATGCTCGCACGTACACACAGAAATCAGTGCTTGCTTCCTCATTACCTGTAATTGCCAGTCATCATATCCTGTAGAATTTTTACTCATGCCCCAATATAGTCCTTAACAGCTCTTCTCTCATCACTAAAGAATAAAAATAAGATAAAAAGTAAGAGAGAGAGAAGGTTCCTTTCATCAAAAATGTTCTCTCAAACTTTAACCTTCTGAACAACAGAGAGTATTCACGAATGCTCACCGTCTGTCAGTCATTTTCACTTAGTGCTGAATTCTTTTGGTCCCCTTTTCTTCTATCGCACAAACTCCTTCTTGAATTTTACTGGGTGTCAAACTTCCTCTAGTGATGTGAGAAATAGCCCGATGGTTCTGAGTAAAGGGTTTGAGTCTGTGATTGACGCAGCACGGCGAGGCCATGCGCTTCCCTGACAAGCTGTAAATCCGGTGGTGAGTTACAGGGTACAGGTGCTCCCACCGCGAGCTCTGACTAGATAATTTGTGAGCATCAGCTCATATATCAGCAGAGGAGCTCGTGGTCGGCTGGCTTGGGTTGCAGAAACATCCATTCTTTGAGAGGATGTGTGTGTGGCTGGGACAGTGAGTTATGGCAGCCAATGGAAGGGGGATTATAGATGGTGCTGATGAAAGTGCAGCCGTCACTCAAATGCCTTTGACAGAGCCTTCCAATCAGGATTCCAATTTCTGGCCCTGGTGGATTACAGGTTCCTTTTTTTTTCTTTCTTTAAGAAACAAAACAAAACAAAACAAAATGGGCTTGTAGGTCCACTGCAGAGCAAGTCACATCTCCATCAATAAACCCTGACAACAAAGGTGATTGAAGATATATGTTCTTCAGAATTAATGTATGTAAATCATGGGCACCATGTATGTAAATTATGGACACCTCATGTGTAAATCATGGGGGCCATGTCTCCACATGCTGTCAGATTGCTGGCTGTCTCGCAGATAATCTTGAACCTTTGGAGATTTTTTTGTGGTATTTAGGTAGCTTCTGCCTCATTACGATGTGAAATAAGACTGGATTTTAGACCAGAGAAGGGACAAAGGCAGCTTATTAATAACGTGAGTCTACACAAATTTCTAAGAGCTTCTTCATTTATTTCTTTATGTGACAACCTAGGTGGAAGTCACCCTGGTGTCCTAGTTCTCACACGTTATTGATTCCACTGGTTGTTTCCGTCAGATCTCTGGCATTTAAACTGAAACACGCAAGAAGATTTCTACTTCCTCTACCACCTAACTTTCAGTTTTAAAGGGAACTTGTCATATGAAAAAAAATTGTAAATGTTTCTTTGCGGGCATATTTTTTATATTTGTTTCTTTCTTCCTAGAATCATACTTAGTGGCCTTGTGATAAGCAAGAAGAGGTGGTGTTTCCAAAGATAATAAGTATAGTAAAAACTGAGTGTTGGCACATGCCTGTAATCTGAGCAGTTGGGAGGTCAGAAAATCAAGGTCATCCCCAGCTATACAGTGAGTCAGGGGCTAACCTGGGATACCTGAGACCCTGCCTCAAATCTAAACAAAGAAAACTGAAAGAAATAGAATTACCTCAAATTTCCCATTTTTCTTCCAAGGGGAAGATGGTAGATTTTAGTAGGACATACACCTTCCCAGAGAGAACAACATTCAAGGTACAGGTAAGCAATATCTTGATTTTTCTCTTTCTTTCCTGAAAGGATACACTCAGCACATTTTCAGCTTGACAACTTTCATTTTGGTTTTTAGTTAAAATTGTTTTATTAGCACCTATCCCTTACACCGAGCATTGAGCCCATCACACTCTCATCCAAACTTCTGCTGTACTGGGAACATACCCATCACTGCCCCTAACATCCTCTGCCACCTTCCCTTGGCTGGTTTTTAAACTGGTAACCAAATACATGCAGATAATTAAAGAATAAGCAAGAGCCCCCACTGTTAGGTAAAGTCGGGGGCTGAGGTGATATTAAGAAAGACAAAGCCAAGTTCAAATCCCGATTGTTTGGAATAAAATTCTAAAGTTAAAGTATCTAGAAGCAAAAATCCAAAGTATTAGAATTATACTCAGCGGTTTCATTTCTCTCGTGGAATTTTATTTTAAGAGAATAAAATGTGGCCCATAAACGTAGCCGATCTCTCAATGTGCATTATGCTTCATATAAAACAAGTCCAGAAAATAAACGCGGAATACGTAAAACGAAACCTTAAACGTACCTGGGAACATCACTTGTGAGGCACCTTATTGCTGCATTATCAATTTTCTCTGAGCATTTATTAAAGAATATCCTTTGTTTTAATTTGCCCCACACAGAGCAGCTTAGAGACATTTACAGAGACGAAGAGGGAGCTTCAATTAACCTTGGCTGCCGAGATATTTTATGTGCATGTATTATACTACAACAGGGTAATTACCTAATACCTTTTGTGAAGGAATTCTAATAAAGAATGAAATTGATTTATACATAATGAAATTCGGGCTCTTTGTTTCATTTCTCATCTAATTTTTTTTATTATTATTAAAGTGGCTGTAAACTCTTATTTTGAGACCAATGAAAAAAGTTTGTAACTTACATAGAATATTGAAAAATTCCTTTATTATAATTTATTTAAAAGTAAAGCAAGGCACACCTGCATTCCCAGTACTTAGGATCCTGAGGCAGGAGGATTACTGTAAGATCCAGGCTAGCCTTACCTACATATTGAGTTCTAGATATCAATCAATGCGAAGATGTCTTCTGAACTTCTGTACTTGGTAGATATTCACTTTTAACCAGTAGTTGTCACCGTAGCCACAAGCTTCTGGTAGTCTAATGGGAAAATGTGCCATTCCTCCTAAGAGGACCTAGAAAAGAAATGCAGAGAAGGCTCCTAGTATTACTTGAAAGTCTGTATACCTCAAGGGTAGTTTGAACTGAGAAATACAACTTATGCATCAGAGCTAACATTGCTTTCTTTGCCCTTCGGTTTCTTCTTTGCTCAGCGAACAGTTAATTAGTGTCAGTTATCTGCTTGTCTTCTTAGAGCCAATGTGGAAGGCATGTTCCTTCAGATCAGGGTGGGAATGGAAAAGGAGCTGGATAACTGCTCACCCGCAGAGGGTTGTTTCTCTCTCCCCCTTTACAAACCTCAGGAAGCGTGTGAAGAGAAAGGCATTGTTTATAGCAGGTTCTCAGTAACCTGCAAAGGAAGTTGGAGAAAGCTTTGAAAAATTGTTGATGGATTTCTCTTAATGAAAGACATTTAAAAATAAATTCCCTCATCAGATTTTCATCCTACATATTTAATTAAAGCAACAAAACTATGCTTTGTCTCCTACATAGCATGGGATATAGGAGAAGACACACAGCTGACCTGAAGTGCACAACGATCAAACATCCTTGATAAAAAAACTAAAGATGGTAGTATGATATTTTTAGACTAAATTCCTGATTATTTAAATATCTTAAAAATAAAATCATAAAAAATCAAAGAAAATTAGTACTGACAAATACTGAACTATTAGATATATGTTTCATTTGCATCTCTTAGACTTTCATATAAGGTTGATTATGAGCAATATGTAAGAATATATGCAATATCAAATTCTAAAATAACTACAAATCTTTAATAAAAACTAATTTTCTTTCAGTTTCTTGAGTGACTTGGCAGTTATACAGCTAGAGCCTTAGAAGGACCATCTAAAAAATGTTTAGGGTAAGAACTTATCAGACAAAGATTACTCACACTGGATTTGTTAGTTGTTTTTCTTGCCCTTGAGATAAATATCTGGCTGAAGCAATTTTAAGGAGGAAAGGTTTATTTTGGCTCATGGTCTAAAGCGACACAGTCCATTATGATAAGAAGGCACCGAGGCTGATGAGGTATAAGTGAGAAAGTCTTTTATGGTGGGAAAGTCATGGCGGTGGGATTATCTCCTACCATCAGCAGAAGGTGGCTGCTTGCCCACACCTTGTTAGATCCTGAAGTAGTGAAAGGCCAATGCTACACTTAGCTAGGCTTCTTTCTTTTCCTTTTTATTCAGTTGTGGTCACCAAGTCTTGAAAAGCACCTTCTGTATTTGGGGCAGGTCTCCTCCCTTCATTTAATGTTCTGTTGAAACATCCTTGAAGTTTCAACCAATGTTGTGTCTCACTAATGCCCTAGGGGATTTTGTAATCCAGTCACCTTGATGATGAAAATTCATCATCACAGGTTTCTTCCCACTGGCACTACAAATAAGGTTTATGTGATGTTATGGTTAATGACACAGCAGCTGGACAGTGGCCTGCTGGGCAGATGGTGCAGACACCTCGTCAGAGGCACTGGGGATGCATCCCTCCCTCTGTGCTCTATGAGGGAGATCTTTGGACTTGGTCCCTATTCTGACTCATTTCTTATCAACTTGACATAAGCAAGAACCACTTGGAAAGAGGAAAGAGGAAAGAGGTAGTTTCAACTGAGGGATTGCCTAAATTAGCTGGGCATGGGGCAATATCTGTGGGATATATACATATATATTCTCTCTATATATATATCCCTATATCAATCAACAATTTTGTGTGTGTGTGTGTGTGTGTTGATTGATATGTTGTATGCTCTCCCATATCAATCAACAATCCAATATATATATATATATATCAACAATAATATACATATTGTTGATTGATATGGGAGAGCCCCACTGTGGGCATTGCTATTCCTGGGCAGGTGGTCCTGGATTGTGTCACAGGAGGCAAACCAGTAGGGAGACCTCCTCCTTCAGTTACCACCTCCAGATTCCTGCTTTGTCTTCATTCCCAGACTTCCCTCAGTGATCAACTGATACCTGAGAGTGTAAGAATGAAATAAATTCTTTCTTCCCCAAGTTGTTTTTGATCAAAGTGCTTTAACAAACCAACAGAAAAGCAGACTACAACAGTCACCAAACAGCTGTTTCTGAATCCATGTATTTCCATACCTAAACTTGCTTCTATTCCTACAGAAATTGATTGTTCTGACATCCTCCCTTCTTCCCTCTCCTCCCTCCTCCCCTCCCCCTCCCTTGCTGTCTTTTGTCTTCTCAATATCAAGGCTTTGCTTTCCTCCTTTCCTTCCTACACACTTTTCCATGACTCTTTCTCTTTCATTATGTGCTGTGGATGATGAAAGTCATTGGTTTCCTTCTCTATTTATCTTCCATCCTCCCCTGTCCTTTTCCTGGAACCCTGTCTCAGTCCAGTAAGCTTCTGATAAAATGACAGCTCCAACTCCACCTTCAGCCCACACTTCTGCTCTGCGTCCAGGCTTGTGTGTGCAGGTGCAGACTGCACATCGTCTCTTGGATCAACCCCTAGGCATGCCAGTGCTGACGTTTTCTCATCTGCTCATCTCTCACATCTTCCGGACCACATAGTCTGTTGGTTCTGTTTCCTGAACAATTTTGAATCAGTTCATGGCTTTGCATTTTGCTAGACCAACCTAGCTTGCTACCTGCTTTTGTGAACACAATTCCACTGGAACACAGCATTCGCTATTGGTGATGCAGAATATATGGTACACGGTATAGAAAATATTTACTTCTTTGTCTTGTAGAGAAGATCAAGTTTGCTGACTTTGAAACAGATCATGGGGCATGTGTATTTGTGCGTGCGCGCGCGCGCACACACACACACACACACACACACACACACACACACACACACACACGTTGTCCTTGTCTTAGTGACTCTTCCTGATTATTTCAATGTAGTGCTAAACTGACTTACTGCTTCACAAATCTAATTGTTACATTAGTGAAAGTCATTATGTATAACACAGCTCTTGTCAGCTGTTTTCACATCAGGTCTAGTTAACCATTTGCTGACTTCCTTAGCCTTTGGGCTAAAATCTACTCTTAAACATGGTACACAGATCTATTCCTGAGCTTATTCTTACCCAGCTACCTAGCTTCCTAAGTGGTGACGTGGATCACATTGTTCTCTAGAATTTCTGCACATGTGATGCCTCATGTTTGAATACTGCTCCTGGATCAGATGCATCCAGTTGGATTCATTCAGGATTTCATTTCTGCCTGTGCCTGTCTGCCTTCTCCCCTCTTTCCCTCCCTTCCTCCCTCTCCTTTGTCTCTTCTTCCTTCCTTCCTTCCTTCCTTCCTTCCTTCCTTCCTTCCTTCCTTCTTTCCTTCCTTCCTTCTTCTTCCTGTTCTCCCACCTTCTCTCCATCCCTTTTTTTCAACCATCTATCTCCACCCAGTTGGTTCTGAGTCTTCGGTAAGCTGTGAATTAAGCATATCTCTGAGTTCAGAGGCTGGATGCTTTCACTTCTCTGAGTCCTGGAGTGTGTCTTTCTTTCTGTTCCGATACCAGGGCCGCCTACTGCTGAGAGTGTGGTAGTTCCACTTCAGTCGGTAGCAATGACTCTTATGTTGCCATGTGTAGAAGTGTACTAAAACAGGAATCATACAGGCACACAGGCAAGAGAACACTGGTGGGGGGGGGCAGGAGAGAGAGAGAGAGAGAGAGAGAGAGAGAGAGAGAGAGAGAGCCATGCTACCTGTATAAAATACCACGGAGACTAAAGAGGCAGACTAAGAAACCTGCATGGTCTGAAGATTCCAGGTGAGAGAACCACAGTGCCATGCCAGTAAGAACGTGAATAAAAACATGCCATCTCCCCAAACACCACAGAGAAGTCAACCAGACCCATACGACAGAATTTCGATGTGACGCACAGCCATCCTCTGCTCTAGCTCTAGATGTTCCCTGCTGCTGGTCCCTCACTGTTTTTATACAAAGCTGCAAATACAAGGTTCAGGTTGCTTCCCGGTGGAGCAGGTGGCCTTAGTAATTTCTGCCTTTGTCATTTCTGTCTATCTCAGTAGAAGGCCTTGGGACAGAACAGAGGTGGCCTATTCTGCTCCCTGGTCATTCGTTAAGCTCACTATCCATTGGGGGCGTGGGGGGGGGGGGCAAGCATGCTCAGAATGAGCTTGGGATTACAGATTCTATTGGGGACACTCTTTTCTGAAAGCACAGGAATGTGGGCAGCTTGGTATAGTCAAGACTTGTTTCTCTCAGTGCATTAGAAGTAAATTACTTTTTGTGCATAGTTTTATGTTTCCAGAAGGCAGGCTGGAGAAAGAATTCAGCAACGTAAAGACAACCCCATGGTAGCAGCTCTCTGTACACAGTCAGATTGCTGCAGGCAGTTAATATAATTACAATTATAAAACAGTCTGCTCACAGAAACGTTTTCTTACTTCTGATAGTTTCTTCTTTAAATCAATATTAGGATAGCTTATATATTATTAGTTCACTTGCTCTGAGTGTGTGTTGCTAAAATAAAAACTGGAGCTTCGCTGTCTTTTGTATGCCAGACCTATAGCAAATGTCCTAGTTTTACTTCTGTTGCTGTGATAAGCCTTCCCCTCCCCCTGTTATAAAGCAACTTAAGGGAAAAAGGGGTTTATTTTAGCTTCCAGCTCCAGGCTACTGTCCATCACTGGGAGGGAAACCATAGCATCAGGAGCCCAAGGCAGCTGGTGAC
The DNA here is from genome assembly GCA_030674055.1 of Rhabdomys pumilio. Lineage (NCBI taxonomy): Eukaryota > Metazoa > Chordata > Mammalia > Rodentia > Muridae > Rhabdomys > Rhabdomys pumilio. The sequence continues at coordinate 3,072,411 of JANHMN010000015.1, read as the reverse complement.
ATCACCTCAATCATCAGGAACAGAGAGAATGAATGCATGCACACCCAGTTGCTTAGTGGAAATAAGCTCTATCTCCCACTCTTATACAGGTTAAACCTATTGCCTAGGGAATGGTGCTGCCCACAGTGGACTGAGTCTTTCCATATCAATAAACTTAACCAAAACAATCCCCACAGATGTTCCCTTAGGCCAACCTCATCAAAGCAATCTCCCTGAGACTCTCTTCCTGAGTGATTATTGGTTTTCCAGGTTTAAGGTTAAAACTACCACAGTAAGTGCTAAACAAACAGTTGTGAGGTCAATTATTGAAGCGTGTGGATACACATCAAGTCAGTGCGATCCAAGGAGGCAATGGTGCATGCATTTTTTTTTTATGTATAAAGAGTCTATGTGCATATATATAAAAAAAACCCCAGCACAATACATACAAAGCACTACACAAAGGATAAAAAGATCTACAAAATCTCCTGAACTAGATGATAATGACCAGAGAGAAACCCTGATGGAGAAACTGAGACCCTTGTGTCAGGGGTCTTTTTGCTCTGCAGACAGACATCCTACACACAACATTGTCATGGAACCAAGAACTTGATCCTATTTCTCCCCAAAGCTTGGCATTTCATCTCTTATTTAAGATGTAAAAGTAATTTTCATTTTCAAGGGCGAATTAATCATGTCCCTAGTATAATTTAGGCGAATAGCTTTATTTTTTTGGCAAAGGTCTGTTATGAATTATACATAATAATATTATGATTTTAAAAATATATAATTTACAAATGAAAGAGAGGTATTCTAGTGGCATCTTTTTCTGATATATCTAATCTCATATCACAGTCATATTCAACAAAATATATTCTGAAGATAATATAAGCCCAAAATTTGTGAGTTAATTAAGAGAATACCCTAGTAATTAATTTCCTGAATGCTTCTTATCAGGACATAGGCAAACTGTCAAGCCCATTATAAAGAAGAAAGTTTTTGTTTCAGTTATTGGTATTTATTAATCACTTCATTGATTTTAAAGTGTGTCCTAAAGAATGGTGAAATGTGATAACTCTGACTCTGCCAGAGTCTTATCTTGAGAAAGTTAGGCGAGACTCTAAATGAGTGAAATAAAATGATAGGTTATAGGACACTAATTTAATGTGTGCACATGGGGAGAGATGAGTTCCAAAACAGAAAAACAATGCCAATTCAGTAATGCTATGAAGGCTAGGTATTCAGAATTTATTTACAGTACACAGCATCTAGATCATGGATATGTGTGTGTGTGTGTGTGTGTGTGTGTGTGTGTGTGTGTGTGTGTTTGATTGTTTGTGTATATGGGTATCTGCATGTGTGTGTGCACAGGCATGCATGTCTGTCTCTGTGTGTATGCATGTATGTGTGAGTCTGTCTCTGTGTGTATGCATGTATGTGTGAGTGAGTGTGTACATGTCTGTGTCTGTGTGTACTCCCACATAATCCAGGGAATAATCAAGTAATTCCTAGTACTGATAAATCACAAATCAGTCCCTGTGAATGAGGCTTCTTGACACTTAGTTGGGGCAGGCAAGTGATGCTGTTACTCCAGAGATGCTCATGTTATGCTCTTGGAACATGTGAGCATTTCAAGTTCCATGGTAAGGAAAACTTATAATGATTATTATAGTTATTATAGGTATTATTTTGGTGTTTTTGAGATAGAGGACTTGTTATAAAGTCTAATTTGCTCTTGGTTTTGTGACTCTGTTGCTTCAGCCTCCCAAGATCTGCAATTACATGTGCAAACAGTCCCTGCTGCAAGAAAAAAAAAAAAAACTGGACTGCTCTGGAACTGAAGTTGTCAATCAGCTAGCCTGAAAAGTAGAAATTATCCTGGATTATGCAAGGAAATCCAGATTAAATCTTCAGGATCTTTGTAAATGCTTCTTGGATCCAAAAAACAAGTATGTACATACATACATACATACATACATACATACATACATGCACACACACACACACACACACACACACACACACACACACACACACAGAGACAGAGAGACAAAGAGAGAGAGCGAGACAGAGAGAGACAGAGACAGAGACAGAGACAGAGACAGACAGAGACAGAGACAGACAGAGACAGAGACAAAGAGACAGAAGATTAACAAATTTCATGAGAATGGCCATTTGGCTTGAACAGAAAAGAAGAAATAGCTACACACTGAAAAATCATGAAAATGCAGTCTCCCCTAGACCCCTAGAAAGGAATGCAGCTCCACGAGGACCTTGAGTTTAGCCAGTGAGACCTGTCAGTGTCAGACAACTATACTGCAGATGCAATTTTCTTATTGAATCTTTCAACAAATTGATGCATGCCAGTTTTGATGTACACTTCACAACGGAGAAATCTGAGACTCTGAGACTTTTAGTTGATGTTCAAATGCCCAGAGTCATAGGCAGAGAGACTTTCATGCTCAGGCCTGCCTGGCTTATGTGATCCTTTCTCTTTGCTCTGCTCTCTACACAGTCTTAGTTTTAACAAGATAGGAAACACCATTCAAAGCAGTAGTATACATGTCTTTCTTGAGACCAGCAAAAAGATTTCTCCTTCTTCCTCTCGGCCTCCCCCTCCCTCTCTATCTTTCTCCCCCTCTTTCTCAAGATTGTGTAGTACTAACATAATATGTGACAGGGGATTTTCAGGTGTTTCAGAGAAAAAAAAAATAATTGCTTTCTGTGAACCATCAAATGCCTATGATCTTGCTTTGAAATTTCCTAAGCAGAAGTGTTCTTTCATTTACACTCTGATAATATATTCCATACTCTGGAGAAACCTTTGATTGGATTCATATGCATTTGTCTCTCTGAGATTTTTACTTTTTTCATAGATGTCTTCTTTATTCTGGAGTACTGAGCACGCTTCATGAGAATTACTACAATAAGCTTTAAAGGTGCAAACATCAGAAAGAGGACTCAGTGGAAAGACTTGGGTGGCTCTTGGAATCCAAAGAAAGCTGATCAATTAGACCTTGGGAACAGGGGAACCAGAGAAGCTTGGTATTTTATTTTAAAAGGCTTTTCATCCTTATTGGGGCCAATCCAGAATGAAGACACTCATCGATGCTCTCAATGTAAGTTCCAGCATTCCCCTTACCCAGAACTGTTGCACGGACTAAACAAAATGATGGACACATCACAACCTTACATGTATGTGCTCGTGAGAAATGTCTGAGCTGAGGCTGAAAATGATAATTGTAGGAGGAATGTCAGGCCTCACTGGTGGAGGCTATAATGGACATGCTCCCGGTGAAGGAGTCTGAGCCGTTGATTCTGCACCAGTGTCAAACATTCAGAAATTTGGGAAGTCATTCCTTGATATTGATTTGGGGACATGCATGCTTCATTCCTTCCATTGTATGACTCACCATAGGACATGGTAGCATAAACAGGCAGTGTGGGACTTGTAAGAGTGAAGACAGAATCTGCTCGTAGCTGCAAATCCTGGGACCTCAGAGCCACACAAAGGCTTCTGGTAGGTGAAGATCAAATGGCATCACTAACTTACAAGTTAGCAGATCAACCCTTAGATACAGTCAGGTTGGCAGGGTTTGACTTTCATCTGTCTCTCTTTGACTCTGAGACGCAAGCTGACCAGTTTCAACCCACTTAACTGTGAGTGCCGATAAGATCTCGACCTTGACCCAATGGCCCCAGTCGTATAATTTTCTTTTCTCATATTCAGTCATTCAAGTTGTTTGAATGCCACATTATTCTGGTCTCCATCTTCCTTTTCATTCTTTTCCTGATGGCCTTGTTGAAAACCCAAGCCAAAGCTTTTAGTTAGCCTATCTTCCTCTGCAGAGCTGACAGCCCGTAAGGTTAGAATTGTTTTATTACAAAGGCAGACAGCGGAAACCACAAATACACAGCTAAGAATGTTTGGCTGAGCAGGTGACTTCAGAGATGAATGACTAGATAGACGTCTCCAGTTTTCAGGCTTTATGAAATGAAGTGGAGCCATTATTTCTTGAGAGTTCTCTAAAATTGTTTTTCTTCTTTTCCACGATGATAGGATCAGTATTGCATATCAAAGAACGTGATTTCAAATGGGCAGAAACACAAATACACAATCAATTACTTTATTTCCTTCTTTCTTTCTGAAGTAGCAAATGTTTTGAGAATCATGAAAGATCAATTCTGCATGTCCTTGAATTGGATTTGTCATCTGAATGGAAGTCTCTGTGTGTGTTTGTGTGTGTGGTTCTTCATGGGGAGTCTGATGGGGTGGGGGCCTGTATTGACATGGGGGATCTGTATGGGCATGGGGGATCTGTATGGGCATGAGGGAGTCTGTATGTGGGTCAGGGGTCTGCCTGGGCATAGGGTGTCTGTATGGGGGGTGAGGGGTCTGTATGGGCATGGGGGGTCTGTATTGGAGTCAAGGGTCTGCATGAGTGTAGGGGGTCTGTATGGGGGTGGGGTGAGGTCTGCATGGAACAGGGCTCATATGGAGTGACAGAGCTCTTAATTTTGGAAGGTTTTGTACCTACGCAGCAAATAGAACATGTTTTAGAGCTCTGACGTCTTAATTAGAGAGGTGTCAGAATGGATACTTACTGAATAAAAGATAAGGCTTTGTTATTCTCCTCAGATAAAGTATAAGGCCTGTGTTTGATTCGCTTCAAGAATGAGACTCAGCTGTTCCATATCAAAATAAACACCCCAGTGACCAAAGCAGGGAGATGACATTCAGGGTTTTTAATCCAGGGATGCAGACTCTGCTGGCTTTACCAATGATCAACAATGGCGCCATGGGGGGATTATCCTGTGTGCACCAGCTCTGCCACTCTCTTGTAGCTTCTACTAGGTTCTCAGGGCTGCTGCAGCTGCACCTTGCTCACTGAGAGTTAACTTTTTCTCAGTGGCAGAAACAATAAGAATGTGGGCACAGAGCGACAATAGTTGTGCCATGACAGTGAAGGAAGGACCCAGGGAGGGGTGGGAAAGATCTGCTCTGCCCTGGTAAACCAAACAGCAGAGTTTCAAAACCCAGGTAGAAGGATTTAAAAAGATGTTGTATGAATGGATTGTGCTGCCTTCGATCTTCTGGATGAAAGTCGTTTATATTTAATACAGATTTTTCCCTCTTTGCTAAAATGTGTGGTGCCTGTGGCTGTCAGCTGTTGTATCATTGCCTGGAAATTAAAAAAATGGCATGCTGTGGTATATTACCTATTTCTTACCAAAGTATTTAAAAAGTACTAGGGAATTTTTAATTGCTGTAAAGGTGTGTATGGGGGGGAGGGAATACCCACACTGGGAACATCTTTTTCCAAGAAAATGTCAAAAGTTAATTCGCTTAATTAAAAGTCTGAATTACAACACCTAATTTTTAATTGAATGGGAATATTATAATAATTAAAGACAAATAATGTTTCTGAGCAATTTGGGATTAACATTAGACTTAGAAATTTAATACTGTGCAGCACAACTGATCTCTGTCTCTGCATTTCGGGAATCTCCAATCTGTTTTCTCAAGTAGCAGGTTTCCTAGGCAGGGTCTAGCTGCATGGAAAATGACCTGAAGCTCTCCGTTCTTGTTGGCTCTGGTTGTGTGTGGTCATGCTGTAACTCATTCTTTATGGCGTTGAATGTAAATGTTGAATAGGGTTGGGAAACAGATTTCTATATTTAGAGTGAATTTGGGGTGTTTGGCTGTTCCCATGATGACTGGGAGTCCCATTTAATTTTTTCTGGGAAGCCTCCCCCACTCCAACTGAATGGGATGAGTCGGCATTGAAAAGGGAAAACATCACCTGAGTTTTTGTCAACTTGGCACATACCCAAAGATATATGGAAAGAGGGAATCTCAATTGAGGAACTGTCCTTGCAAGATTGACCTGGGGACAGGTCTATGGGGTATTTTCCTGATTGTTGATTTATGTGGGAGGGCACACTGTAGGCAGTGTCATCCCTGGAGAGACAGGCTTTGTTTGGATTAGAAAGACAGATGAACAAGTCAGAGGGAGCAAGCCAGGAGATGTTCCTGCATGGTCTTTGCTTCAATTCCTACCTCTAGGCTCCTGCTTCGAGTTTCTTCTCGGACTTACCTCAGTGATGGACTGTGATGTGGAAGCTGTCTCCTCTCCAATGGCTTTTGCTCCAGGTTTTATCTCAGCAACAGAAGGCAAACTAAGATGTTCTAGGCCTAAAACTAATTGATACAACTGTTGGCACTTGAAAAGGCTTTCAGCCCTTCTCCACACCTGTCCTGGGTGGTTTTATGTCAACTTGACACAAGCTATGGTTATCTGAAAGAAGGGAACTTCAGTTGACAGAATGCCCCCATGAGACACACTGTAAGGCATTATATTGATTAATGGTGGAAGGGGGAAGGCCCAGCCCATTGTGGATTGTGCTGATGGTTCTAGGTTCTATAAGAAAGCAGACTGAGCAAGCTATGAGGAACAAGTCAGTAAGCAGTGCTTCTCCATGGCTTCTGCATTGGCTTTTATTTCCAGGTTCCTGCCCTGTCTGAGTTTCTGTCCTAATTCCCTTCAATGATGGACTAAGATGTGGAAGTGAGGCTTGGCACTGTGGTAGGGCTGGAGTCCAGAAAGACTATCGGTGAAAGTGTAGCCCATTTGCTGTAGAAAACTTCAGCATTTGGGTGGTGCCAGTAACCCTGGGATGACTGCCAAGGGTAGCAGGAGGTGTGAAGTGGAGCTAGACTGAGCCCAGGGGACAATCTGTGTTCCAGGAGTCAGAGGAGTGAACCAAGTCCCTTGGAGGAGCCCAGAAGATCACGAGTGAATCCCAAATAATTAGGAATTAAGTTTTTTACATTGTTGGAGTTTGGTTTTTCTTTGTTCAGATTATAACAGCCGCCTGGTTCTTTCTTCTTGAAGTAAGACAGTATTTTATTTTATTTTATTTTATTTTTTTATTTTATTTTATTTTTTATTTTTACAGTAGCCCACAGGTCAGAGATTGAATTTTTAAAAACTTTGGATTTTAAAGAGATTGATTTTTTTTAAAAAAGATTGTGGAACATTTAAAATTTGAAGTATTTTATATTATGTTCATATTAATGTGAGATCTTGGAGATGAATAAGAAAGGAAAGGTTGTGGCTGGGAATGTTTATGTTGTCAAATTGACAAGGGATCAGTTGTCCTGGCTAGTTTTGTGTTGACTAGACAAAAGCTAGACAGGGGGGAACCTTAGTTGAGAAAACCTCCCCAAACATCCAGTTGTAAGGCAGTTTCTTAATTAGTGAGTGATGGGGGAGGGCCCAGTACGTGTGAGTAGTGCAATCTGTCTTAGTCAGGGTTTTACTGCTGTGGACAGAGTCTATGACCAAGGAAACTCATATAAAGACAACATTTATTGGGACTGGCTTACAGGTTCACAGGTTCAGTCCATTATCAAGGAGGGAAGCATGGCAGCATCCAGGCAGGCATGGTGTAGGAGGAACTGAGAGTTCTACAGCTTCATCTGAAGGCAGCTAGAAGACTGATTTCCAGGCAGCTAGACAAGTGTATTAAAGCCCACACCCATAGTGACACACTTCCTTCAACAAGGTCACACCTCCCAATAGTGCCACTCCCCTGGGTCAAGTATATACAAACCATCATACTATCCCTGGTCATGGTTATTTATCATAGCAATAATAATCCCAACTAAGACACCATCATTAGTAGCACATGAAGCTGGCACATGGGAAGGAGCTGTCTGCCATGATAAGGTGTAAGCCTGTGACCCTTCTAGGCGATGCATGCAACCGGAAGTGGTGAGCGAAGTGGTCGTCATATCTAGAATAAATGCCAGATTATACATCACGCCCTTGCTGCTGAGGTATTGTAACCCTCACAGCTTCTAAAACAGTCGTCTTTAAATGGAGGAAGGTGATGATGGATCCTATGTAGGATGAAAACTCACCAGTAAATCTCTTGACTTTCTTGACCATTCTCCCAACGCAGTGTAGGCTATTGCCTTCAGTTCACTCTGTTGGCTTGCTGTGTCTGTGCACACACTCATGAAAGCGCAACCCTGCGCCAATTAGTGGCCAAACACTTGGACCCTGAATTTAGAAAGGTGGCTAAACTTTAGGATGAGGGGTGTGTCATACCAGTCTCCCGCTGCGGTGCTCAGTTGTCCAACAATATCCTCTCTAGAAATGGCAAATGGGTAGTGGGACATCAGAAGACGCCCGATCTTCCTAAGCAGGGCTCACAGAGGGCTGAGGGAAGGAGCTGGTTTCTCAGGGGGGTTCTTATGGGTAATCTTGTTAGAAAAGGCAAAAAGATAATTTAAATGCCTTCTAAGTAGTGGCCCCCTCCCTCTTGATACTTTCAAGGCCAGTAATCTGGTCTTTGTTTTATTCCAGGGCTGCCAACCTGACCACTGATAGGCTTGGCATGCAGCTGATGTTGGCAGCAGGCTCAAGGCTGTCAGAAGCCAGCTTGAATGGACGCTGTGCAGAGACGCCAGCCTCCTGTGCATCAGAAGCCAGCTCTGATTTGTATGGAACCAGCAGGTACTTTTCTTTCTTTGAGGTGCTGCTTTTTTTTTCACCCCCCACAAGTCACAGTTTTCTGACTGGAAAATAATCTATAGAAATACTGTGTCCGTCACACACGGGAATATGAAACAAGGAAGACTCATCACGCAGAGATCAGTAAAAGCACATTCACCAATATTATTTGCATGCATGAGGTACTGTCTACAAAGGTTCTAGCCGAATTATTTCCTAAAAATTCAGTTCTAGGGGCCTTATTGAAAGGGTTAATACTTTCCCTACTGTGCTCTGAGTTAGGAAAAAAAAAAGTCCCTTAAATATTCAATTAAAACCTGAAAGTTTTTGTATATTGCATCTGTATTTTTAGGACCTAGTCTTTTAAGCACAGCAATGAGCATAGATCTGAGAAATAAATTCAGAAAAATAATTTTTTTTTTAGATAGGAATGAGAAAAAGGCATAGATTGGCCTTTAAATGGGGTTACGTGATTCACTGATGCCTTGGATTCTTAAGAAGCTACTAAGCTGAAGAAAGATAAAAACCTCACAAATTATTCATCATCTTTCTCCCGCTGCCCACTGTCCCCTGCCAAAAAAAAAAAAAAAAAAAAAAAAAAAAAAAAAAAAAAAAAAAAA
>JANHMN010000015.1:2946978-3062890 GCA_030674055.1 Rhabdomys pumilio | reverse complement strand
AAAAAAAAAAAAAAAAAAAAAAAAAAAAAAAAAAAAAAAAAAAAAAGCTGAAAAACATGTTGATCGCACAGATTCAGTCATTCCCCAAATACATGGTCATTTTCTTGGAAGAGGTAACGGCAGCAGGTTGTTGATTGCAGAATGTGGATTGCAGTAGGTTATGCTAACATTTCATCTAATCCCTTCAAAATTAAATAAATTTAATGCTAATAAAACTCCTTTAGTGAGTTGTCTACCGACCCCATGTGGGTCTCAGAGGGACACTTACAGCTGCATTTGGGGTCCCAGTAGAGGGTGAGATTATTTTCTCAAGTTTCAAGCTGAAATCAGCTGAGGATCTTGTTGATGTTGAGCTGAGGCTGTGGGTAGTTGTGTGAGGATTAGTGGAGCCATTTTGGAAACCGTTTCAAATCAGGTTAAAATGAGTCTCACGTTTACAGATTCGCTGGCCTTTTGGTATGTATGGTGTGGCAGACGCAGCACACTTAGGGTCTGCCGTGAACCTATTTAAGTCAGTAGTAATTCCTTGTTAAATAACCAAACCTTTGGGGGAATCAGGCTATAATCCAAAATAAACTAACTCTGGAAGGTCACGTATGTCTGACTGTTATGAACTCTTGTGAAATGGGTAGCAAAGTGATTAGAATTTTCCTCTGACAAAGGCTCACTGTGAAGTCACAGCTCCCTCACAGCAATGCTCACTTTAAATAAAAGCATCTTTGCTTTCTGAAGATTTGAAGGTTTTTTTTTTTTTTTTTTTTTTGATTATGGAACTCAAAACTGCTTTGGACAGAACACAAATACTTGGCTAAATTACGAAAATCTTGGAATTTGCATGATTAAAATTTCCTAATTAAGTTAGAAAATTAAGATGTAAGTTATTTTAATGTTAGCACCTATAAAAAAAGAGTAATAAAATCAACTGGCTAGCAATAATAGCTTTTTTTTTTTTCCTATAGGAATCTATTCGGAGACAGTAATTTCTAGAAAATTCCATTTCTGCGGCCCCAACTGGATATAAATGTTCAGAAAAATGAAACCCTTTGCTTGCCAATAGTTGTGAATGCTCAAAATAATATGATATGTACCTCATCCCAGCAAATGTGGACTGCATTTAGTTGCACAAGGAGAGTCTGTGGCTTAAATACCATGTGTGGCTGTACAGAAGTCGGGGCTCAGTGGGTGGAGTAAGCATGCCCACCCAGCTCTCTTCCACCCACACTGAAATTGTGTCCAATATAGAAAGTCCAAGACTTCATCACAACAGCTGTTATGCTGGTAAATAGTAAAATATGTTATCTCGGCCCACAGCTCTACATATTTATGGGACAATTTTAGTCACAGACTTAGTAGTTAGACTGAGTACAGTTCTTAATCCACCAGTAGTTTTACACTAAACTGGTTTGACAGAAGCAGAAATTGCTACTCAGCATTCTGGGTTGGGAGACAAGAAGAGGCTGACACGTTCAATCCTGTTTAAGCAGGATAAGAGCAGTTCAAATAAATGGTGCAGTAGTTTTATCCGCTGACTTCCTAAGAATGGTTATTATGCCTCATGCTTTCTGTGGGAGATTCATGAATAAACCTCACACGTTTGTTTAAAACTTTGAGCACAAGACGGAGTGGAAACCAGAAAGGCTCCCCTCCTTCTGGGTCTGGAGATATTCAGGAATTTAGTTAGGAAAATGAAATTCATTTCTGGTCTTCGAAGAGACTGGGAATGTGCACCAGAGCAGACCAGCAAGCCCGCAGTGGAAAACCTTCGTCATACTTTGGTATGCACTGTGACAATGTTGTTAGTTTTTAGAACCTGTGTCCTAGTGCTTGGATAACTCTGGAGAATATCAAAGAAAAGGAAACATCACAGGAAAAAATGTTCTTTGGTTACACAGCTCTGAGAGGGTGTCCTTGTGTGCACAGGTATGCTGTGTGTGTGTTTGTGTGTGTGTTGTATACATCACAGGCTATACATCAACTGTGGGTCTTATCCCTCTAGTATCATCTGCCTTGTTTTTTGAGATGTAGTCTTTCACTGGCCTGAGGCTCGCTGATTTAGGTTAGGCTGGCTGGCTAGCAAACCCCAGGGATCTTTTTTTCTCTGTGTCCCTAGATCTGGGATTACAAGCTTATACCATCCACCCTGCCCAACTTTTAATATAGTTTCTGAGGACTGAAATCAGGTGCCCATGCCTGTAGGGCTAACACTACTGACAGAACCATCTCTCCAGTTCAGACCTACCTTACTTAACTGTTACTGAAATTTCAGTTTATCATGGGGTTTAGGAGCTGTAATTGTTTTGTCATTTTTAATACTTTGGTCACGTTCTCAGTTTAAAAAACATTTGCTTATTATTTGTGACTACTTGCTTGCATATTTTCAACAGTGATGCAATTGTGGAGCTACTGGTGTGGAAAAAAAGATATAAAATAAGTATTATCTTCCCTAGGACTCTAATGTAAATTTGATCATGGTTGAATATTAACCTTATTTCCTACTTTTATTTCTATGAAAGGAACTGGAGTACAGAGAGGTAATACCCTGGATCCCCGTGAGTGTGACTTTGGTGTCTGGCAGGTTGGGCTTCTCTAACCTCATGTGGAGTGGAGGCTTCCCACAGTCCATTCAGATCATCAGTGGCTAGATAATTTAATCTTGACTCTTCTGCATTCTCAGGCAGATAGAAACCTTAGTTCTCCAGTAGAACTTTAAAGGCACATCTTAGATCATCTGTCCCAACAAAGATTCTCCTTCACAGAGTTCCTAAGAAATACAGCTTATCGGAGTTGATGCTTGGTGAAACTGAAGACAAAGCCATGCCTCTTACCCAGAGGAGTGGATAAGATTATGGAAAGCCATCAAAGTCCTAGTGACTGAGAACAGAGCCACCCAATGAAGCACAGCCAGTGAGAACTTAGGACAAAAGCTACAAGAACAGTCCGTTTCTGGAGTTACGCCAGCAGCTGCAGTTTCTCAGCTCTGTCTAAACTCTTGGACCATGATGGATTCAGCAAAGTGAGATGAACTTGCCATGGTCACATATTTAATGATGCCATTTTGCATTTGGTCGCCAGTTGAGACTGTATGATGGTTCTTCTTGACTGTCATCTTGAAAATAGGATCCTTAATTGAAGGATTGTCTCAATTCGCTTCTAGACAGATCTGTGGTAGGGGGTGGGAGGCACTGTCTTGATTGATGGTTGATGAGGGAAGACCCAGCACATTGTTGGTAGTGCCACCCCTGGGCAAGTGGTTGGTCCTGAGCTAAGGAAGCCAGCAAGCAGCATTCCTTTACAGTTTCTGCTTTGGTTCCTGTCTCCAGCTTCCTGCTGTGGCTTCCCTTCATGATGGGATGTAACCTGTAATGAACCATTTTCTTCTCAAATTGTTTTTGGTCAGTGTTTTATTTGCAGCAACAGGGAAATAAACTAGAATAGCTTGGAAGGGAAAAAGTTCAGAAAATCAAAGTCAGTAATCCACTGAGCTGTCAGCCGTGAGAATAAACATGGCGCCCCTTATTAAAGGCTAGAACATTTCCTGTAATGGGAGATTATTGATTATGAAAAAGAATATATTGTCAATCTCATCTTTTAGTGCTCCTTATTTTGAACCACACACAATTTTGTTGAATTATTGCAGTCTGGTGGGAGAGCCCCATCCCTTCCACTAGCAGCAGCTTAACCAGATTCTGCTATATCCACACATGAGATTTATTAATGTGGGTATGTTTCAATTTGTAACAGCAATTAAGACTTCTAGAACTTAAAAAAAAAAAAACACATATCGTCTCTGTTTGACCATAAAAATATTTACTGTTTGAAATTGTTTTGAAGAATTTCAAGACCTAGAGGAGAAAAGGCTCCAAGTGGCTGAGAAGGGAGGGGCTCAAACCACCATTTCAAACAGAAACTTCAAGTGAGTAGAGAAGCTTGTGTATTTTCAGCATGTACTAGAAGACTTGGAGTGGGGAAACCACTGGGTAGACATTCAGTGAAACTTACAAGAAATGTAACGACTAATAAAACAAGCATTTAAAGTAGGCAAAAGACAACAGAATCTTGAAATCTTTTCTTTATGATGTCTTTTGGAGGATTTTTCTCTTTGTGGTAGAAGAATGTGAACATCGGTACATTTTCTAGGTAGCTGCAAATTCCTGGACAGTGTTCGTCACTCCTTGAGTGTCTGATAATTTGGTTTTTTTTTTTCTGCCACAGCCTCACTCATAGGCTGTGATTTCTATCAGGTCTCTGACTTCTGCTGTCCCAGCTAAGATGGCAGTAGATGTATTTGTCTCTGTCTGAGCTGGAGCAGAGTCACAGGACTGAATGTCACAGGTTGCTAGTAATTACTCATGTAGGTGTCTGGGTTCTCCCATGTCACGGAAGCATGGTACATCTACTTGTTTGGTGGTGACATGTGTGTGAGCAAGGGAGTGTTCTGTGGTACTAACAATGTGGCTTCAAATCAGATTGTGACTCTGTGGAAGGTGAGATATTTTCAGAAGTGCAAGATCAGGGAGCTTTCTGGGTGTTCCTCCTGTGTTCCTACTAGGTCTTTGCAGGGACAGCTCCCTGTGCAGTTTCAAAATGACCTTGCAATTTTCTCTCCCCTTTGTCTGTTTCCCTAGGCTACCATCAATCATCACTAGCCTTGGCATCTGAAGAAACAGGCTCACTTAAAGTATGTCTCTGAATATTTCTGTCTGGAGTCAATTCTACAGACTTTGGCTGTCTGCACAGTGGGTGCCCAAGGCTGTCAGTGAGCACTGCTGAGGGATGGGTCCTTCAAGAGATGCCTAGAGCATCCATGTGTGGGTGGAGGAGAATGAACAGTGAGACGGTGGCATCTGATCTCACCACATGTCCATTTATAAGAAAAGCTCTTTATCTTTCTTATACACAAACCCACACACATATCCTGATGAGTGCCACTTGTATGTCAGGATGACAGCATTTCCACTAATGTGTGGAAATGTATCTGAGAGAAACTGAAGTGTGTCTAGCATTTCCGGTGACAGGGTACATTCGCAGATGGCTCGTTAGTCTGTTCCGGCAACCGTTCAGTTTGTGGCACTTTGTCGAGTTGATGCTTTCTTTGATAGTTAGGTTGCCCCAGACAGTCTGCCAATCACTCAGAAGATAATCAATCAGGGGAGATAACATGACTCGGACAAGGTGAGCATAGATGACTGTTTGGGCACTGTAGAGGGTTCTTTTTATGAGTAACCCTCAAAGTACTCACCTTCATTTTTACAGAGGACTGAAGGAGGCTCAGAAAGAAGAGCCTTGCTCCAGGGCATGCAGCTTTAGATATTTAGATGACAGGATTGCGATCTGTACTGTGGAAGCATGGCAGTCGAGCTGATCATTCTCCCCAAGCACCATGTTATCACTCAATACTTAACAACCGACACCCAGTGATCAGACTCAATCCTGCTCAGCTGGGCTGAAGGCTGTGTTTCTTTCTGTTCAACTCTTCACCTTTCTTGTCTTCCCCTTTCCACCTCCAGCCTTTCACCATAAACCTGAATTGATATTGATGAATTTGTATACTAATAAAATATAACATCCCCTCATTAAACTATAACATCACCTTCTTCTTTCTATTTTCTATCATTGCTAGAACTTCATATGGTTGGATCAATGCATGGCTGCTCCCTAAACTATGGTGCTAGGATCATTATGAATTAATTCCTTCCTAGTTAAAGGAATTAACGGGTTAAAGAGGACCAGATACTGGTTTCATGTTGTTTGGCACATGGACCTAGGGAGTGGTGTATATTTGGGTACCAGCGATGGAAGAGAGAAGAGTACAGTCTTGTATTCCAAATTCTCCCAAGGGCTTACTGATACTGGATTTTCTTTGGGATAGACTTCTGTCTTTTCACAAACACTCTGACTTAGGTTGAGATAATTTCATTTACTTTCAATGAAAAGAGTCCCCGCTGGTATAATTAATGAAACACTGGTGTTGTTCATTGGTTGAACAGAAGTTTTGGGGATGCATCAGTCTTCAGGATGAAGTGCTGTTTGGTGGGATACTGCAGTTATTCAGGCTGACAATGTCCCTGGTTTCCTGGAGTTTCTGTGTTTGTCCAAAGAGGCTAAAGTGATTTGGAAGAAAACAAAACATTGCAGGGAGTAGTAAATGAACAAAAAGAACAATTCTGAAACACAGAGATAAAGCTCTAGTTGGTTATGTGGTCAGGGACTTTTCCTCTGTGGAGGGGACATTAGCAATGGAATCTCTGTAACCATAAGCATGCGGCATAGCCAGTTCTGAGTTCAGGAGTACTCTTTACAAAGGAGTAGTGAATGTGAAGTGTTTAAGAGAGAGTGAATTTGTCCTGTGTGTTCAAGGTGGACATGGGTCTGGAGAATGTTGGCTTAGAGGAACGAAAGAGTGTGAAGACGCTCTGTGTCAGACAATGTGTCAGTCTGTCTCAGACAGACAACTGAAATAAAAAAAAAAAGCAAGCAGAGTAACAGAAAACCTCGAGAGCTTTCTGGGGACTAACACAGCTAGAAAATGGGGGTGAAAGGGCAATAGCTAGAACTTGACTGAAAGAACACATCCATGGCTTACAGGTGCCACAAATGAGGAGGGTACCAACTGAGCTGGGCTTCAGGTGGCAGTGGTGCTGCACCAGGTCCTTTCCCATTGCTAAAGATAGACCCAGAACCTTATGCTAGGAAGACACCCTGCTGTGGAGTGTCATACTACCTGTGAAGTGAACTGAAAAACAAAACAAAACGACAACCACTACCACAACAGCAACTTACCTGATGCCATTGATCTCTTCCTGTTGGACCATATTCCCTCATCCCCTGGCCTGGGGAATCACTAGTTTATACTCAGTTTCCATGAACTCAGTTGTTTAAGAGTCTGTGTGAGGGCAGAAGACACTTGTCTTTCTGTGCTTGGCTTGTGTCATTTAGCAGAATGTCTTCCAGGTTTGTCCCTGTAACACCTCTGAATTCTTTTCTTCCTTTCCTCTCTCTCTCTCTCTTTCTCTCTCTCTTTTTCCTTCCTTTCTTCTCTCCTTTCTTTCTTTCTTTCTTTCTTTCTTTCTTTCTTTCTTTCTTTCTTTCTTTCTTTTTTTTTTAAAAAACTGAGAACAGATTTTTTAAAAATGCAATATATTCTAATTCTTGCCCCCAAGCATCTTTCATTTTAAAAGCTGAAAAGTTTTTATTATGCATGCATGCCATGTTTCTTTATTTGTTCACCTTAGATGGATACTTAGTGATTCTGTGACTTGGCTAGTAGAACAGGTGTGCAGACATGGACATATAGTTACGTCCTTGGCCAATGGTCTTCATATCCATTGACTATACAGTGAGAGGTGGTATTGCTGGATGACAGAGTTCTATGCTCGACTTTTCATTGAGTCTCCACAGTTGTCCATGATGGTTGTTTAGGTTTTTCAACAAATTCAAAATGCCCCCTCTGGCGCATGCTCCTTCAGTCATGTTATCCTCAGCTCTCTTGGAAGTTAATAACTTTTGTGGAGAGGTATTTCTCCAGTTTTTGCCCCTCAAAGTTGTGTGGAGAGCATGTTAACCCTAACTCCATCTTGAGAACCTTTTATTCAGTAGGTTGGAACTGAGACTTTCTGTGTTCAGGGCCTGCTGTAGCTGAGTGAGACTGCTGAGGCCACTGGCTGTGTGGCTGAGATGAACACCAGGATGAATTATGACCTAGTAACTGTTCTAGTCTGTGTTCGACTCCTGATACACTTTGTAATGCCAATAGCAGGATATAGAGGCACACCCTAAAGAAGATGGGAAACTCTGAGTGCCTGGCTGGCTCCACCTGCCCTAGATCGGGTACATGATGGGAGGTTATAATGCTGGAATGCTGGAAGCTTTCTCATCTCACTGAGAAAAAGAAATTGAAATTTTAAGGAGAATCAGTTTGACATAATTCAAAGTCCGATGTCATCAAATCACACCTATATTTTGTTTCTGTGCCTGGAGTTTACATATATTATGATTTTGATCAAATGACTGATCTCATAAATGTGTTTTTCCTTCCCCACCACAATGGCAGCCTTTCAATCACATTGTTTTCATAACAAGCTGTGTAACATTGTTTGTAAGAATAATTACGATCGAGTAGACTCCACAGCAAATTTTGAGTGTGTTTTTGTGCTAAGTAAAATGATTTTGAGTCTATAGACTTCAAAAGTACTAGGTGACTTCCTGGGTTGTCGTGCATAGTTTTAATTTGCAATTACTTCACAGGTGTTGGGGATGATATTCGAGTGTACCTTTCGATTGTAATACAATTGGTAGATAAACAAGATTTCTTTATGCTTGGGATAGTTTGTCATTGCTGTGACCACCTGACTAGAAGCAACTTAAAGAAGGAAAGACTGATCTTGGCTATCATGGTTGGAAGGTAGGGAAGGCCTGTCCACAGGAGTTAGTAGTAGTCTAAGTGGTAGGATTGTGAAGCTGTTTGCTTTCATCTCTATGGACCCTGAATCAGAGGGTGAGGACAGGGAGTGAGGTCAGCCTATAAAAACCTTAAGACCCAGTGACCCACTTTTTGTCAGTTAGTTCCTTCATCCTAGAAGTCCCACAACTTTCCCAAACATGATTGCTATCTGGGGAGTAAATGCTGACCCTCAAAGCCCGAGGGAGACATTTCGTCTCCATAAAAGGACCAAGAAAGGATCAATGACGCTCTTTATACTGGTTAAGATATGGGGTTATTGTCTATCATATTTTACATTTCACAGGGAAGTTTAAGAAACGTAGTGTACTAAGAAGTTTATTTACTTACTTAGTCTATCAAATAGCCTACAAAGTTCATAACAGGGTCACGTTGGACTCTAGCCTAGGCAACTCATGAACACCTCAGAAGTGAAACATGTTTGATGAGCCTGTTTCTGAGCTACCATTCTTTGCAACCCTAAAATGCTGTCTGTCTTAAGAGGAGGGTCCTGAGAAGTGCTTATGGATGGAAGGTGGAGACTTCTGCTATCTAATTGCTTCATTTTAAAGCATGTGTTCTGTTTTCCCATTCCTGTTTACCAGCATCGTGCTCCCACTGATGGATGCTGACAGATGTGTAAGCCTATGGTGACATTTTTGCTCCATGCCCACAGCCTCTGTCAATATGGCATTAAGCTTTTGCTTTACAAATGGTTATGGGTAGTGTCTGAGTTACTTGTCTTGTTGCTCTGATAAAATACCTTGATCAAAGCAATTTAAAGGGGAAGGGTCTAGTCCATTGTGGTGGGGAGGTCTCAGTGACAGGAGTCTGAGACAGTTGATCATACAGCATCTACAGTCAGGAAAAAGAACAGTGAAGAATCATGCTTGGTTAGTATCCTCCTAGTTGGGCAATCTGAGACCCAAGCCAGGGGGCTTCCCTTGGAGTGACTCTTTCCCCCCTTTAACCTTTTAGGTTGGGGTTTTTTTTTAACCTCAACCTAATCAAGATGTTCCCTCAGTGATATGCTCAGAGGTTAACCTATTTTAAATAATCCTCAGAGCAATGTCTGGAAATTTATCTCCTAGGCAATTGCAGATTCCCTTCAAGGCACCAATGTTAACCATGGTAGATAGACTTGGTTCTGCTGTTTTATGGGCCCACAAGTGATGTCTTCACAATGGTCCAGCCCAGTGGCTCATGATCTCTTGGTAGCTGGTCTCTTATCTCAGCTCAGTTTTTACAGTAAAAACTGATTAGTGATCATCATATTTAATATTCTTGTTGACTGATTAATAATGATTTGGGATATTTTCTCAGTTATAATAACCTTTTCAAGTAGCTTGTCTTTACCATACAGACAACTTACTAAAATTGGCTGTATTACTACTCTTTTATTGATCAAGAACTATCTCATCTTCCTCTTCCTCCTCTCTCTCTTCCCCTATCTCCCTCTCTCTCCCTCCCTCCCTCCTTCCCTCCTCCCCCTCTGTTGCACCATAGTGTTTCTCATATGCTCACAGCAGCTGTTCAGCCTTTCTTTATCCAGAATCAGCTTCTTTTCATAATACGTCCCCTAAACACATTTTATGTTAATACAGGAAAAACTTATTTTGAGTTGACAACTTATAGGAATAATTAAACAGTTCCATTAAAGCTGCTTTTCTTAAAACTTACATTGTTTGCTTTCTCTGCCATGTGAAGTACCTTAGTCCCTCTTTCTCCACGATAATTATTCTTGCCCCTGTAACTTAGCTGCTATAATAATAATAATAATAATAATAATAATAATAATAAATAATTAGAATGAAGAATGACAATGAGAGGAAGCAAACCATCTCAGTGTCTTACGAATAGGACCATTTAAAATCCCTGTGTTAAATTTCCTATGAAAAGTTTATCCTGATTGAATTCTGATTTCAGTTAGTATCTCTAACCACAAGTTTCACGTTGATAGAATATTGATTTTCCTCCTTTGTTTTATTTCTGCATGAACTTAGAGAAACATCAGCAATGGTCTCAGATCAATAGAGCTTCTTTTCAGTGTATGTAGTCTGTGAGTGAAGCAAGAGTAACAGGAGCCTGTGTGCCGCTCATTTAAAGATCCCTCTCATCAGCTGAACATTGCCAGATGAGCAATGCTGAGGTTGGGGATACCTCATTGCTTACAGATTAAGGTTTTTGTTTGTTTGGTTGGTTGATTTTGTTTTTGTGGTTTTTGTTTGTTTGAACTACAGTGAGGTTTTGAGTGGACATGATAAAATCTTAATTTGCATCAGAGGGGCAGAGAGATGGCTCAGCAATGAAGAACACTGGATGCCCTTGCAGAGGAACTGAGTTCAGTTTATGCTGCTTACAGCCACTGCAACTCCAACTCCGGTGGATCTGACACCCTTTTCTGGCATCTTCAGTTGCTGCGTGCAAGTGGAACATCCACATACACACATACAATCGTACGTATACGTAAAATAAAAACTAAAACAGGAAATCCTAGTTTCAGTGCTTTTTCTTGTTTATAACAAATTTTTAGGGGGGGAATTAAATAGACACACACACACACACACACACACACACTCATACTTTGGTTGTGTGACAAGTATCTTAACAATAATAATTTTCTGTATATCAAAAACTGATTTATATATTTTACAGTATCAGAAACACATTGAGGGATGAGAACTCATTCTTGAAGCGGTGTAGTGGGTTATAGAATATTCTATCATATTTTGATAGTAGAAGAGTGTAATTTTCTAAGTTTAAATCTGTTGCCATGGAGTCCTCCACTGCAGTAAATTCTGGTCATATTCATTAGTAGCTGATTACATTGAAAAAAATAATTCAAGTTTACTTCGGAAAAATAAAGATACAAAGGAAAGTACATTTTATCTCTTCACTTCATTAATAATCCAATTTATAGTCTTAAAAACAGACTGATATTTTCTTCTAAGTAAACCTGCCTGACATTTGTGCTTGTACAAAGTGTACTGTGAAGTCCCTGTTTGTACTTCTGCGAACATAAGGCAGGAACTTCACCTTAAGAGAGAATTCCTTTTGAGATCTTGGTGGCATGGCTATTTAGGATGCACACGACCACCAATACTTCTTTGTGATGTGCGGTGGGTCACAGCAGAATGCATGTCGTGAGAGGGAGCCTTCTGTTTGGATCTCAGCCCAGCAAAGGTATTATTGTTTCTTAATGAATAATGTTTTTATTAGAATTAGTCTTTCCCACGTAATGTGGCTTCTCTGAGACTGTGCTGTTTGAAGCATATAGGGAGGAACTTATGCCCCTTCCTTTGAAAGAAAGATAGACAAGGAATGCTAGACAAGGAAGATAGACAAGGGATGAACTATTTAAGTCAATGAAAGCCTTTATTTTTGGGAAAACCCTGCAAGTGCAGGCGTCTTGTGAGAATGAGGGCCCTCTTCTGTCTATTTACCAGTTGGATGGTTCAAGGAAGGAAGCAGGCTGAAGAGGCCGAAGAGTTGCCTTTGTGGCCTGAAATTGAACCTTGCTAGAAACAACCCTCAAAAACGACTGGTGAGTGAAAGAATGTCAGGTGATTCAGAGTCTTCTGGCCTGCTATGACCAAGGGTCTGTCGGGAGGAGGCAGGCATCTGGGAAAACACTTTAGCCTTGCGATGTCAATTACTATGAATTTGGGAAACTGCAGAAGTTTTCAAAATGGTCAGGCCTATCATAGCAATACCCAACTCCTGGTACCAACTTCTGTCTCAGTTAGGGTTTCATTGCTGTGAACAAACACTATGACCAAGGCAACTCTCCTGAAGGACAACATTTTACTGGGGCTGACTTACAGGTTCAGAGATTCACTCCATTATCATGGCAGAAAGCATAGCCGTGTGCTGGCAGACATGATGCTGAAGGAGAGTTCTACATCTTGATCTGAAGGCAACCAGGAGTACTGGCTTCTGCAGGCAGCCAGCAGGAGGGTCCCTTCCATAGTGGGTGGAGCTTGAGCACTAGGAGTCCACAAAGTCTGCACACACAGTGACACACTTTCTCCAACAATGCCACAACTATTCCAACAAGGCTATGCCTCTTTTTTTTTTATTTTTTTTTATTGAATATTTTATTTACATTTCAGATGCCCTCCCCTTTCCCCATTTCCCCTCCCTAGAAAGCCCCTATCCCTTTTCCTTTTTGCTTTTACACAATTTTTTTTAAATGTTAATCAAAGGCTTTATAAGTATGGTAATGCTGAATCAGAAGTGTAACCCAATACCCAACCTAGATATATAAACTATCTTTCACTGGTGGAGACACATGAACTTCTGCCTCCATGCCCCCCGTCTCTTTCTCTCTCTTTCTCTCTCTCATCACCTAGCTTCTCCTCTACTTCATCTCCTCTCCTTACTCCATCTCTTCCTCTCGGTGCTTTTTCCCCCTTAGCTCCTCCTACATATCACTCTTCCTGTTAAAATAAAACTTTTCTCTCAAAATACAATTAGAGCATAATTATTCCTATTTGTACCAGCAAGGTACAAGATAGTCTTAATACCCAGTCCATCATTTTGTTGACTAACCTGAACCTCTGTCGTCTCTCCTGACTAAAACACTTAGTTTTGAACCTGACTTTTTTCTTGGCTTTAAAATGAATGTCAGCTGAAAACCATCCACTCAGATCTTTTCTCCCAAAGTAAATAGTCAGGATTGGCTATGAGACTATAGGTCTTCAACCCCGTCAGAAATCCTGACAGCTTCCTGTCTTGGATTCTAAGAAGAAATTGAGCATCCTTGGAATTACTCCAGTTGTGCGGAGACAGCCACTAGGCAAGAATTGCCTCTTTCCATCTACAGACAAATTACTGTCCAGAATAGGACACACTCACAGAATAGTTGACTGATTATATCTGCCTAGACAGAGTAATCACACCTTAATAATTCTGCATCACTAAGGTCTGTCAGATGATTCTGGGCCAGAAGGCTGAAGATTTGTGTTGGGAGCCAACTTTTAGCAGAAAGCGGCTAGAAAGCAGCTATCAACTTTGCAGCCATCTGGAGCCATATACCCTGATGAGAGACTTGTTTTTCAGCAGCCTACAACAGCTGAGCACACTCTGACAAATATCTTGTTTATCCCACATAGCTTGTTTTGCTCTTTAGTAACCCCAGCTGCATGGTGCATGGGGTAAAATGTCTTCACCTGTGTTCTCCTGCTTGTGCTTATAAATACCCAGGATTTCCTTGTTGTAGTGTGGTGTAGGAGTAGTAGGTATAGTGGTGTGTGTATGGTGGAGACAGTAAACAAGTCTTGACTACAGATCCTCTGGCTTGTCTCTATTCTTCGAGTCTCTTCCCCTTCTTCCCCCCACTCTCTCTCTTGCTAAACCCTGACCCGTGGACCGGAGCAGCAGCGCAGGCCAGGATGTTTTTGGCCCCCAAGCCAGGCAGAGCTCGGGTCTTCAACAATTTGATGCTCCAATGTTCGGTAGTATAGGGGCTGTCCAGGTGATCAGCGGTCTCTATAAATTGGCTAAATTTTAGAAGCTATGCTTAGTGCTTTCCATAACTTCAGTTAAGGCTATACCTCCTAATAGTGCCACTTTCCATGGGCCAAGCATATTCAAACCACCACAATGGTATAGCCATGGCAAACATGGTTCAGTGTGGTTTGGAATTCCTAGATGTATATTAATGACATCTGGTACCAAGTCTGGGAGAAACAAATACATCAACAAAGCCAGTGAATGTTATTTAATAGTGTTTTACTTTTGTTTCCATCTTGAATTCTGAGAAAAATATATTTGTCTAGGTCAAATCTCAGCTTACTTTCATAATTCCTTGTCATTGTATGTGAGAGATTTCTCATTCTCTTCTTTGGTAAGTTCAGTGCTTTAGGGCAAGTTGGAACAGGATTTTGGTGTCTTTATGAGTTTTCATGGGTTACACTGGCGAGCCGTCAGAAGACTCAGTAAAATAACTGGCAGGAAAAATAAGGATTTTTCAGGGAGATTAGTGGCCACTTTGATTCTTTTCCACACTATGCCTCTGGTCTTAATAAAAATCAAATGGAAACATCAAGCAGAGATGTAGCTTTGGCACTGGCATCCTTGTGCCGAGGCCAGAACTGCTGCTGTAGATCAAATACTTCACTTCTTTAATGATTGACAAATTCATCCATTGGTTCATTTAAGAAGCCCTTCTACAATGTTCTAGGCATGGGCACCATGAAAAAGAAAAAAACCTGTAACTGTCATTTAACATCAATGTCTTAGTAGAAGGAAGGGATGAGGTAGTCCCCAGAGTAAAGATGGAGCAAGCTGAGCACAATAATGAGTCAATGGGGTGGCTGGTGTCCCCAAACAGGGAGGATTTTGGTGGAACAATAGTAATTTCCTGTGTTGACTGAGCAGGAAAGTGAATTCAAATAGAGAAAAGAGAAAAATGTATAAAAGCAGGAAATAGCCCAATGTGCTCACTCACAGTTCCTGGCTTGAGGTGTCTGGAGTGTGAGGCATGGGGTCAGGGGTCTGTACTGCCGTGGGAGACAACTCTGGAGAAAGAGGAAAGGCTAGCCACCCCAAGCACCACACCCACTGCATTTTGCTCTAAGTGGTTTGAAAATTTGGAACCAACGAAGGATATGAAAGCAGACGGCAATGTGATCATGTTATGTTTCTGAAAGATCACTTGAACAGGAATGGGGAAGCATGGATGGGCAGGTCTCAAGCAGGAGGCAATATGGAACAAAAATGAAGTGGCCCTGGGAAACATTGAAGCTACCCCACATCTGCCTTTGCAAGCTGCTCCATGTTTGTCTCCAGGCTGGTGAAGAAGATGGTAGGCAGAAGCCTGAGTCAGAGTTGGGGTGGTGCTTGGAGCAGGCACATTTCTGTGCAAAACAAAACTGAAAAGACTGAATTGAATTATTAACACCATTTGCATAGTCCAGTCAAGCCTAGCTTTTTCATGCATCTTTTTTTTTCCCCCAGAAAATCTTAGCATAGAAACAATGTCTGAATGCATGGAAGATAATGAATAATTAGAAGAACATGGTATTAATTTGAGTAATTAAGTTGGTGAGTTCGAAAGGTCTTAGCGTACTGTAAAGCTGAGTACCTACATTAATTAGATGCTGCTGTTGTTCTCCAGATGCTAACAGAGTAGAGGTATTGGCCACAGTTACCACAAAGTGCAGACTCATTTGTTCTGTTCCATAGCAATGAAACTCAAGTCTGAACATAAAGGCTCCCATGCAAAGCTTGAGTCCAGTCACTTAAGTGACTTATATACATACCACCTCTGTATGAAGAACAGCCCCCTAGTGTCCCCCAAAGTTACTTGATAGTTTTTAAAGCAATTTGACCAATATTAGAGCCTTCACTCTTTCTTGAAGACAGAACAAGAGTAAACAAGAACCATCCCTGGTCTTCCAGGGCCTCTCTCCAAGGGAGGAAATAATAGGATAGGGAATGTGTTCAGGTTTAGTAGCTAAAGGAAAGGCAATGGGATCGACCCATGTAAACGGTTTCCAGATCATGGGTAGTAGGGAGAAACCTGCATCTAGGCCTGAACAAAAGCAGAGATTAGCTAAATCAAGTTAAGTTTCCCCTTTGGAACATAGGGAAACACATGCCAGGACTGAGACTCAAGTCACCAAAAGGGTGAGAGGACTGTACGTGAGGTGCCAGACAGATCCAGTTGGACTGAACACGTAGGAACCATCTCTGCAAGACTGGGATGCTGATCAGTGTTGGAGCCAAGGACAAGGACAAGGGTGACAGTTTGTCTTGTGTAACTGGGAGAGGGACATACGCTAGCTGGAAGCCTTCTTAAATTTACTGAGAAATTCACTGCTTTATAACACACATATGCTATAAGTTATGTACCCCTATAGTTTACTCATGTAACCCTAGAACCTTATACATGCTAGGGTATGTTGGTCAGTCTCAATAAGTTGCCAAAGCTGGCCTTGAACTCACTCTACATAGCCTATGTAGGCCTTGAATTACTGTTTTTGCCTCAGTTTCCAGAGTATCTCAGTTCACAGCCTGTACCAAGGTTGACTCTTGGCTTATGTTTTCATATATTTGTTTTTACACGGGTGATTAAGAAAATTTCTTAACTTCTTAATTAAAGAGAAAATAAACACAGACGTTGACAGAGTGGGGCCACTTACTGAGAACATCCCAGGGTGGTGCCTTGGAGACATGATCAAACATTTAAGCAAACTCTCTGGTTAGAGATTTTAAAATTTGAGACCAGAAGATGTGGAGAGGAAGGAGGAAGAGAGGAAGAGAGAGAGAGAGATATTGATCCATTATACTGGGCATATAATGGGAGATAATTGAGTTCTATAAAGTCTGATGAGATGGATCTGATCATACACAGATCAATGTCTTAGTCAGAGTTTCTATTCCTGCACAAACATCATGACCAAGAAGCAAGTTGGGGTGAGGGGGAAAGGATTTATTCAGCTTACACTTCCACATTGCTGTTCATTACCAAAGGAAGTCAGGACTGGAATTCAAGCAGGTCAGGAAGCAAGAGGCCATGGAGGGATGTTACCCACTGGCTTGCTTCCCCTGGCTTGCTCAGGCTGCTTTCTTATAGAACCCAGAATTACCAGCCCAGGGATGGCCCCGCCCACAGTGGACCCTCCCACCCTTGATCACTGATTGAGAAAATGCCTTAGAGCTGGATCTGATAGTAGCATTTCCTTCAGGAAGGCTCCTTTCTCTGTGATAATTCCAGCTTGTGTCAAGTTGACACAAAATCAGTCAGTACAATCAATATTGATGCTTAACACAGAAAATTCTATAAAAAAGACATCATATTAAAACCCAGAAGGGCCAAGGTGCAGGAGATCAGAGAATGTACACTCAAGAGGGAAGCTGTGAGTCCACTTTTGCATTTTGATGCTGACACCAATCACTTGGAAAACTGAAGCTTCTAGTTATTATTAGCTAATAAGATTTGACTTTCCCATCAGAGTGTATGTCCTTGCAAATCTTTGCTTATTTTTAAGGGCCTGTAGCACCATGCTTAGTATCACAGTTCTCAATGATAAGAGACAATGAGGGTCAACACTGGCTTTGGAATTTTGCTTTTCTGATATTTATCCATAAATGGCCGATGATGAATGGAAGGAGGTTTTCTTTTTTATAGATATTTAGTGTATCTAGTGTTTTTGAAAACACTGTGAAGGGATTGGCAACCTATAGGAAGAACAACAATATCAACCAACCAGATCCCTGAGAGCTCCCAGGAACTAAACCACCAACCAAAAAGTACACATGGAGTGACCCATGGCTCCAGTCACATATGTAGCACAGGATGGCCTTGTCAGGCATCAATGGGAGGAGAGGCCTTTGATCCTGTGAAGGCTCTATGCTCCAGTGTAGGAGAATGCCAGGGTGGGGAGGCAGGAGTGGGTAGGTAGCACCCTCATAGAAGCAGGGAAGGGGGGATGGCATAGGGGGTTTCTGGAGGGAAAACCAGGAAAGGGCATAACATTTGAAATGTAAATAAAGAAAATATCCAAGAAAAGAAAAGAGAAGAAAGGAAAAGAAAAGAAAAGAAAAAATACTCTATTTTTTATCTTAATAAACTTGATGTTTTTCTTCTGCCTAAGATATGGACTTAGACAAGTCTCTACTAACACTTTCACATTTTTATGTTTTAATAACTGTACTATAATTTAAACTTGAGTTTAATCATTTTAATGGTAAGTATTTCATGTTCACTCTAGCAACATCACAAGAAAGACACTATAAGTATAAAACAATGCAACATTTTCTTTCCTGGCAGTCATAAAATTATTATGTGACCTTCCATCTTTGGATGTATTAGTTTACATATGGATATGTCTAAATAGTTACCCAAATTTGTTTTGTAAGATAGATAATTCTGTCTGTGGTGCAGTGAAATAATTATTTTTGTCTCTAAATGATTTTTATCATGGGTTCCTTCCAAACATTTGTGACTGTATCTTAATCTTTGGATGCCTGAGCAGTTTTCTAGAAGAATGTATAAAATTTAAACAATAAAACCATATTGATGGAGCTTCAGGTTGGGTCTGGTTCAGACTAATTACCTATTCTACTGGAATGCACAAGCTTGGTCACGTGGTTCACAAACCAGTGCTTTGGTTGTTGAACCACAAGCAATGGAGCAAGAAAAAGGCAGGTAGTTTAGCACATACGGGGAGGAAGGGATGCTGGAGGAATTGTTTCAGAGAAGGAAACAAAACAACTAAGACATTCCAAGGATGTTTGTACCATTCACAGAAATGCAAATACAGAAAAATGCAAAAATAAAAACCAGGAAAAAAAAAAAGCTCAAAATACCAACTTTTGCCCATTGTAATGACAAAGTATAAATGTTTTCCTAACCTCCTAAGGTGGCAGGGTTGTAAAAAAAATGGCCTAATTTTTGTTTTTTTTTTTTGGTGAAGTTTTAAAGTTTTCAGAAATACTTTGTCAATATTAAATAAAATTAGATGCATGCAAACCTCTTCATAACCTTTGTCCTGGAAATTGAACTGGACTGTTTTGAGACAGAGTATAAAAAGTACGTGTGAAGAGGCAATAAAATGAATATGTTCTCAAATACTTAGGCCAATACAGGAAAAAAATAAATGCAAGTAGCAATTGTGGGTAACTTGGAAGGCAAGCAAGGTGGATTGCCCCAGATAGTAACATTGATCCTACTCTGCAATACTCTGACATGACAGTTAATATTTCTTAAAAATTATAAACATGTATGCATTTTCTCATTGCACACAAGCATCTGTGCCTATGTGAGGACATGCTCATGGAGGTTAAGACGACTTGCTGGAGTCTGTTCTCTCCTTCCATCCTGTCAATCCTGGGGATCCAACTCAGGTCATCAGGTTTGGCTGCAGGTGTCTATCATTAAGCCATTTCAGAGGCCTACTGTTTTTCTTTTTTAAGAAATACTCTGATATACACCAGTGTCTGCTTTAAGTCTGTTCAAAATGCAAACACAGGACATCAACTTTTTAACCCAACTCATAAAGTTCATCCCAGGCAAGGAGCTGGTGAACCAGGCTGTGTAGCAGATAGACGTGTTGACACCAGGTCTCTTGTCGGGGTTGGGAAATACCTAGGTCTGCACACTCAAAGTCAGCCTGTGGCATTGAATTGATTTATCACCTAATTGAAATGTCTCTTCATGCCTCAGGACAGGCCTGCTGTCAGGCAGACTATCAAGACGGGATGGGATGGGCCCTGGAGCATTGTGAGTCCTTGGGAAAGTTAGGATAGGGGATGGAATGTACCCTAGGGTTGAGGTGGCTCTTGGGGTCTATTGAGCAAAGAGGATGACCTCAGTGAGTGGAGAGGTGTGGCCTCCCAGGTCTTAGATTCAGGTGGGCTCACAGAGCTGAGCACCAGAGCAGGTACTCTGACTGTGGGTGCTGGGTGTGTGTCATCATCTGGGTGAATGCTAGTGTCTGATTGATTCCTCTGACTCTGACTCAGAACAGGAAACTTACTGGCATGAAGTTTCCTGTGGAGGCAGGGGAGTCATGAATTAGTACAGATCACTGTACTAGTTGCCTAGGAGTGTTATAATAGGCTAGCCCAAAGTGGGCAGCTTAAAACTATACACTCTGTCCCACAATATTTCTGGAGTCTGAAAATCTAAGCTTGAAATGTGAGCAGGGCAGTGTTCTCTCCTAGCTTCTGACAGAGGCCAGTCTCCATCTTTATGACTGGGGCTTCATTCCTCATTCCTCAAATCTATGTTTGTGTTTACATGTGTTTTCCATATTGTGCAATTTTTTTCCCCCAAGGGCACTGGTGGCTTGGGTCAAGGTTCACCCCACCATCATTAAGATTACATCTCACCCCACATCCTAATTACATGTGTAAAAAAAATTCCTTGTTTCCTGATAAAGCAACAGGTACCAAAGGGCACGACTCCCACGGGGTACAGCTCAGCCCACTTGCCATGCTAAGCTGGGTTCATGCTGGAAACCTTGCTTGGGAGTACTAGGAAGAATTGAGAAATGTTTCAGAAAGCCACATTTCTCTAGATTAGGACCAGAGGGGAGGGTACCAACCACTCAGTACAATGCCTCACTCTGTGGAGATGCAGGGGAGCATTGCAGGGCCACAGCCAGCTTGCTTGTGTTCTATATTTAAAAGGAACATCTTCTCTAGGAGTGGACAGATAAAAACTTGGTACAGACAGTACTTTTAGAGAATATAAAAGCAATGACTAAGGACAAAACCTCAAAACACAACATTGATTTAAGGGTGGAAGTGACTCAGGGAGCTTGGAAATGGAGCCGCAAGGGCACTCAGTATTTGTCCTCTTGGTGCTGGTCCCTCACCAAATCCTTAAAAAAGAGAAACTCTGCCCTAAGCATGAGAGGCCAGAAGTGACTTTTCGTTATTGAAAACAATACGTCTTAAGGATGTGGTGCCACACACTTTGAATCCCAGCACTCAGAAGACAAGGGTAGGTGGATCTCTGGGAGTTTGAGGTCAACCAGGGCTACACAAGGATAGCCTGCATAATCTATCTAAAAAAAAAAAAAACAAAAAAAACAAAAAAAAAAAAACCCAAGACAAAACAGATACTATATCTGAATGCCTTATGAGTATACATGAATTTGAATCTCTACCTGTACCTAACCTATATCTGTAAGTTTATCCAAAATTGTATGTACATCTGCATCATCAGCATCATTGTGTGTGTGTATCCTTTCTTTTGAGACAGGGTTTCTCAGTGATTTGGCCACACTGGCTGGCCAGTGACTTCCAGGGCTCTGTCTGTTTTTACCTTCCCAGTGCTGGGATTATAGGTGAGTACTGTTGTGTTAGGCTTTTATGTTGGTGTTGGGATTGACCTAGGTCCTCATGATGATACAGAAAGCACTTTCTTGCTGAGCTGTGCCTCTAGTCCTTTCCGTGTGCACCTTTATCTATCCATCTGAATTCACCTGACTGCCTGTATATCTACACCATTCACCGTGTCTGCTTCTATATCTGCGTCTCAGTCTCATTGCATTGTTGTTCCAGGTATCAAGAGCCAAAATTTCTTTATCCTTTGAAGTTATTCTATAGCATTTTTATCAGCGGATACATTTGGTATGTAGTCCAGAACTGGTACTTTTCTCAACTTCTAAACCTGCTTCTATAAGCCCAGATATAAAGCATGTGATCCAATGTCTGCCCAAGCTCCTTCATTATCATGTTTTCACAGACTGCTTCTCTCTGAAAACATGACACATACCTCACAAAATTAGTGACATTATTCTTGAAGAAATAGAAGGGAGACAGTAAGTAGTCACAGAAAGACACATGCACACACACATACACACACATGCTTACACACACACACACACACACACACACACACACACACACACACACACACACACAGAGAGAGAGAGAGAGAGAGAGAGAGAACTTGATTATGGATCCAAAGCCAGGGCAATCCCAGCAGCAAGACTTACTGAGGCATAATAGTCATACTAAGGCCAACAATGCCTATAATAATGGTGGCCCTTGCTATTTCATTGAGCACCTTGTATATTATTTACTATACTTGAAAGATCACTGCAGAAATGGTGGTCTCATCTCCTGCCTGACATCAATGTGGAGACTTTGTGTCACACTCACATTTGTATGTCCCATTGAAATAGGGCCTATAAATCCAACTGAGACACTGCCACTCTAGAATCAAGGACTAGAATTTGGACAAAGAAGTATGAGAAAGACTCTGTAGTTGATATCAAAGGTAAGGGAATGGGGTACCCAAGAAGCTTAGTGAGGAGCAAACACAGAACTGCTAGTTACAGTGATGACTACAGATGTGTCAATGACTGGCTGTTATATATGTGTACATCCAGCAGAACATCTGGAAGAGCACAGAGTTCACAGACTTAGAACAGAGGATTGCCTACAAGGGTACTGAAGGGCTTTACACATTAGGAGGCGGCAGGCCCTGTGTGATCTGTAGATACGCATAAGCATAGTGGGAACTGACCCTGAGTTTGCGGTGTGTGGATCCCATTGCTGAGGCTCGATCATAAATAACGCATGCTCTTGAAACGTATGCTGTTTTCCTTAACCCGGGATGTTACATACATCCTTTGTACAGGCTTCCTCTATACTCATATTTGATATTTTGCAGAGGGGTAGACTGAATCTCACCTGTCTTGTATCCTCTGTGATAGACTTACCTATTCATTCACAGTCCTATCTCTTAGACTATCCTAAGACATACATAGAGATAAATTCTGATGATATAGAGAATTTATTTAGGTGTTCATAAACTCATGTGCATTAGCTCCCCAACCTCTTGCCCATTGGATGCCTAGATAAATGCTCTCTTTTTTGTGGTGATAATTCCTCTTCTGCCTTGTACTTTGCGAGACTCACATGAATGAAGAAGCAGGAAACTAACACACCAACTAAATATGAATTCCCAGTAGTAGTCTTTTGGGTCTTGGTTTCTGTCCCATGGTCCTGGCTGTTACAGTCCATTCTCCTGTCCACGACCCTCTCTGAGGCCCCTGCATTTGGGTTACCTTGTCTTTCATTCATATTTCTGGATGAGTTTATAAAGCGTTGCCACACAGTTTTCCAACCTAGAAAGAGAAGCATTTAGAATCAAGAGCCATTGTTCAACTTGTGAGACATCTCTGCAGTCTAGCAGTAGGAAGCACTTTTGATTTCCCAGGGAAGGGAGTAAGGACTGTGGTTTTCTTGGTGGACAAACTCATCTGATCTAGTTCCATCCAGCCTCTTGCCCCATTGGATACCTGAATAATGTGCTCTATTTTTGTAATGATAATTCCTCTTCTAGCTTTATTTATTTATTTATTTATTGAGTTCTAAACCAGCAGATTCCAATATAGAAAGTTAGACAAGGAAGGAAGAAAGAAGTTTCTATGATTTAAACTTTACTATCAAAAGTAAAGAGAGATTCTCATTTACAATCTAAAATATTTTCCTCGGTTTCTATGTAACTTTGGCCATGGGGTCCTTCAGATAACCAGTGCAGGAACACTAGGGTGGTCCAAGGTCATCTTGGTGTTTACTCCCTGAGAGCTTGAGTTGGGGGGTGTGGGCCATTGTAACTGACACTGTACATTATCCTGCCTTGAAGCATTTAGGAGTAAAAGCTTGAGAACTGCCAAAGCCACAGTGATTTCTATAGTAAGAGTAAGAGGTGTTTGGAGTAGATTTAATGTCAGCAATAACACAAATCTCTCCCACAGCACCAGTGAGGAGAGCTAGCTGATGATATAGAGAATTTATGACCTGAGGGACCATTTATGTCAAATAAAATTAGAAAATTCAGGCACCACTTTGGGGGTTTTGGAAAACTTTACTGTTCAATTCCAATGTCGAACACTTGACATAAAGAAAGCGTCATTTCACAAAGTAACAATGGATGAATGTGTACCCGTGAAACAGAGCCAGGAGAGAGAACATTGAAAGCAGAAACGCCGTCCTGTGGGACTGTGAATTCAGTTTCTTACTTATGGAATAGCCACCTACCTACCTGGATCTATAAGGCTCTGTAGTCATCATTTGAGGTCAACATTTCTTCCAGCCTGTGATGGTGATATACAATATTAGATAATATTAACTGAGCATTTACCACTCTGCTGAGGCCCGTGCTTTCCATGGTGCGTTACCTTCTTCCGATCCCCACCATTATTTTGTCAGGTCCAATCTCTCTTTCACAGACGATAAAGCAGCAGATTATATAGGTACCTGCCTCAAGGTCACAGATGAATTTCAGAACCAAGGAGCAGAGATAGTTTCCAAGCCTGAGCTTTTCCTAAAATTCAATGAGATACCTCCAGAAATTGTTAGGAGATAAATTTCTTGGTGGTATGCTTGGAGAAGAAAGTTTGTGACTATAGCATGGGAAACAAGCAGGAAGGAGTTCACATTCACTAGGAAGCCAAATGGCAGAAAAGGTACAACTGGAGTTAATCAGCTTAGTTAAGTTGGTGAGACAGATACTTGGGAAGATGACACTTTTCCTTGAGACTTGGGAAGGTGTTATGTCTAAAGATGCAGAGATGAAAGCTGAAGCATGTCAAATCTTTGGGAAGGAGTTGATCATTATGAAGAGCGGAGATGACAGTTTTCTAGTGTGGAACATGAGGCAGCTGAGAAGTTGGCCTGGATGGTCCATGGTGCATGTTTTAGTCCTCAAATGGCAGATGCCCACTCTCAAGCCTTTGAATTGAATGCATTTGCCAGCTCATGATTGGGCCTGGGAATCTAGGTACTGTGAAAGCATTGATCCTAGAAATGGGGCTCTATGGCTACTCTTCAGAATCAGCCTCAGGTTTATGCTTCTCATCAGCCAGAGAATCCCAGTCATCGGTCTTCTCAGACACTCTGTCTCTGCATTTGTAGAAAGTAACATCAACTTTTAATCAACCTACTATTTTTTTCATGAGTTTGAGAATTCTGAAAAGGCATTTTATAGATTCTAGAGAGCTCACTATGAAGTGTTCTAGAACGGTAGTATACATAATTAAGTTGTGAGAAGATATCTGGAAGGACTAAAATGCACCTGATTTATTACAGGAAGGGTAATTTCCCTCACGTATGCCGAATGTCAAAAAGGTGTATATGAACCATGAACACTCGTACATGTGTATGCTGAAGTGTAATCTGTTAGAAAATTATGTAAGGACCTAGAAAATGGATGCTGTGCACACATTTAAAATTTTTCATCACTTATTGATTTTTTTCCCTTTGAGAATTTCATGTGTATTCAATGCATTGTTACCATTTTAACTCTTCAAGTCACCTCCATATCCTTCCAGAATCTACCAACCAACATCCCTAGCAACACGTGTCTGTTTTTTTATTTTCATAAACTTCTCTAATGTATCACATCTGGCCACAGTTTTCCCTACCTCCGTTCCACCCAGCCCCTTCCCCCAACCTTCCCTCTTTCACAGATCTACTTCTCATCAGTTTTCCTTCAGAAAATGGCACACCTCTTAGGCAGGCACCCACTGAGTCCAATCAGAGCTGTTTATATGAGCATGGATTAGGCCCATCCACTGAGCATGGGGAACTTACCAGGAGCCACTACCCTAAGGAAATCTGACCATCTCTGCCCAGACAGTCTTCACTTATGCAATCTCCTCAGCTAGGGGTGTAGCCTTGGGGCCCCTCCCGATTGGTGATGAAATTTTGTCTTCCCTTTTTTTGGTTCACAAAAAATTTTAGACCTAAACAGCTAGAAAAAAAATCTTACATGAAGCAACCACAAATATTGCATGTTTTCTCTTATATGGAGGTATCAGTTTTTAAGCTTCTGATATGTGTCCTACGATCTAAATAGCCACAGAGGTTAGGTACCTAGTACTGGACTGCAGTGAAGGGAGGATGTCCCAAAGAAAGGGAGATAGAACGCAGTGTTATAGAGACAAGGGGAAGCTAGCATATAGGGATTAGATGGGAGTGGATGATGGGGGAGGAGGGTAAGGGAAGGGTGATGAGGGGAACAGGGTGAAGGAGGGAATGTGGAGAATGACAACTAAAACTCAAGGGCTTTTGAGAAGCCAGCACCTGAAGAGACCACCTTCAGCAGATAATTATGGCCCCTAGTGGTGGTATGAGGCCATCACTACCTTAAAAAATTTTGACTCAGAATTTTTCCTGTTGGAAACGTAGGGACAAATATGGAGCAGAAACTGAAGGAAAGGCTGCCCAGTAACTGGTCCAACTTGGAATCTATCCCATGATCCCATGCACATGCACCAAACACTGAAACTATTATTAATGCCTTGGATGTGCTAGCAAACAGGAGTCTAGCATGGCTTTCCTCTGAGAGGCTCTACCAGCAGCTGACTGAGACAGATGCAGATATTCACAGCCGATCATTGGTTTGAGCTTGGTGACTCCTATGGAAGAGTTAGAGGAAGGATTGAAGGAGCTGAAGGGGATGGTGACACGATAGGAAGACCAACAGTGCTTACTAACCTGGACTCCTCAAAGCTCCCAGAGACTACACTACCAACCAAAGAGCATACATGAGTTGGTTCATGGTCCCTGGCACATATGTAGCCGAGGACTGCCTAATCCTGTAGAGACTTGATATCCCAGGGAAGGGGAATGCTGTGGAGGGTGAGGTGGGCGTGGATGGTGGAGTGGGGCGGGGGGAAAGGGGGGGGGGGGCAGACGGATGGGTTGGGAGCACCCTCACAGAGGCCAAGAGGAGAGGGAATGGGGGAGACAAGAAAATGCTGGGTGGTGGTGGTGCACGCCTTTAATTCCAGCACTTGGGAGGCACAGGCAGGTGGATTTCTGAGTTCGAGGCTAGCCTGGTCTACAGAGTGAGTTCCAGGACAGCCAGGGCTACACAGAGAAACCCTGTCTCGAAAAACCAAAACCAACCAACAAAAAAAAAAAAAAAAAACCAAAAAAACCCCCCAAAAAAAGTGGGGCAATATTTAGAATATAAATAATTAAAAAAATGAAAAGAGAGAGAGAGAGAGAGAGAGAGAAAGAATAAAGCTAGCACCACTTGTTAGTGAACAAATTTTATAGTGCAAACACCAAGCATCAGAAGATTTAAAAACACACTTAAGGTCAATTATAGCCCACAAGTATATCACCAATTACCACAGACCAGAAAATGCCAGAACTAATGCAGAGTGCACTGCGCTGTTGACATTATTTAGGGTAAGTGTGGAAATACCAAGTGGATGAGCCCTATCTCTCAGCCCACACAAAAGTAAAATTAGAATCGAAGGATCAGAGACCTCGATGTTAATCCCAAACCTCTGAAAGTGCCAGAGGAAGTCATGGGGCAAACGGCCTCAAACATGGATATAGCAAAGACATTCTGAGAGGGTCCTAGTCATGTAGAAAATAATCCCAGGAAGTGACAAATGGACAAACGCAATCCCGCAAAACTGAAAAGCTTCATCATAGCAAGAAAACCATTTTCAGAGCAGAGAGATAGCCCACACTCTGAGGGAATCTCTGCCAACTATACACCTAGTAGGGGATTAATATCTAGAATCTATAAAGAATTAATTATAAAATATAAATTAGATTCAGAGCATCAATGACAGTACCAGTGTGCAGGCCCTGTGGCCCAAGAGATTGTCTTATGAAAACTTCTTTAGGAGGGATAGGAAGAAGGTGTCTAGAGGTCCTGGTAGATTGGTGTAGATAGTTGTGGCATTGTTGGTGGCATTGGCTGTCAACAGAGAGGGCAGCTTCAACTCTGAAAATCTCTCATAGACTAGACTGAGCTGCATAGTTTTGGGGTCACCAGACAAAGCAAACTGTGTAGATCTGTGTACAAGTGTCTAAATCTTAGTAAGTGATGGGGCAGGCAGAACAACACATTAAATAAAAGATGCTTCATCACCATTTCTTGACAAAATGATCCTTAGAATGTCACATTTGGAAAGTGTGCCTCAAGCTATGGTTTTTGCGTGATTAATGGTGACAAATATGACTGAGCCTCATGATTATTTCATGTCTGGGTGTTCTAGTGACAGGCTGGTGGCACACGACATGTCCTAAAAGACATATGTGCCTCTCACATTTGCTATGTGTCTATGCTTTTTTCTTGACCTAAATTTATCAGAAATTTGAACTATTTTTCCCAACAAAGATTTTGCTATTGCAAAGCTTGTGTTCTGCTGAGAACAATATCGCAAAGAGTTAGTGTAATTGAGCTCCGTGTTCACAGTCTGAAGATATCTTGCTTAAAATGTAAATGAAGATTGTAAACTAGAAAATTTTAATTATTTAGAATTTTAAATAAGTCATATCATAGAACAATTCAAAATTACCCATTAAATTAAATTCAAGGAATAAATCACAGACGAGGAAAATTAAACAAACCAAGTACAATTAACTGAACTTAGAAAACTTAATGTTTCGATAAACTTGTGCTTAATTGTTTAAAACAGACCTATATGAAATTCCATGAGTAGTTTTAAAACTGTTTAAAATTTTATATTTAAATGGTTTAAGTAATCCAAATATTTTCTTACTGCATGGTAGCTAAACCATGTCCAATGTATTTTGTAAGCAATGAACAGTCATGTGACTTTCTGTCTCTGTCAGAATACTCCCACTCCACCAGACAGTATCTCACACCTGTGCCATATGGAGGTGGCAGTTTACAGTGTTACTTCCCCCCTTGCCCCCATTTTGCTGCTGATTTTGCAGCCCCCCTTCTCCCTAAACCTCCAAATTTTATCTGCTTTACAGGTGAGCAGAGGTACGGCCCAGCAGCCATGACAGTGTTCAAACTATATTAAGGCATGTTTCAAGATCCTGGGAGAATACATGTGGAGAGGGTGGAGCAGGAACAGGATGCAGGGCTTACCAGGTGTACTACTGGCCTGTGAAGTTGTGAGATGCGGGGCCTGGGGTAAGGGTTCATCCTAGTTCCCATCACATTGACAGTGCATACATCCTGGAATAGGAATTGACCTGAACATTGTCTCCCTCTCCTTCTCCAAGTTTTCTGTTTGGTGACTGTGATTAGCAGGACCAGAAAGATTCTGCATCTCTAACAAAGAAATCAACCTTCTGAAAGATGGATGGTGACTAGTCCTGAAATGTGAGTGTTAGTGATATCCTTTAACAAAATGTTAGGACTAGAAATTCTTTGTGAGTGTTTGTATCAGTGCCTAAGTCAGTGTTATATTACTGTAAAGAGACACCATGACCACAGCAACTCTTATAAAGAAAGCATTAAATTGGGGCTGGCTTACTGTTTCAGAGGTTTACTCCATTATCATCATGGCAAGAAGCATGGCAGTACACAGGCAGACGTGGTGCTAGAGAAGAAGCTGAGAATTCTACATCTAGATCACAGGCAGCAGGGAGAGAGAGCCACTAGGCCTGGCTTGTGCTTCTGAAACCTTAAAGCCCACACTCCCAGTGACACACTTCCAACAAGGCCACACCCACTCCACAAGGCCACACCTCTTAATCTCTATCAAATAGTACCATTCCCTAATGACCAACCACTCAAATACTTGACCCTATGGGATCTATTCCTATTCAAATCACCACAAACAGAAAAAATGATTGTCAGTTTCTTCAGCCAGGACACAATGACACATTCTGTGCTATTCTGCATGGGAGTTCCCCAGAACCCAGAATTCTGACTATCTTATATTTAAATTACCTTCCATTTCCAGTCACCGACCTGCAGCTGTTGTTCTAACTGTGAAAAACAGGAGTAAATTACTACATGGACATATTAGTGTTTAGAGAACCAGAAGGGTTTGCTTGCCAAGCTAGTTAGACATAAACAGGAGACAAATTAAATCCTGGATGCGTTTTTTTCTACACGGCAGAGGATGACTAATGTGAGCTGAGCACAAGGTCCAATCTGTGCTTGTTTTAACTGCATTTCTGCACTTTGTTATTCTTCTGTGGCACATACAGGAGTCTCTTTCCGTTCCTGTCTGGCTGAATTGTTTTATGCTAATGATTTCAGATAAAGAATTTCTTAAAGGAGTCATCTCTGCTACGCAGAATGTACCATTCAAATCACTGTGCCCGGAAGTCTTCCAAACAGAAGACAGGAATCAATTAACAATCAATAGAGAGATTTTTGAAAGCAACAGTATGGTTTAGAAACTGCTTGAAAACTTCCGAATATCATTTTATAAATTATCCATGTTAGAGATCTGAAAAAAAAAAATAAAGTGCTCAGTATTCTTTTTCTGCGTGGAGAGAAAGCCTCAGAACTTTCCTGAGTAATCGATACTACTCAACTTTCTTTTCTTTTCTCTCTTTTAAACCTATTTATCAAGAATCTAAGGATATGAAGGAGACACTTGTGATTTTAATAGTTGATGAAAGGAGTCTTAGATAGAAATGATTATTCTGATAAACATAAAAACCTTTCACTTTGAATTTAGGAAGCAAACACTATCAGGAAGAAGTGTCTTGATGGTCACAGCAAGCTCCATAATTCATAAATTGTGCTTTGGTTTTTAGACTTGGCAGCCGATGTAATTTTTATTGTTTTCACTTACGATCAGGATTCAGGACTTGGGCATTTAATTCTTTGCCTGAGATAACAACATCAGGCAGACTTTCTTTCTCTCATCATTTTTTTTTTTTTTTGGTTGTTTTTTGGTATCACTTTCTTTTTCAAGAAGGTACTGTATAATCACCGAACTCCTCTGTAATTACATGGCGAAGACTATGTAAATACGTAATTATGTTCATGCAGATTACTTGATAATTATACTTCCAGTTACTAAGTAATGAACTGAATAATCACCCTGCACCTTGCAGCTCGAAGATGTTCGGCTCAGGCTTTGTGTTAGAAGGAAGCTGGGAAATCGTTCCACGGGTACATAGTATTCACACTCTTGGCGGCCATGTGCACATGCATTACATGGTTATTTTTATCTTCTAAAATGAACTAGTGCTCCCTTTTGAAGAAGCATGTCCTCCTCTTTTGGGAAAGAGCTCTATAGTCTTGGAGGCAAGGCCAAACCTGACTTTTGTGTATGCCCCACAGGGATGCTAGAAAGGTCTCAGGATAGCCTTGTCAGGACAAAAATAAGATGAAGGAAAGAAAAACATGTATGTCAAGTTTTATCAGGGGGGCACGAAACACATAATTACTAATCTCAATCTAGAAGACAGAGTGTGTAGCCACCAATGATGTTTTGCTTTCTGTTTAGTACCCATGTGCTAATTAACCCAGCTGCCTTGGTCTTTAGCACACTTCTTTCTAAGACTTCTTTCTACAGTCACCTTTCCTTAGCCCCTCTGTGGGCTTCTTCTTCAGCACACACTTTAGCACGCTGCCTATGTTTTGTTGGAGTTGGTCTTTGCTCAGTGTCTTTCCCACCAGCCTCTGGGACTAATAGCCCTTCAGCTTGTATTTGTCAGGTACTATTCCAGGGCAGAGTACAAGGAGTTAACTTATTTTCAGGGAATAAATTAATTGAAAGAGAGACATTTAATGTGCTAGTTAAGTGTGAGATTTAGGAGTTCCAAAATGATTACTTTGGGCTATTTGTGGGTCTAGTGCTGCATGGTTGGGTGTTCAGTGATGGACATTTGTAAAAATTCCACAGGACTGTACGCCAGGGAATGAACAGAAGAAAGCAAATGAAAACCAACAGCAGCCACCTTGAGGCTTACTTCTCTGTGGTGTTCATTGTGTTTGATTTTGGGAATTGATAAAGATTAGGTAAAAGGCAGGATGGTTCCACACATATTTATTATAAATAAATAAATAAATAAATAAATATGACATATATAGTTACTATATATAAATATTGCATATGTTAAAAAAATCAACAAGTTAGCCATTTACCCAGTCTGTCAACCAAATAATGAAATGACCAACCATCCAATCAAACAACTCATCAATCAATCAATCAATCAATCAAACAAACAAGGCCCCAGACCATAGCAACAACCCCAGTATTGGTGAAGATATATAAAGGAAATTTTGTACAACAATAGTAGGACTATGAAGTACTACAACCACCATAAAAATCAATATGGAGGTTCTTTTCAAACCTTAACCAAGAATGACCAAATGATCAAGGTATGTGTATGGGTACATTATATCCAAAGGATATGACATCAGTATAAGGTACCAGTGTACTAACACTTACTGCTAGACTAGTCACAATAACCAAGCCATGGATATATATAGATGTGTAACAGAGAATTGGTCAGCCATAAAGAGGAGTGAAATCCTGTCATTTGCAGGAGAACAGATGGAATTGTGGGACACTGTGTTGAACAAAACAAGCCAAGCCTAGGAACACCAGCATTACATGTATTCTTTGCTGCACAGACATTAAACAAGCAAAGCATGCTGTGCTGTGTAAAATAGTTGAAACTTGCATTTCTTCCTTGAGAGTTTTATATGTAGAAAGAATGAAATATGATCATATCGACTCCCTCACTTTCCAGCTTTGCCTCAATCTTCCTAGCACATCTCTCCCTCTCTCTTCCCCACCCCTCCTCCTTTGACTGGTAGTATCTTATGCTCTATATCTGACTAAGTCCCATTAGAGCTGCTTTTATACGTGGGTGTGTTGCCATCTTGCTGAGGACCACCCTAGGCTCCTATCAACTCCCAATAACACCTCAGTTAGGGGTGGGTCCCATGAGCCTTCTGCAACTGTGGCTGGCTTGATCTCCCGCAGGCCTTATGTAGGAAACCACAGCTGCTGTTGAGCTCGTGAGTGCAACAGGCACATCCTGTCCAGAAGGCAGCATTCCACAGCTCTTCCCTCTGTCCTCTGGCTCTTTTTTCCAGACCTTCTTTCACAGTGTTCCTTGGTGGGGCACTGATAAAGATGTCCCATTTAGGACTGAAGATTCAAATTCAAAATGTTTAAGATTCAGACATAAAATAGCTGAAAGAAACACATACTGGGAAGATTACTGTTAGAATAAAAAATTAACTCCTACTAATTATGACTGCCATGAAAATGGGTGCTTTATATTCTCACTCTGTCTCCCTCTCTCTGATTATTTCCCTCCACCACTTAACCCTGAAACACTAGGGATCCAGGGCTGTGTGTATGATAGGCAAATACTTATCCATTGAGTCACATCCTCCTGTGAGTTTTTAAACTTATGTTTCTGTTTAATAACTTTGCCAGTGTCTACCTTTGCGAACAAAAATGCAAGATTGAGATTATAGGAATTAGAAGTCTATTTGTGTTATTTGCTTCCTTTTATGCTACTCATTATTTCTTCATATTTATAATATTTGAGCTTTAGTTTATTAGTTTTTGAAA
Source organism: Rhabdomys pumilio (assembly GCA_030674055.1). Lineage (NCBI taxonomy): Eukaryota > Metazoa > Chordata > Mammalia > Rodentia > Muridae > Rhabdomys > Rhabdomys pumilio. The sequence goes on along the minus strand of JANHMN010000015.1, from coordinate 3,029,695 downwards.
AGACTACTATACACACATATACACATATACACACATTCATATGAAAAGATCACCAAGATGCACTGAAACTGTATAAGATTGCAAAATCTAGAGTAGTTTATGTATGTATATTATATATGCACATACATATATACACATTCCTTGTATTTATCAGTGGACTTTGACCTAATTCCTGTCAGTGTTTGTACAAACTGTCACTGACCAGAATGTCTCTCAGCAGACTCACAGAGGTCAATAGATGGAAAGAGGAGCCCTGGATTCTGGGTGGAACGCTGATCATCTGTAAGTGTTAAGCAGGGTGTGAGTCCTCACCATGGTTTTTTAAATGTACTGTCTTCATCCTAACCATTGCTGTGGCTTTCAAGCAGTGTGCTATGTGGGATTAGTGACCTTCATCTTCCCCTGGTGTGCTGTTGCCAGTGTTCCCTGAGCTAGATATCAGCCCAGAGCCCACTCTGACTCTGAGCCACAGCTCATTTAGAATGGGGATGTAACACACAGATAGACCTGGGCACTTTTACAGACGTGATAAGCCTCTTATCTCCATTACTGGGGATGTAAGCTTCTGTCTTAAAGTTAATTCTCCTGACTGCTTCTAGGATGAGAAGGGAATTCAGTCCTATAACAGATTCCTGACAAATCCAGGGTTATAAAAGCACTGACAAGAAAAGATCTTCATCCCTGTAATCCACACTTATGGGCTATAAAATGATCAGCCAGGACAGTCTTCCCTGCTGAATGTGCTGGCGGTTGCCCTCACCTGTGACTGTCCCTGTGGTTCCAGATGGTTAGTCATCTTCCAAGAGACAAATTGTTTTGTATCAAACTCTAAGGTAAAAATATCATTTTTGTTTTTGGCCAAAAACTCTCTGGTGTTTCTGTAGAGCCAGTACACTGTACTAGTATTTAGGGGACAGTCACAAAATACAGAACCCAGGCTGTGCTTCTGCCCCTTGTTGGCAGAGCAGTTGAGTGGAGACTCACTTGTAGGTCTCTATCTCCACTCTGTCCCTTCATCTGACTTTTCATCTCATCTTTCTCTAAGCAAGAGGCAAGAGGCAAGAGGTTGGTTTTGCCCATGACAATTTTGGTTTTCATGCCGGGTGAGTCTTTAAATGCTAGAGGACAGAAAGAAGTTTCATTCTTTTCAGAGCTAAAGATAAAAAGCCTGAGAATGTCCCTGACATGATTCAAAACAGTTACAATGTTGACTGCTCAGCGTAGTGGTGGCTTGTCCTTTGCTCATTCAAATGACTGGAGTCACTAGCCTGTGTAGCAGTGTTCCGTGACTGGGACATGGAGTACTGCAGCATCCTGCAGATCCTTGGGAAAGGTGGGGATCCCCTAGGATACTGATACCATTAGTTATAATCAGGGACTTATTATAGGCCTCAGTGAACTAGGAAATTCCCAGAAATGTTAACAAAATGTATATTTGGTTGTGATTGGCTCTTTGTGGGGAAAAGATCCCTGGCTTTAAGTAGATAGTTGTTCTAGAATTTCTGTTTTTTTTCTGTCTCATGTTTTACTTCGGATGAACTGACAACAGACTTTATGTTCTTTATGTTCTTCTGAAAACTGAAAATAGACCTTAAAATGCCCGGACAAGATTCTTGACATGTATAAATTATTAGTACTTAGGTAGAAATAGCTGTGTGTGTGCATATATTTGTTTGCATGCATGTGTATGTGCACATATTCATCCATGTGTGCAGGTTTGTACGTATGTGAGCGTCTGTGTGCATGTTTGTGTGTATGTACATGCATGTGCATGTTTGTATATGAGTGTGTGTGTATGTGTACCAGTATAAGAACATCGTTCTCTTTTTGCACATAGTTCGGCTGTGCACACTGAGTGCCACAGCCTCTTGTGTTATCTATTTAACGCTATTATTTAACTGACCAACTACATCTCATGGATTATAGACAAAAAAAAAAAATCTGTGTTGTCACTCAGAAGGGTATTTGAATATAAATCATGTGTTTGAATAAAAACCACATTTCTCATTACTACAAAACAAACATGTGGTTTATGACAGTCATTTCTATTTGTTTTCCACATTGTAGATATCTTTTTGTTTTAGAAATTTGTAACTTTACTTTCTTAAAAACAATGAAAAGCCCATTTATGTCCATGCCAGCTAGTTGACACTTGCTCAATGAGTTGAGCAAGCCATTCGTGGCACATGGTGACTTTGCACTTACTAATTTCAGGATTAAGCAGGACCTCAAAGCTGCACTAGTCAGGACAGCTCAGACTGCTGTTGTGATAAATCGTTCCAATACCTGCTCCTAAAGCAAGAGTGGTTGATGTCCTTTTCTCCTTCACACTAGAATGAGAGCATGACGTCAGCGTGAACCTTGTTATGAGTTACTTGTTATGAGTAGACTCCGTCATGTAGGAGACTGTCTATCACAGAGACGTCATGCATGACTGCTGAAGGGAACCAGTGCACTGTACTCCATGGTTCCTATATTCAACCGCGTCATGCTGCCTCCTCTCAGTTGACGTGTAGATTCATAAAGATGTCACTGTAGGAAAGGGGACGTGCAGTCTGCACAGCTCAAGAGGGGAACAGGGATGTACAGGGATACAGAGGAGGACTGTATTTTAGAGTTTGTGTATTTTAGAAATGGAACAGCTACAGGTGAGAGAATTTAAGTCATAGGGAAGACCTAGCTCCATCTTGTTACCACAGTGAAACACCATTGCTGTGCTGACTAGTTGGGTCATTTGTGAAGAGGGAACTTTAATTGAGAAAATGCCCCCATAAATTGATCTGTGGTGAATTTTCTTGATTAATTATTGACGTGAGGTGGCTTGGATTACTATGGGCAGTACCACTTCCAGACTGGTGGGCCTGGGCACTGTAAGAAAGCAGCCAAGAAGGCCACAATGAACAAACTAATCTGCAGCACCCTCCACGGCCTCTGCATCAGCTCCTGCCTCTAGGTTTCTGCCTGGTCTACCCTGGATGATGAACTATAAGTTACATGATGAAATAAAACCTTTTCTTTTCAAGTTGCTTGTGGCCATGTGTTTTATCACAGCACTAGAAGCCATAACTAATGTCCAAACAGAACTTAACAGAGGAATGGCTTTATTTCAGCTTATGGTCACAGTCTGTCATTGAAAGACACCAGGGCCAAGAAGTACTTGCTGACAGGAGCCTAATATGGATGTCTCCTGAGAGGCTCTGCCAGAGCCTTACCAATATAGATGCAGATGCTTGTAGCCAACCATTGGACTGAGTATGGGGACCCTAGTGGAGAAGTTAGGGCAAGGACTGAAGGAGCTGAGGGGGTTTGCAAACCCATAGTAAGAACAACAATATCAACCAACCAGCCCACCACAGCTCCTAGGGACTAAACCACCAAACAAAGAGTACACATGGAAGGACCCATGGCCAGCTGGATATGTAGCAGAAGATGGTCTATCTGGCATCAATGGGAGGAAAGGCCCTTTGTCTGTGAAGGCTCAATGCCCCAGTGTATAGGAATGCTAGGGCAGTGAGGCAGGAATGGGTGGGTGGGGGAGCACCCTCATAGAAGCAGGGAGAGAGGAAGTGGGATAGGGGACTTTGGAGGGGAAACTGGGAAGGGGCATAACATTTGATATGTAAATAAATAAAATAACCAATTTTAAAAAAAGAAAAAAAAAAAAAAAGCAAGACACCAGGGCAAGAACAAAAGGAAGAACTTGAAATGTTGGGGCTTGGTGGTTGGTTCACAGGCTCATGCTTAGGTAGCTTTCTTTTACAATCTTGGACCACCTGCTCAGAGAAAACAGTTGGCTTGCCCTCTTACCTAAATTCACATCCTCTCTCAAGACAGTAGCCTACAGACATGACCGTAGGTGTAGTCTCTCAGCTGAGACTTCCTTCTCAGATGACTCTAGGCTGTGTCTGGTTGACAGTTAAAGGTGAAGAGGACACGGTGTGTAAGGTCAATTGCAGCAGTTTGAGGTACATTTTGAAGGAAGGGAGACACTACTATAGTATTAGAAAGTCATTGTTGAGAAATGTGAACATACCATCCAATTTCACACTGATCTAATGACACAGACGGATTTAAGAAGCCATTAAGTTGTTCAGACTTTGAGTGGGGCAGCTAGGTTCTCAGTTCCAGAGCATGTTTTGAGATTCCCTGGGAAATATGAATGAGTAATCCTTTTTTATTCTCAGTTCCTCTGAGGCAGCTCTGTGGCCACGGGTTGCAGGCAGCTTACCTCAGTGGAGTCTTGGTGCTCTTTCCCCACAGGCGAGGTCACTGGGCTTAAGGAAGTCTCTTCACAGTGACAGCTGCGATGCTTAGCTGCTGGTTTGTCTCATAGTGAGCTAGGCTCCCCAGACTTTGTCTTCTGTGTCGATGGGTGAACCCGATACTCAGTGATACCATTTGGAGCTTACATGCATTTGAAATCTGTTGTGATTTAAAGGCAAATGTCTCCTATGGACTCCTGTATTCCTCAGACGGTGGTGCTGAGTGGAAAGATTGTTGAGTCTTCAGGATGTGGAGCCTTGTTGGAGGAAGGAACCCTCTGGGGTCGCTTCTATGTGTTCACTCTCTCCTTCCTGAGTGTGGATGTAAAGTTCTGCTCCTATCACTGTGCCTTCTCTTCCTGCCCATGTACCTTCTCTGCTGTATTAGACTATACACCTCTGGAACTTTAATTCAAATGTATTTTTGTAGGAGGAGTGAGTCAGCATGTTCTATCGGCTGACAATGGCCCACGCATGCGCAGGAAGCACTTCCACATTTATTAAAGTCGGAATCCATAGAGAAGAATGAAGACAGAGCATGTGACCTGAACAGCCAATCGGCTGGTGCCAAATACATGGGCTGAGCAGTTATGGAGAGAGGGAATGTGAGCAGAGGGGATAAAGGTTCTCTCCACTGTAACAATAAATGAGTCTGCTTCTGCTTCTAATCTGGTTCCCAACATCTGTGTAGTTGATTCTGTGCCTTCTTATCCTTTATCCCCAAGGACCTTCTTGGGGGTCAAGGGCTAGGGCAACATGTCTTTTATCCTTTAGGTTGCTTTGTCAGGTATTTTATCATAGCAACCCCAAAGTACACAAAACACAGTCGTGCTTCTCAGAACTCCAGACTGTCCTACTCTCATGGCATCCTAAGTAACCTACAGTACCTTTGAAAGATTGCCAGTTTCTCAAAATAATCCTTGTCATGTGGAGTTTCATGAACATGATACGAAATTAGGCAGCTTTGGAAGTATTTAAAGTTACTTGTAAATTATGTCCTATATAATAGATAAATTGTGTCTATCTCATATATATGGTATATGTCATATTTTGCAGGCTATATAGGCCTGCAAAATAAGATACTGCCCTCTCTCTGTCTCTTATTTGTTTGTTTAGATAGGGAGAGTCTCTATGTAATGTAGACTGGCTTGAAACTTATTTTGTAAAACAGGATGGCTGCTAATTCTCAATCCCCTGTTTCGCACTCCCAAAGTTAGAATTACAGACCACTAACCTAGCATACTTAAAAGCCTGTTATATACAAACTCAGAAAACTTCCCTCAGAGTTACTGGTTCTCTAGTGTAATAAAATGACCTATGGTTTTAAAGGTAGATTTAACACAGAATGAAAGAAGTTCCAGAAAACATATCACATATGTACAAATACACACACAGACACGACACACACACACACACACACCACACCCTCCCATACCATATACACATATACACACACAAACACACAGGCACACAGGAACACCCCCCCCCCAAACACACACATTCACACAATCTTTCTTCAGTTTTTACCAAAAATATTTCTAGGCTTACTTGAAGCATACATGTTATAGACCAGAGAGAAAACATTTAAGCAAATGTGCATTTGGATTATTTTTTGAATGAAAAAAAAATCCAAGAAGACTGTAATAGAGAAAGATTTTTGTTTTCTTCACATTCTTTCTCCCAAAGTCTCTTTTAAGTCTTAAAATTTCCTGAGAGTTGATGGCCCCAAGTCTTTTCTACAGTTTAGGGTCTTCAAAGAGCCATACCTTTTCCCTCAGTGCCCAGAAGAGGAAAGAAGAATTGTAAGCTCGCCAGCCTGAAAGAGGAGGGTCCCAGTGCAGTTTACATTAGAGGCAAGACGTTGCTGTTGGCATGCACTATGGGGTTGTGCAGCCCAGAGAGTACTGCGTACCAGAAGAAGCTTAGTGTGGAGAGACATACTGGGATATGAGGCTTCTCAAACATGGCCGTCTTCTTGTGGAACAGCCAGAAGGCTCAAGGGAAATCTGTCCCACCCTCCAGCGCATTCCTCAAAGCAGTGTTGCTGAAGGCAATTGGGAAGATTAAGAAAAAAAATGGTTTTCTTTTTGCAAATTGTTCCATAGCCATAAATTAGGATATGTAGAAAAACACTGTAAGGTCAGATTAGATGATAGTAAGCTAAAAAAAAGTGCTTTTAAATTTTGAAATACTAAATACTAAATAACAATTTACTGTTAAGTTACTGTTTGATTTCTAGTTTGGGTTTTAAATCTCTTTAAAGGATATTTTCTTTGGTTGAAGGTAAAATGTATCTTCTTCAACATGTATAAATGGCTAGCAGAGAAGCTAAAGTCTACTAAAGGAAGAAAAATCTGTTCTACATACAAAACCCACATCTTTTGAGTCCATACGTCTAGAGATGTGGTTAGTACTGCACTAAGCAAACCCAAGTTCCCATATGTGTTATCTTCAGAGAATGCTACAGTTCACTAGGTGAACATCTGTGCTTTCGTCAGCATCTGATAGCATCTTAAGACCAGCAGGAAGTTAGAGAGAAGTTGACCAAGTCTGAAAGAAGAATGACTAACAAAGATAGAGACAAATGTGCTGGCAGCAAGTCTGGGCCATAACTCTGTAGTCACCGTTGGTCCCCTTTTAGGGAAGGGCTGATGGACCACAAGGACCCAGAGATGGCATATGTTTTCTTTCCTGTTGTGATTTAGCTCCTGCTGACATGGAGAACACACCAGCATGCTCCCACTCCCTCCCTCTAATTGTATAGGCTGAAATGTCTTTGAGAGGAAAGATGTATTATCAGGAAAGGGCTTCTTTGAGGAGGTGCTGGGTCTGACAGTTTTTCATCCCATCAGTGATTTTATCATCAACTTGCTTAGTTGAAAGAGTTCTTTTATACTGTAAAGTCCTGGAAATCAGAAAAATCTCATCTGTCAATGAAACATATGAAATCCAGCACGCCACTTCAAACCATCTCCACCCCCTCCCCCAAAAAGGTGGATCAATTATATTTAAAGATGGGAAACAGCTTAACTTTAAGTCAACATCTGGCGGGGCCTTGGGCTTATCTTCCTCCTTTCTGGACTGTCATGGTGTATCTCTTTTCTAGAATGCCTTATGCTCTTCCATACAAGGGCTTCTGATATGTCCAAGCTAGATATGGGGTCAAGATGGAGACTAGGAATGGATGAGCTGAGCTTATCTGTAAAACTAAGGAGCAGAAAGTTAGAAGCACCGGGGTCTCATAGACTATGAAAGAGTGCGGGCTGGTGACACCAGAGACTTGGCAGCAGAGCCTGGAGTGTACAATGAGGGTTTTTCAAACGAGACCAAGTCTGAGTCTGTTTATGTCAAAGAAAGCAAAGTGAACAATTCTAACTAAAAGGAGATTGAATCAGAAATGAAGTAACAAATGTGTTTCCTGATTTCCAACAACTGAAATGAGGCATACAAGATAGATTCAATTTAATTTTATTTTATTATTTTTTTAAAAATTTTATTTAATCTTTATGGCAGTTCAGATTTTATCCCCCTCCCAGTCCACCCTCTGACTGTTCCACATTACATACTGTCTCCATGAGGATGTCCCTACCCTCTACCACACCAGACCTCCCTACTCCCTGGGGCCTCCAGTCTCTTGAGGGTTAGGTGCATCTTCTCTGACTGAGTCTAGATCTGGCAGTCCTCTTCAGTATATGTGTTGGGGGCCTCATATCAGCTGGTGTATGCTGCCTAGTTGGTGGCTCAGTGTCTGAGAGATTTCGGGAGTCTAGGTTAGTTGAGACTGCTTGTCCTCTTACAGGGTCACCCTCCTCCTCAGCTTCTTCTAGTTTTTCCCTAATTCAGCCACAGGGTCCACCAGCTTCTGTCTATTGATTGGGTATAAATATCTGCATCTGGCTCTTTCAGCTGCTTGTTGGGTCTTTTGTAAGGCAGTCATGATAGGTCCCTTTTTGTGAGCACACCATAGCCTCAGTAATAGTGTTTGGTCAGAGAGATTCAATTTTAACGCACAAAACCTTACTAATTTTTTGTATATTATATATTTACATGACCTTACATGTGGACTCTTTGAATTTTGATATTGAACATAGTAGTCTGAGTTGTGAGAGATACTTTGCCATTTCACAGATTGTATATATAGATGGAGGTACCACAATTTGGCTGTTTGAGGCTTTTCTATGGTTTCAGTGAAATGTGATTCGTATGGGAGATACATAGCTCAGGAATCTGGGAACTGAGCGACATATCATATGGGGTTGTAGTTCACATTTGAACGTGTACACCTCCCAATTGTGTTAAAATCACTGACTAAAAAGACTCAGATGATTTGTCTCCACACACAGCTTTACAACATGAGTGCTTCCTGCAGAATGCCTGCTGCAGTTAGAGGTCACACCCAGACCACTTTGTCCCTTTGCAGAACTCCTGTCCTCCAGTCACCTTCTGGATGGTATGTTAATAAGTTCCAACTAGTTCTGTTAAAGTGTGTCAGGCTGAATGAATCATGATAACGAAGAGAGACAAAAAAAAAAAAAATCTTGATTTTTCGGTCTTCTTAAAATAGTCCGAATTCTTAGGTGAGAAAACGAATAAATATTCCTGGTGTGTGGAGGAGGAGAGCGTGTGAGTGGCTCCTGATTGCTGTCAGGAAAGAGTATCTCTGTCCGGGAGCAACAGTGATTCTGTCCAATGAGAATGCTAACTCTGATGTAGCATGTCATTCCTCACTGTAGCATCCTAAGCAGGACAGATCTTAAAGCGAGGGTCAGTTCTGCTTTTAGGAATCACGCCAGTGCTTAGGCTAACTACCCGGAGTTGGCCTAGAGAGATTAAGTCACTTTGTGCAATTGAATTAGGACTTCTATTGTGGGCAGAACAATCCCTTCAATCCCTTTAATCAGAAAGCCACTTTATGCACATTGGGATGATCTGTGCTTTCAACTATTGCTTCCAGAGGAAGAAGGAAAAAAAAAAAAAAGAAAGAAGGAAAGAAATATGAGTTGGCTTATCCATCCTGCACGGTGTGCGAGCTCTGCATTAGTATAAGTTAATAATGCCCTTCTTCCTAGCATGCTCCTGTCATCTATATCACTCAGAAGCAAGGCTAGCCCAGTCAGCCAAAGTGAAAGTATGCAGATTAGCGAGAGATCTTTAAAAGCCCCAGAGAGGTGTGATTAATTCTTTCAAAGTGTGAGCCCTTCTGATATGGCAGCTGGACTCCCAGGGGGAAGTCACACAGGGTCTGCACACTTGATAAGGATGTGCAAGGTAGATGGCAATGAGCTAATGAGCCAGAAATTATTATTAGAGGAAATTAATACCATCTTCAGGAAATCTGTGGTACTTACCATGCACTGGAAAGCAGCAAGGTTTCCTTTAAATCACTCTGCCTTTCATTTTAAGTGTGCACACTGGCATTTGTACTTCACCGTATGAAGATGAAATGTTTGATTCTGGTTAGATAAGGGGTTTCAGCTCTGGGACTCAAGCTCCCAGTGACATCAAGGTGGGTTTCCAAGAGGTATGCATGGGGTTTTTGTTGTTCTTCTCACCAGTGACATATTCTTTTTTTTTTTTTTAAATCTGGAAGCTGTACTTTTGATGATTTCCAAGCATCTTTTCACGATGGACTTTCAGTGAGAGGAATGTTCCAGTTGCTATGCTCTGTATCTCTACTGGAACATGACATGACACAAATAGTCTCCAGAGCCTACTTACCCCAGACACATTCTGTTAAGGTGCTGATATTTGCTAGAGATGCTGAGAATACTTGCCTTTGTCAATCTCTCTGGGGCTTCTCAATACCTAGAAATAGAGAGTATGTGGCTTCAGTGGTTAGGTGTGCTGGAGAGGTAGGCCACAGTCCTAGTGGGTTTTCTAATGAGAGTTCCATCTTCCATTGTGACTGGTAAACTCTTCCTGGCAAAGTGTTATCACTGTACATTGAACTACTGGACTTCAGTAGCAAGGAACAGCTCAGAAAGTTTGTCAAAGCTTCATAGCATTCAAGAGATTCAACGAGCCACTCAATGCCACATGACTATTTCACAGTACAAATAAAAGGTGAAACCAGATTTTCCTCAGTTTCACATCAGGCTTTATTATTGAACTGTTTAGGGAAACAACAAAGTCAGCTCATGAAAGAGGGGATCTAGGAGAAAGGGGAGGTATGTGGACATGGAGGGGATAAACTCAAAGTATATTATCATGAGTGTGAAAATGTTCCTATGAAAACCAGTATTCCATGTACAGTACATCACAACTAAAGGCATGTTAAAAATTAGTCATCAATAAATATAAAATTACAGAACCTGAATCTTGCCTAAGATTCAGTTATCTAACCCATCAGGGTGACAGAAATTATTTTCAGTGTAAGGCCACATTGGAGTCATAATGGCACACTGGGGAAAGGAGCCCTGAGAGGCTTACTTCTTAAGCTCTTTGTAGTCTCCAAAAGGCCCAGTGGCCGCACTCTGAAACTCCTCCACATACTCTCCACACTTATGCTTTCCTTCAGATGGAGATGAAGGAGCCCCAACAACTCTTTATCCTCTTCTCTCTCTGGGCAAGACAAGAGCTCGTGTCCCCTGAGAGGATACTGAGCCCGCTTATTACACAAGTTAATTACTTTCTTCATGAAGAAGGAGATCCACATGGAATGCAACCAAGTGACTTACTAAGGAGTCTGAAGAGTCTTTGTCAAACAGAATTAAGCCAACATATAATTGTCATTTCCTTTATTCTTATGGAAATTGGACATTACCATGTGTATAATTGATCTGCAGGCCAGACACATCAAAGACATGAATCTATGCATCTATGGGCTCTTGATCTAATTACAAGGGGCTCCATATGTTATTACTCAAAACTTGTTTTTACTTTTTTTTTTTTTTTGTTAAATTAGAAGAAATGCTTTTTGTTCTATGTCCTGCCCCTGGCTTCTAATAATCTCCTTCCTTTTTTTCCCCCCTCAAATGACCAGAGCTACAGTCATCAGCCTCTCTGGGGCCCTTGAACTGAACACTTATTCTTTTAAAAATCATCAACACAGGATCTGTTGCCAAGTGGAGAAGCCAATTCTCGTCTCTATGCTGTAGGAAATGTTTTCTTTGCAGCTCTGTTGGCATGGAGGTGAAGGGCTTGGAACTCAATATTGAAATCTCCATAAGACAGCTGCTGCTGGACACTTGCATATTGGGATTCAACCATCAAATTCACAATATTCAGATATCTCCTCATAACATATTATAGATGACACAGGGATATCTTGAAAATGTTCAGTAGAAAACGTTGGTCATCACAAACAAATCAATTTCCTTTTATATCAATACTTGCAACAAAGCAAGATAGCAAATTCAGAAGCTCCAGTGAGACCTCACTGACCTGAAAACATTTCAGCTCTATAAGGTTGTGCTTGCTAGTAGCATCATGTGGGTGCTCTACTTCTCCTGATGATAATTATATATTCTCTCAGCCCTCTACAATGAGCCAATCACAAAGCACAATGCCGAAATAGTCTAGGGGAGTTTGCATCCAACCTGAAAAATTTGAATTTCTGTAACATTGAAAACCTGCATACAGCTCTGTATTTTATGTGTAATAAAGAAAAAAAAAAACATGGTTCCAATGTTGCATGTTAGTGTTCAGGAAGAAGTAACCTGCTATAGAAAGTGACAGAATGTTCTTGTACATATATGAACCAGTAAAAGTGAGCAGACACTTGTTTTTATAGCTTTTCCTGCATTTTGCTGTTTCTGGTTGGGATAATTTAACTTGTTTTTATTAGTTGATACTAAGGTTTTCTGAGATAAGTGATGTAGTCTTTTATCTTTCTACCTTGATGCTTTAAGGCATTTTCATTTGTAGAAAGAAGATTCACAAAGCTGAGACATGTTACTGGAATTGCAGCTGAAGTATAAAATTATGTTTGTCCTTATTGATATGACTGCAAATATGTCCACACATCTTTTTGTGTGTATGTGTGTATGTGTTTGAGTGTACTTGTGTGTGTGCACACATGTGTGTGCATGTATGTTCCTGTAAATGTGTTCACCTTATGTTTGTGTGTGTATGTGATGAATTTGTAGGTGAAGAAGAATATAAGATGTTTCCTTCTGGAACCACATACCAAAACAATTTCAATAATAGCTTTTATATGAAAAATTTGAATTTTTACAACTAATTTAAAAAATCTGTCTTTGATCTGCAACTAACTCATACTATATAGAGAGTTTTTCTAAGCAAATCAATTTTAGAATTTTAAGTCAATTGTTGCACCAAGTCTATATGTTCCACTATCTCTGAACAGTTCTTACCCTACAGACCCAAAGCATCTGAAAAATATGATCACCTTTGAAACCCTCCTGTAACTGTCATCTCACAAAATGATGGTTGCTCATATCCTTAAAATATAAATTTTGTGTGTAAGCAAAGGAATGGAATTTGAAGCATGGTTGTGGGAAGGTACCCAGAACTGGGAACTTTCACTATAAAGTCTTGTATAGAATAGTCTTCCTGTGATGACAGAGGTTGGCAAGGAAGTCACTCTTGACCAGTAATGCTGACTTATTAATACTTTTATATAATCATGAAGAGTTAATATATCCCTAGTGCCTACTAAGCACCCAACACCAAAAGTCCAAGGAATAAATCTGCCCATTGAATTTCAAACACTCTTGGTTCTGAAGAAACCAAACAAAAGAAATAAATTGGGAAGCCTCATTCCAGTCAACTTTAACACTACCGTCTGCATTGAGGACAGTTAAGAATATTTTCTTTTCGGTAGATCAAAATGAAATAAAGTGGGTAGAAAAGATTCCCAAGCAGCCTGGAAACAAACAGAAGCTGGCTTGGTTACATGTTTTAGCAATTCAGAGTATATGAAAAGAGTTCACCCAAGTCAGGGCCACTCTTTAAACACATGCTGAGAACAGACCTACACATTGCACACAATCACTGTTTCCCTACTGGGCACAGTTTTCCCATTCTTTTTTTCTTTCATGGGAAGGAAACGGGTTCTTACTGTGTAGCTCAGGCTGGCTTTGAGTCTTCAGAGATGCCTCGGCTGGCCTCAAATTCACCATTCTACTGTCTTAGTCTTCTGAGTTCTGGGGCTGCTACTCCTGGCCTCTTTACAATGCCTCTTGCTTGCTCTTCTCTGCGTGTGTTTCTTGAGCTTCATTCTTATGGCACATGCTGGGCTAGCTGTTGGGAATAAAGGTTGGGTCATTTATCCTGAGTTCATGTGATAGATTGAATGCGAAATGTCTCCCATTGGCTCGTAAGTCTAAATAGTTGGTCCCGAGCTTGTGGTTCTCCTTTGGAAGGCTGATTGGGGGAAAGGCCTCACTGGAAGAAACTGGTTACTTGAGGATGAGATTTGGGGTTTATAGATTAACCCTGCTTCTACTTTCTGCTTTTTAAAAACCATTCAATGTTGACAAAACTCAGTTGTTGCAGTAAGAAGAAACCTCTGTCACCATGCTTTTCTCTCATCCCATGTATCCCTTTAAACCATGATTCAAAATAAATCTCTCTTCCTTGAAGCTGCTTCAGCAGAGTGTTTAATCACAGTGATGAAGAAAGCAGGACAGCTTTCTGAGTCATGGACTCCTTCTTAGAAGGTCACCTTTCTCATAGCTTATAATATGACCACTTCCTGTGCTTGGACACAATTAGAAGTCTGCCCAGTCATAGGAAGATCATGCTGAAATCCATCTCCCTCTCAAGAGAGGTTGTAAAAGTCTAGCTACTTCTTTGGCAAGACTTTCATCTTTGTCTTGTGTGTTGGCCTCACTGTAGGGTGGGAGGTATTTTTTGCATCCCACAGCAGATGTTTTTCTAAGAGACATCCTCAAGGATGTAGCTCTTATTTGCTGGGTGCCAGTGCTCTCTTCCATACAAGAAAGCACCTGAGAAATTCCAGAGGTGGATAGATTCCTTACAGCCCCACCACATCAAATCAAATCAGAAGGAAGATATAACCTGTGATGCTAAGAGGCCCTACATAGCACCCGATTGGCTGCTTTCTCCCAAGCTCCCTCCTAACTGTGACACACATCAGATGCCCATGGTGAGAAGAATGAGTCTACCTTCACTGAACCCTTTCTCCACCCTTGTGTCAGACTGTTTGAGTTCATCCCAGAAAATCAAAGCAAAATGGGATCTTGAATGAAATGTTTCCATCTTACATCTTGGCAGAAGATGAACCTGAGTCTTAAGGGGACCAGGACAACACAACCATTTTCTCTTGAGGACAAATCCCTCTATTCTGCTTTGCTAAATATTAACTAAATAGGCTAGGAATTTAAAACTATAAGCAATGGTAGAAATGCTTTCAAAAGTATCTTCCTTTCTCTTGTTTCTAACATCACAAAGAAATACACTACTTTTTTTTTTTTTTAAAGAAAACTTAGGGCAGGAAGGGTGTTATGAACTTCCAGCTGCTGTCAGTAGATCTAACTCTGTTAAGGGAGCTCTGCTCCAGCCAATATTATATCCACTATTTCAGGGTGAAGGGCACAGTGTTAAACCTTTCTGAGTTTAGGTTTCCTTGCTGCAAGTGTGGAGGAATAGTTATCATTATCCATCATTAAATGATGTAATGAATATAGGAAACCCTTAGTTGGGCACTTGTATAGCGAAAGATGGGATCATGATAGTTTTGAGTTATGCAGTTGCTACTACTGTAGTTGGGATGCCATTAGGAAGTTCCTAGCCTTGAGGGATCGAGCAGGAATCTAGGATAAGCATAAAGTTTTTTTCATAGCCTGTGATAAATCTTCTCTCTTACTACTTGTTTAAGTACCTTCTGCTTCCATTATGTCTGCACACAGCATCCCATGTGTCTGATATAGATCTCTGCATGGCTATAGTAAGCCAGTATTCACTGAAGAGCAACTACCTTGGCAGTACAGGTTCTGACCCCCATCTTTCCCCACTTATGCCCTGTTTCTTTCAAAGCCTAACATGCCTGTTAACTACTTACTATAGCTTTGGAAAGACAAAGTAGGCCCTTGGATCACAGAGGAGATCCAACCAGCAGGGTGTCTTTTCTTTTTCTTTGTCTCTCTGGGATGGTAGTGAATAACTGGTCCCTAGTGTACCTTCATGCCTGCCGTTGACTGTGCTGGATTTCAGTGACTTCATTAAGTCACTCATGCCCTAATTCCTTCAGTATCTTCCTCCATTCTGAATAACTCACCTGTTTCTGTACTATGCTCCAATTTGTTTCAAAATTGCCCAGAAGGCATTGGTTAAATACATGTACAGAATATTATCCAAGAACTAAATGTGTAGTGACTTGAATATTTCTCTACCTTTAATATGCTAGGTGTAAAAAACAAATGTGAGGAAAGATAGTTTTGTGTTTAAAAAATCATTTGGGGAAGATGAACCCAGCATCATAAGGGTCTCCCCTGGGAGTATGCTTTGGTGCTTACACAGAAATAGCTGTCTCATTTCACATTATACACCTTTTAAATATTTAAGACGTTCATACATGTTTATAATGCACTTGTATCATATTCAGTTTCTCCCATTTCTTCCCATTCAATTTCTCAGCATCATCTCGTTTGTCCCAGCTTTGTGTGCCCCAACTTACAACCCACTGCATCCATTTAGTGATGCTAGTATGTACATGAATATAGGTCCATCTACTGAAACACATGCAGCCTCTCAGAGATGTCTCTGAAGGAAACTGATTCTCCCATGCCCAGCTGTCTTCAATTCCAGTAGTTTCTAGGCTAAGGGTGTGTCTTGATGAATTCATCCTGCATCTATGATGGGATTTTTGCTAGCTTGTTCTTGCACAGGTCTAGTGTTTACCATCATAGCTGATGTAAGTTAACAGCTGATGTAAGTTCATACATCAAGGTCATGTTCAACAAACATTTTTGCTGTAGATGTCTACTTACTGTTTCCTTTTTTCAAATCTTTTTGAGAAACATGGGTGTTTGTTCATGTTCACCTGCATAATTTGTTGTCAATAAAAACCATGTTTTATCGCCTTAAAGATATTATATTTTTAAATTGGCTGTTCTTGGTATCATGGATTATAAAAAAAAAAGTTAAACTCATAATTTTTACCACATGTTGGTTCTTTTTCAAATCTTTTACTCCCCAAGGCTAGTTACCAGGTTATGATAAACTTTCATGAAAAACATTTATTAAAAGTATAGACAATTAAATATTAAAATTATAAATCAATATCCTTGTCATAAGTTATAAATATAGCTTGAGGCATTCTCGCACTTGGTTATCATATCTGTCTTGATAGTGACGGTTCTAAACAAATCTCATTTCCTGGGCTCTGACTTCATTACTCACATTTATCAAACTGAACATTCTAGGTCATATCAGAGCCATTTAGAAAGGGTAGCAGGTGTTCATTTTTTTTTCCAGCTGGTCCTAGATGTTTGAGCTAAACATGAAGTCAATGTTACGGACATAGTTTTTAGGAATGCCATTTCTTGTACCTTGACAAGCCAAGCAGAAAGCAAGCCACACAGTCAAACAGAATAGTTGTTGCTTATAGCAAAGGCCATGGCTTACCCTGCATTTGTTAATGAGCAAAACTTCTTAACATTTATTCTTAAAATTTGAAAAAAGATGCCAACAATGCATAATTAATGTGTTTCATCAGTAAATCATGATGTCTCATTAAAGAAAATTATCTCTGGCTAAGATCCTTGAACTGTAGTTCAGTCTTGTTTAGGAATTTTGTCATTATGAATCAACACTGAGAGTTGTTATATTTAAACCTTGAAAGGCTGGATTCAGACCACTGAAGACACGAAGCACATGTGTGTTGACTGGGCAAATACTTCATGCTATGTAAACTCTCATGAAAACAATGCTTGGGTCTCACCCTTTATGCACAGGGTGATATGAGCCCTTGGAGGTAGAACACTTGAAAATATAATGTCTTCTATGTTGCTTCATGTAGTGGTAGCTGAAGTAGACTTCTGTATTGAGTAGACCGTCTGGTGATGTTTTGTTCTGTTTTCTCTAGGAAAAAAAAAAGATCCAGTCATTCATTTTGTCACTATTGGTGAAGTGCAAATATTCTATATAGTTTGGCATTTATTCAAGAACTTTTATTTGATGTTTTTGTGCAGTTGTGAAGCAAATGTTGAGTTTACATTAAATGTTATCAACATCATTCAGCTTGCGAAAACATCTTGCAGTTGAGGAGATAATAAGGAAGTCCCCTTTGCTCCACCTCTGAATTATAGTTATGTTTTCATAGTTGTGATAAAACAGCATGACCAAGGCATTTTATAGAAGGAAGGGTTTCTTTGCAAATTGCAAACATGTAGCAGGGAGAGCTAACTAGTCATAGGAAAAGGCCTTTACCTCTCAAAGTCTTCCTTGAAGATACACTTCCTTGGGCAGGGCCACACATCCTGAGCCGTTCCTAACAATGCCACCCACTGGGAATATAGTATAGCCCAAGACTGTTGAGGACATTTCTTATTCAAAACACTCCACCCACAGTGTGTTTTCCATGAATTTTCTTAGTGGGCTTGGTGTTCTTTTTCAGTTATATGGCTTTTACATTGTCTTTCTAATTTTTTTCTAAAAGTACAAATTTGAGGGCTGTCAGTAATTTGGTATCTTCTCTGCTTTTAGTGAATAATTCGGTTTTCCACAGAGAGAGAAATCCTGCAACATTTTATTTTGGTTCTCTAATTCTCTGTTCAGCTTCCTCAACATGCCACTCTTTTTTCCTTCTGAAAATAATAAGGAATGTTTTGGTAAATATGTTCCTTTCTTTGAAATGTCTCGTAGACATGTACCATGTAGAGGGCCAACAGAATTTTCCTTTTTATTTCATCTGTTTTTTAAGCGATTTATTTGTTTTTATTCCATGCAAATGTGAGGCAGCTCTTTAGACTCTCTTTCACTGG
Organism: Rhabdomys pumilio; assembly: GCA_030674055.1. NCBI lineage: Eukaryota > Metazoa > Chordata > Mammalia > Rodentia > Muridae > Rhabdomys > Rhabdomys pumilio. The sequence continues at coordinate 3,011,523 of JANHMN010000015.1, read as the reverse complement.
TTCTGATACCTCACATACATATTCACTTTTCTCCAGAGGCCAAACATTTTATTTCATATTCCAATGGGAATCTACTCACCTTTTGTGCTTAGAACATTTTAAAGAAGTGTTTATTTTTTTATCACATGTTTGAGGATTTTACCTGCATGTGTCTACATATACTTTGTTCATGTGTAGAGCCCCTAGGAGCCAGATCCCTAGAACTGGAGTTATGGACATTTGTGAGGCACCACAGATGTACTGAGAACTAAGCCCTAGTCCTTTGCGGGAAAAGAAGGTGCTCTTGACTACCAAGTCAGATCTCTAACTCCTTATGGCATCATTTTTAATTACGGAATTACGGTTGTGAAGATTAATCCAGTGGTATACTTTAGTATATTTCCGTAGTAAAAGTTAAGCACAAATCTAAAAAATATAATCTGTCATATGCAAACGTCATGAAATTTTTAAATAGTATGATGTGGTAGAGAACAAGAATGCCAGCTAACCCAGCCCAGCCCAACCAAAACAATGAATGATGCAGTGTTAGTTAAGATAGTCCATAGAGACATTTGTGTCAACACATATAGGTAACTTTAAAAAACATTATCGTCTCTGAATAACTTCAGAGGGTCTTTTGGAAAAAAGAGACTTACTGTAACACTCAGGTTTGAAAAGTACTTGTTTAGAAAGTGGGCTTTTCTTTTACAATAGCCCAGCAGTCTGCAACCTTTTTATAGACAGGTGTCTGTGGTCACCATGCTCGAAGTGTTTGCAAATACACTGCTTTCCATCTAGTGTCAGCTTGTCATCTTCAGGTGTCCACTGTCCTCGATTCCTTCACTTCTAATATCCCATAGTCACTTGGTCAAAAACTCAGGATAAAGTTAGATACCTGCATTCATAAACCTATTGTACATGATAAAGAGAACAGATTAGACAAACAGGTGTAATTTACCACTCCCCAAAGGCACACTGCTTGCACTTTGTGTCTGCCCTCTTTCATAATGCCAGAGCCTCTGTGTCTTGATGGTCACTGTCCGACTCAGTCCCAGCTGCCTCTCTTTCCTAGGAAGCTTGGTGCTCAGGAGTCTGAGTGCTACGCTGTACTTGTGAACATGACACCTGACCGACAATCAGACTGAACATTCCCATTTATTCCAGGAGCTGCTTACTGAATAAGGATTTGACCCCTTAACTTTTAGAATAAACCTGAGGTGCTGTTACTTTTATGATTTTTCCAGCAAGAAGATAGTAACGATGTCACCAACACTCTGTTGCTAGCAGGTTAAGAAGCAAGGATTTGAAGGCTGCTGCTTGTCTCCAGTCTCCGAATTCTTCTTTTGTATCTCTTACTCCACATTGTGTTCACAGACTCGTTTGAGGGTGTGGTAGATAACGCAGTGAGTGAAAACCAAGGGCAATCTTACTGCCACCAGCAAACAAAATGCATTAAGGTGTATCTATGAATTGTAGAAATATTCACAGCCACAGAGCATATCTGAGTTGGAAGTAGACACTCCGTGTGGATGCATTAGGGAAAGCCTTTGGTAGAGGGCATTTTCTTTGCAGTAAGTAATAAAGGGTGCATCGAATAGTCACAGGAATTCATACATAGAGAGCCAGTGTTGGTAACAATGGCCTCTGGGCAAAGAAATTTGCATGGAAAAAGTCACAGATTTTGGAGTGATAAGCTGAGACTATAGAGGGACAGGAAGTGCTTGGTTCACGTTGGCAGCCAAGACTGAATATGAGCTCATCTTGAGAAGAGGCTGAGATTCCAGACTAAACACTTAGGACAGAGATTGTAAACACATTTAATCACACTTTCCTATCCCTGGTTAGTACAATCTTCTGATGGAGGAAGTAAGTGCCCTCTAGGTCCCCAAAAGGAAGGGGCTTCACATTACCAGAACAGTATAGTGCATGGGCAAGCAGTACGGGTGGGGGCTGGGGTCGGAGGGATAATGGTATACAGAACCTTGGCAGGGGAAAAAAGGCCTGCCTAGAAGGGAACCTTGTCTGCTGGGGAATTTTTTTTTTTTAAAGGATGACATCTCTGTAGAAAACAGACTTTCACAATGATTCTTATAATCTCAGATCAGATACATGGAATGGTGGGGTTTCTGTGGTCAGAGCAGGGTGTGGTTTATTCATGAGGGTCTGTAGTAGCCATGTCTAGTGTATGCAAGTGCTAATGGAGCTAAGACATAGAGCCAGGTCATAGATTGCACAGCTTCTTTGCTCTGTTTAACGCACTAACATTATACTTACTTAGAGGCAATCAGCTAACACACCCAGGAATAGAGGGGAGCCCTTGTCCTCAGTGACACGGAGTCCTGCTGCTGTTTCTTCACTCAGATATACCTCAAAGTAGTGACATCTGAAATGTCACTGCAAATGGCTTTATCTGAATATTTGCAATAGCCTCATAATCACAAAAGCTCTCAATTTTTTTTTTTTGTGAAGACTTCTGAATTATGAAATTGACGAAACTTCTACATGGGTTGGAATATTCACTAGGAATATATGTTTATGCTAGATACATACATCTGTTCATTGAAGATGTTTGTAAAAAGCCAGAAAAAAAAAACCCTTGACCAGTTCAACTTACTATATATAATCTCCTTGACTAAGTATAATACAATCTCCTAAGTGAAAACCCCCAGATGTGTGAGAGAGGTTATCCCAGAACCAAGATGCTGAGGCAGAGTGATCATGAATTTTAAGCCAGCAAAGGCTATAGAGTGAAGTTCCTGTCTGAAGAACAGACAAACAACAAACAAACCAACAACAACAACAATAACAACAAAACCCAAAAGACAACAAAATAAGATGGAATAAATAATCTCAAACAAGCATCTTAATTTGATTTGATTGATATTTTTCTTTCATGGGGTCAGATCCAGTGATAAATATGAGACAGGTCAAAATGACTCTGACGGCTGATCATGAGAAGAATGTCAGGGATGTCAGTTGACTCCTGAGCCCAGGCCAAAGACTCAGAGAAGTTGAGGCTGGAATACGAAGTTTACTGCCATCTGAATAATTCTACATCAAGTGAATTGGCTAGATAACCCAGGAAGTCTGTGAGTTCCTGCTCACCGGAAATGCTGATAGATCAGGTCAAACACTGCTCAGTGCAAAGTGGTTTGCTTTAAGGCAACTTCTCTTCATTGGGAAGTATGACTGCCATTAACTTTATAATTCTTAAATTCCTTCATGCCCTAGTGAAGACCTTAGTGCACATGAAACAATTTGCTAAGTGTTAAACAACACTCGGAGTGTCTAGTGTTTACAGTGCCTCTTAAGAGTGTATTTGATACAGTGAGTGGCAGGTGATCAAAACCACACTCGTTCCATATTAAAGGATACATCGACGGAAGACTCAATAGTGTAACTGGGGCTTGGACTCCCAGGCTGACTCTACAATTAAAGTATAAACTTCTGAGCATGTTTACATGGTGCTCGTCATTGGCAATATTTATATATGTGGGGAAAGCTCAGAGAGTCCAAGTTATTCATATACAGAGGCAGTAGTTAAAGTTAAAGGGCCTTTTGTTCAAAGCCCATGCAAAGGCATTAACAACTCACTATAAAACATCTTTTATTGGTATGCCACATCATCTGAAAATATAAACAGAGTATCTGTGGAGTGTTTGTATTCCTTATTTGGTGTCAGAAAACAACTTAAAGGATTTATTTTGGTTCATGATCCATGGGAAGACAATCTATTATGGCATGGCTGCAGACAGTTTCATAATGGTGGAACAGGGGTATCTATGGTAATGAGAGGCAGAGATTCTACAGGAAGTGGGTTCTGCCCCTTCACAAATCCACTTCCTCCAGGTAAGTTTCTCCTCCCAAAGACTGACCTTTCAAGGCAGTAATATCAATTGGAGACTCTCTGTTCGAATACATGAATCAGTAAGACTTGTTTTATAACATATATATTTGTAATAAGTGAAAAAGAAAGGATAGATTGTTTGTATAAAGAGCACTGGATCTGGCTCTGAAATAGAGAGCCAACTGAGAGCTTCCTGTGATGAGAAGAAAAGCAGGTATGACTAGAAGCCAGTGAAGAAGCAAGGGTACAGGCTGGGGTGTGACTTAGTGTAGTCTAACCCATCTCCCATCTGCACACTGTTCCTCTGCCATCTGCTTCGAGGAGAAGCATCAGTCACCGACTTCACTTTGTCAAGTGTCATGCATAGCTGAGTCCTGGGAGCTCCTGATACCAATGGGTCGCCTCAGCTTCTGGACTCAGATCCTGGTTCTGACTACAATTTGATATGTGATCAAGAACTTATGAGTTTCCTTTTTGTGTCTTTGTTATGTTTTGAGTCACAGTTGAACATTTATGTTGGGATTCAAATCAGGGGTATGGTTCATGAAGTTGGAAACCTACAGAAAAAAAAAACCTTTTTTTTTTTTTTTTTCCTGGTAGGGAAGAGGGTTTAAACTTTGTCCAAAGGAGGATCAAGGCCTGACATAGAAGTTGGCTTAGACCTGGTAACACGATAGGAAGAACACAATAGGAGTATATCAAGGGCCCAAGCCAATGAAGCCTAACTTCTAAGACTGGGCAGATACAAGTAGAACTGGAGGAAGCAGAATCAGATGTGCACCCATCACCTATCTACACCCTAATGGCATGCTTGGGTTTCTGCATTTGCATGCAGCAAAGCCTTCTGATGAAAGAAGGTCTTGCAGGGAGAGCCAAACATTATTCCTGTAGATCCTACCAAGTCTTGGAGGATTCTGGTCAGACAGCATCAGGATATGAACAAAGCCTGAGATTTGATTGAAACACAAAGGAGACATTCTGATGTGTCCTGAGGTCCTGGAAAATTGCAAGATTTCTGCTTCCACAAAGAGGGTATAGAGACCTTGAAAAGGGGTCAACTATACACCTTAGGATCCAACTCTGAATCCACTGCCAGGTCATGTAAGCCACCCTCTATGACTCTCAATTTTCTCATCTGGAGTGGGAGGAGCCCCCATTCCGTCTCACTCCTTGAACATGTTGTGTAGATTAACATGATGGAGTTTGAAAGGTGCTATTTAAATATAGTATGTAATTAAAGTATTATCATTCTAGTTGGGGGTGATTACACAGAAAGCTTCAAATCACCTGCTTATTTCCGGGATTCAGCTCTCATTGTTGGGTCTGTTCTCATTTCAAAGACAGAACATTTCATTGCCACATAGCATAGTCTCTCTATACCTAAGTTTTATTTGATTTGTGATCACACAGATAGGTTTCATGGGAATGTGTCCGGAATCATAACAGTGGGGTTTGTACCCATTAGTTGCTGAAATAACTTAAAGGGGACATGGAAGCATCTTAACAGGAACGCCTCCTTGTCCGTAAACTTTGTGTTTTAAGGGATTAAAAGGTAAAAAGTTACAGAATCACATCACTGTTTACCTATGTAAGTAAGATTCTGGCATTTCTGAGGCAGCAACCCCGCTTGCCTGATAAATACCTGTGTACATTATTTTGTCTTCACTCTGCTTGTCTCACAAGCTCCTAAAATCCATACCATTTCAGAAGATTTTATTTTCCTCAGAAACATTTCTCATTCAGCAACTCTGAACTGAATGCTTTTTCAACTTCAACTTAAATATGTAGAAAGAGTACCAGAGTACCACAGACACACTGCCACACAGTGAGTACACACACTTCTGTGTCTAATTCCTGGTAGCCCAAGTAAAGTTCACACTATTTTTTTTTTTTCAATTGACTCTTGTCTTTTGGCCCTTACATAATCAATGCTGGCTTGTTTTTTTCTTTAACTTCTTGGCCATTGAAAGCAACATGGTTGAATGTCTGTTTACTTCCAGGGCCAAGAGACCCTGGCATGTTGGGCAAGCGGGTGGTTAATGGAACTGAGGTAAAGGATGGCGACTGAGGATAGACAGAGAGAGCATGACCTTAGCCAGAGCTTCAGACAGCATTTTCAGTCCTAGGTTTTAGAAAAGTTTGAAGATTTTGGTTCTTAATTTCACTCCATTTACAAATTTGACAACTAATCAGAAGGTTTATTTACATGCCTTTGAATGTTATTTGCTCCCCAATATCAATAGTTTCCTTTCCTGAAGATATCTTGCACTGGTGGATGCTTTGCCCTCCTGGAAACCTTAACAGACTTGAAAACTCTCACCACTTTCCTGTCAGTAGGGGCTGCTTGGGACAGGATCCTCAGATGTTCAGGGATGTTGTACTTACGATGTGGGCATCTTGTGAGGGCTCCATTGAAAAGAATCACTTTGAAATCCTACTGCAGAATTTTTGCACTGTTTATGACTAATAGAGTTACGTAAAGAGTGGCAAACTGAATTGGGTGTAGTAGAACATGCCTTAATCCCAGCACTCTGGAGGCAGAGGTAGGTAGATCTTTCTGAGTTTGAGGCTGATATGGTCTATATGGTGAGTTCTAGGACAGCCAGGGTTGTATAGACAACCCTGTTTGCCAAGCAAACAAACAAAGTGGTAAACGGGAGTCTGTGAAATGGCTTAGCACAGGAAGATGTTTGCCACAAAGACCACTGACCTGAATTCAATCCCTGGAAGTCACATAAGGAGATACTTGATTCCATTTAGAAAACTATCCTTTGCCCTCCCCAAAAAAGCCATTACAGGTATACCTGTACACACACACACTCACACACACCCACACATGCACACACATATATACACATACACATGTACACACATATACATATACACACACTCATACATGCATGCACATATGCACATATACACATGTACACACATGTATACTCACAATATAATTTTAAAAAATATTAAAGGCTACTAAACTTAAAACTCAGTTACTTTCATTCTTGGAACTTTTTGCTTTTTATCTTTCTCTGACTGTGTGTGGAACCCACTATTCATAACTTCACTCATAATTCACTGGGAAAACTTTGCAGGATGAGTTTTTCATGAAAACGTACTTTAGGCTTCTGTGCTAATTAAAGCAAAAGACAAAGAAGGTTATTTTTTAGTAGCTACTAATACTACTGTTATTTATACAATTCCAGGAACACAATGGCCCATACGCACAAAGTGCTTGGTGACAGACAAATGGCTGGATACTGGTTTCCTTAGCTGTTCCTTTTTTTATCTTTTGGGCAGGACCTTCCTACTCCGTGACCTGGACCTGAGGTAGTGTGTTATCCCTTTCTGATTCTCACAAGGACAATAGCGTCCATGCTTGTTCCCGCTGCAGTGTGGTCTCTGTTGTTTGTAGGGATGCTGACGTTCTTAATCATGCCAGTGTCTTCCATTCCTAGTGGGAGCAGAAGAAAGCCGACTATCATGGCTACAGCTGGAATGTTGAAGCCAGCTCATGGAGATTAATGTGAGATGACATTGCAGAGTGTGGCAGTGCGCAGTGACTATTTTCATCCATCTGACAGGTTTGCATGCTTCTTGCACGAAAAGCTTCCTTAGAAAATCACCCTGTTTTATTGATTATTATCCTAAATGAAATATGTGTCAAAGCCAATGAGGACCAAGCCCTAACTAGAGAACAAAGGTCTGTGTGAGGAAACTGTGTTGAATAATCAAGATATATAAAGTCAGAAAGGCTACAACGTTCCATCAGTAAATGGTCTCTTCCTTATCATCTCTTTGCAAACTATCTTCTTTTCTGTGTGTAGATGCTACATTACAATTTGGCTTAATTTGCACTCGTTCACCAACTGTTGCTCATGAGTTAGACTCATGAGTTTCTAAAAAGTCTCCATGTTGAAACTTTCATATTCACTAGGCAGAACCTAAATCTCAGCTTACCGTTGTAAGCCTGGCTGCAGAGAGGCCACTGTTCTTTCATCCAGATGCTGTGGGCTGAACTGCTATTTATTAGAAAATTGTTAAGATATGTGTACGTCTAAAACTGTCTTTTCTCTTCTTAAAATACGCTGTTGTTTAAAGAAGATGTAGTTTATACCCTTAGCGCGAACACTCTGTCATCTTAATCGGTGACAGCCTATAAAATAACTAAACCTCTGCTGTTTCTCACTGTGCCCTTGAGGTACACACAACTTCTTTCTTGTCCACAGGCTATGTTCAAAATATTGCCTTCAAAGTAGAGAGTTACCCAAGGTAACATTATCTTAGCATGGTTTATTCCAATTAGCTACACTTTGTGTTTATCTGAAGTTGCAATGCACTAATAAAAAATTTTTTTAACTCCTATTGCCTTTTTAAAGTTGAGATTCTGTGTGCCCTAAGCTAATCTTGAACTTTCAGCACTCCTCCTGACTCAGTTTCCCGAGCATGGGGATGACAGATGTACACCATCACCATACCTGGTATGTTTTCTTCTTCTTGATGTCTAATATTAGGTATGCAATTTAAATGAATGAACCAGTTTTTATATTTTCAGCTGGATAGACAACCTTATTGGTGGGGAAGGAGTAAGAGAGGAGGGAAGGAGAGAGAAAGAGAGAGAGAGAGAGAGAGAAAGCTCATCTTGCTCAAATCAGCTTACTCACCCTTTCCTGGATTTATGTTAGTTCTTTCCTATTTCTTTGATGTTTTATTATTTTCCCTAGTATCTGAACAATCATGCAATTAACAGATTCCAAATGTTAATTAATCTCCTGTAGAAAGCACCGTGCTGCAGAAATCTGAAAAACAAGGGAATCCTGACCTGGTGGAGTTTATATTTTTAGGGTATGATTACTGAAACAGCAAATGACTCAACAGCATGAGAACATTGCATATTTATGAATGTAAATGAGTGTGATTTAAGCTGAATATGTAAACATGGCTAAAAATGAAGTTTGGCTTGAGAATTTATTTTCAAATGGCAAATTGTGGTAACATGGTAAAAGGTAGCCGAACTATTAAGGAAGAAGTTGAGTTTTTAATCCTTGGATGTAGGCATGAATTGTTATTCAGAGAGAAGAAAGGAAAGGGAGTACTGTGCCTTCAGTTCCTCTCTGTGTATGGAAGTGCAGATATTCTGTGAGGTTGCTTCATGACCTATTTGTCTGATCTCCCCCAGGACTGAGGCTCTGCAGTCTGGGAACCCCATGGTGTCATCTGTGCCTCTTTGGCTCCTGTGAGGAGCCCTGAAAGACTGATTTTGGTGCTGTTGCTGACAGTCTGATCTTGGAGTCTTAACACAGCAGAGTGGTGTGAAATATATAGGGTGAGGGAGGCACGCCTTAGGGTGTTAGGTCCCTGGGCTTTGTTTATAATACAGTATTCCATGACTACTCCTTCCTTCCTCTTTTTCCTCCTCTCTCTCTCTTCTTTCATTCTGTCCTCTCTGCCTTTTCTCCTTTCCTTCCTTCCTCCTCCTCTTCCTATTCTCTCCCTTCCTCTTCTGCTTCCCCTTCTCTACACCTTCTTTCCTCTCCTCTATCAAATGGCTTGAGATAATCCCTCACAGGCTCACCACCCCTGAACACCTCTTTCCCTCCCTCCCCCCACATCCATCTACATAATTTCACAGTCAATTTCAGGAAGAATAAAAATATTGGAAACTCACCAGTTTGGTCATTGAAGGAGAGAAATCATATGAGAATTTTGTTTTATCAATTAAATAGAGTCTTTATCTCACTCCTCCTGGTGTGTGTAGTGTCTTATGTCCTTGGTATTTGTCTGAGACACTTGTCTTGAAATTTAAAAATGTTTAACTGTTCAGCCCTTCTTCAAAGTAGACAACATTTTAGGTGCCAGTAGCTATAGGGATTGCCACCTATTATTGTGGCCTCTTGTACCATAGCGTTCCAAGTTGAGTCAGTGATTGTGTTTCTATGCATAGGGGTAGAGCCTCCTTGCTTGGTCAACAGAACAGAAGCAGGAAATGTCCTGGGTGACATTTACAGAGTCCCTCATTGCTAATTCCTGCATTAATTAGACCAGAACAACTAACAGCAATTTTGGCATGGGTTCACTTATCAAAGAGAGATCTAATCAGAATTCAAGATCTATCTGTTGCCTCTAGGTTGAGCTATTCCAGAGATTTGTTCTAATAAGATGGGGATGAGGGGTTGTATGCTCTCTTCTCAGGTGTCTTGTTAGATAAAGCCTTGTGGACTTAAATATGTGTCTTTAATGAGACACTGAAAATATCTTCTAGAAAATTATAATTCTTGGCAGAATGAAGTTCATTCAGAAGGACTCATCCTAAAGACCGTAAGAAATAACTTGTAAGTCACTTTCCTTTCTCAGTTGCTTGTCCAAGAGATGAGTTGAACTCTATGAGAGTTGTTTGTTTGTTTATCTTCATTAATTTATGTTTTCACTTTACATCTCAATTGCAGCTCCCCCTTTCCTCCCAGGCCCCCTCCCTCATTTACTTCTCCTCTGAGAAGCTCCCCTCTCCTGCCCCTAGTTACCAACCCACCCTGCAATATCAAGTCACTGCAGGAATAGACACATCCTCTCTCACTGAGGCCAAACAAGGCACTCAATTAGGAAACATAATTCACATATAGGCAACAGAGTCAGGGTAAGCCCCCACTTTAGTTGTTGGGGGACCTGCATGTAGACCAAGCTTCACTTCTGCTATGTATGTGTGCCTAGGTCCAGCCCAGGTATGCTCTTTAGTTGGTCACTCAGTCTCTGGGAGCCCCCAAGGGTCCAGGTTTGTTGACTTTGTTGATCTTCTTGTGGGGTCCCTATTCCCTCCGGTTCCCTCAATCCTTCTCCCAACTCATCCACAAGACTTCCTGAGCACTGTTTAATGTTTGGCTGTGTGTCTCTGCATCTGTTTCAATAAGCTGCTGCATAGAGCCTCTATGAGAGCTGTTTTTAGCCCCCACCAAGAAATCAAGAAATAGAAAGCTTTGTTTGCATGGGGGTGAATCTACCTAATGGTCCTTCTTTAGCCAGATGAAGAGGGAAAATCTGGGGCAAAGATGCAACGCAAGTTTCTGTTCTCCCCAAAATGAAAGGTGTAAGTTTCTTCCTCTGACATTCGAGAGGTTCTTTCTCCAATTAAAGACACTATACCTCTGATGCTGTGAAATGTGGCATCTGTTTTTTTTAGTTGCGGAAAATGATATGTTTAGGTAACCGTCTTTAGGGTATAGGGGTGATCCAGGAGGCTGTGGGAAACGTCTGAGTTTGCTGCATTCTCTTGACAGTTGTCATTCAAAGCAGCAGAAGATCATAGCACCGGCAAAAACACACCGAGAAGTTGTGAGGGAAAATACTGTGAGAGCGAAGGTATAAAGTATAATGACAGCAGGGTCCCCAACAGATCCTTTGTCTGTGTATGTGTGTGTGTGTATGTGTGTATGGCAAGTGTCTTCTAGAAAATTCTTACTCTTGGCAGAATAAAATGTATATATCAAATTTATTTATTTTTATTTTATGTGCATTGGAAGTTTGCCTGCATGTATGTCTCTGTGAGGATGTCAGATCCTGGAATTACAGACAGTTGTGAACTGCCCTATGGGTGCTGGGAATTCAACCTGAGTCCTCTGGAAGAACATACAGTCAGTTCTCTTAACAAGTAGAGAGATGTCTCCTGCCCCACTCCCCACCCCTTCTTCTGGCTACACTAGGATAAAGATGAAGCATCATTGATGGGCAAAAAGTGAGAAGCTTCGTGAAATAAATGCATTTGAAGGAGGGTTCAAAAGAGCTCCTCAGCTGACTGGCCCATCAGAACATTTCCAATTTTTGTAGAGTTACTGACTCTAGAGAGCAGACTCTATTTTCTAAATTGGGATTTCTTTTTTCTTTCTTTCATTTAAAAAAAAAAAAAGGAATGAGCTCATTTATAATCCCAATTCTTACACATTACAGCAGAGTAAATTCATGTATAGTTTAAGGAACATTACATTGCCCCATTCAGAGCGGTCAGTTTACGAGACCTTAGAGTCTGAATGAGGTGAAAATGAGAAATTTCTACCTTTATTACTTCTCCCGTTATTTGGAGAATGTTATCGCTTCTCGTTCAGAGGGGTCAGTTTATAATGCCTTGAAGTCTGAATTAGGTGAAAGTCTGTCTGATCCTAAAGTGCAGGTCAACTCGAGAGAGGAGAGTTATCTGTATAAAGCACTGCAAACAATTCTCAAGAACGACATCTTCCATGTTTGATGCCAACCAGCTGCACATGGCCTTTGGTGGCTGGTGCTGGTTTACAGGGGAAAGAATTGGCCTTAGAATCTATAAATGTTCTTGTATTTTGTCTTTGACGACTCAGCTTGATTTTGCTTAATTTTTTGAAACATTTTTATATGCCTTTGTCTCTCTTAATGCAAAAATACATAGACACAAATACCCTAGAAATAAATTACTTGACCTTTGGCCATTACTACTTTACATTGGCGTTCACAGAGCCAGATAACACAGCTGACTGGGATTTATCTCCCTTCTGTGCTGTAGGATTTCAGGCAACTCTCAGATTCCCCTTCTAATGCTTGCTGTTAATGAACGCTCCCGTGCACCTGGTTTTATGGCTGGTAAGAAATCATTTCTCTCAAGGGTCCAATTTCTGTAAACCTCTTTTGCACTAGTCAGAAGATGGCATATAGACAAAACTCAAGTTACTCCAAATATTTGGTCTAGAATTTGCTTTTGAAATCCAGTAGATATTAGAAGTAAGAACGTGAATCCCCTGGGGTGCAATATGGTGCAACGAGACCCGTGAGTGTTTGGGAAAGATTTAATTCAGATAAAAATTCTCAGAATTTAAATTTTGTATCATAAAATTTGCTTTGAAAGGCTAAATGAGTGGCCAAACAATTTCTTGATTATCTGAAAAAATATTATACTTTTAAAAAAAGTTGACTATGAAATGGTTGTTGGGTGAATATTAATTGTACAAAGCAATGGGTTCCATTGTGACGTTTTCATGCTTATATATAGCAGACTTTGATCGTGAATTCTCCTCCCCCTTCCCTGTCTGCTCTATTCCTTTTCACACTCTATTACTTCCTTTAAAAGAAGGATTTTTTTCGTTTCCCTTTTCTTCTTCAGACAGGGTCTCACTATGCAGCGTGAACTGGCCTCAAACCCACAGTCTTTCTTCTTTTCCAGGTTTGGGTTTACAGTCATGTGACACAATGCCTGGCTCAGTGTTCCCCGACTCTGCTTCAAATGGTTGTTAAGTTCTCCTGATTTTTGTGTGCCTGAGACATTCTGTTAAAGGCAGAATAATTGTATACATTAAAAAATGAGTCACGCCAGCCCATGTGTCCAGCCATCCCAAAGGGGCAATGTCAGCTTTGCAGCTGTGCACACGCTCAGTGCCACTGTGCACAATACATGCCAACTTTCCCTTTCCCACTAGCAGGTACTGACAGTGCAAAACAGTGGGTCTCTCTTCTCCTCCTCCTTATGTCTCTTTCCCTTCCTCCTGCTTCTTCTTTTGCCATGCTGGGGATTGAACCCAAGGACCTACGCATGCTAGGCACACTCTCTCTATACCTCCAGTGGTATTTTCACTTTTAATTTTGAAACAGAGGTCTCACCAAGTTTCCCATGCAGGCCTTGAACTAATTCTATAACCCAGGCAAACCTTGAGCTTGCAGTCCTGCATCCTCACTGCCCTGGTAGCTGCGATGACAGGCTGTGCCCAGCATGGCTGGAAGTAGAGTTTATTATGACATTTTCAGATAGCTTTCCATGAATGTTGGTCCTGGTCGACTTCCAGCCCCCTACGTTTCCTCCTACTCACTTTCTCCCTAAAGTCCTCATTCTACTCTCGTGCTCTAAATCTAGTTCCTGGATGTGAAGGAGATGGTGAATTTGCCAATATGTGTGCTTTTATAGAGTTTAAGAAGGTGTACCTCCTCTCTTTGGAGTAGAGGGTGGAGAGAAGACTCTGGTTCATGACAGCTTCTTTGCTCACTTGGTGAAGTACTTGCAGCTCCACCATGAGAGATTGAGTTAGATCCCAGGAACCCATGCATAGAGCCAGGAGAGGCTGTAACCTCAGTTCTGAGGTAGATGTCTGGGGTGTGCTGCCTAGCCAGCATAGACTGCTTGGCAGACATCCAGGTCACTGACAGATCTTGTCTCAAATGCAAGATGAACAGTGCCTGAGGAGTGGCACTCAATATTGACCTGCAATTCCACACGCACACGCACATGCACACACAGATACCTTCATACACATACACACAGAGATCACACATACAGAGATACCTTCACAAACACACACACACACACACACACACACACACACACACACACACACAGGTGCTTCTTTCCCAGCATGAAAGTTTGACCAGGAGAAAGGGAGAGGTGAGAACTCTGGAGCCTCTATTTCCCAGAAACCAGAGGTTTGCATTTTAAAAGGCAGTTTTGTGGTCTTGGTTCAAATTAATACCCCATAGGTAGGGCTTTACATTTAGTTTATTTTTGGTTAAATATTACTTTTGAGTTTCAAATACAGAAAATTTCCTGAGAAAAGCTTGTAAAACCCTTGGGCCATGCTGTTCAGGGGGAATCAGAAACATATGGGTTCAAATTTCTCTATAAACACAAGGGTCTGGGTGTTCCTGAGGACAATTTGGGGTTTTGCTGACCCCCAAACTCAAGCCTTGTGGCTTTTGGAAGGCGTTTCAGGTGTGGCAGAATGTTCCCTGCCAAGCTGGGTCTCTCCATTCCTCATGGAGCCCATCATTAGAAAGGTCTGCTTGACATTTCTGTGTTTGGAGAAAAGCATAGTGTGAATATATTTTTCACGCTGCAAGCAGTCTTGTTGACCACCACAAAAATTTGAGTTTAACCCACGTTGAGTCGTTTCTTGCCAGTGATAAACTATGTGGTACCACACTGAGCCATTGCTGTTCAGAGCCCTTCTGTTGACAGAATGACAGATGCAGTTTGCTTCCTTGGCCTCAGTTTCCTATCCAGTCCTCTAAGAACTGAGGTGAGCCTAACTAGAGTCAGAGTGTCCAGGTGAGAATTGGGCCTCGGATTTAAAATGCTTGTTTTCAGATTTTGCTATCAAATTGGAAAACAGGAAGTAAAATATAGTCACGAATAAAATTGAGGCTGTGCAGTCATGTGATGTTGTTTTCCATCTTAGTGTTTTAAAGAGATACTTACTCATCAAGTCTGTGGTTCTTCTAGTTGCTGAAGCATGGAAGGTTCTAGAACTCAGGAATGATGCTGTTGTTTTCTGTAGACTTAATTGAGGAGGGCCATAACTCATGTCAATAGCCACCTTCTACCTTCTTCTGCCTTGTGAATAGCAGTTCCTTGGAACTGCTGAGGAGAATGACTGTCTGATGTTGTGGGTCCCTTAGAGCTGCTGAGGACTCTTAGGTTCTGGTCTTCCCCTTGTCTGCTGAAGATTAGATTCACATTTTCTTTTGAAAAGTTAAAACTAATCATAAAAAACAAAGCTAATTATTAAGCTCCATTTCCAGTTTAAACTCTTACATGTAATAATATGTCCAACGACAGCCTGCCTCTTAATCAATAGTCTTCTCCTTCTTTGATATGGTTTGTTGTTCGGAGAACACACCTCTATATCAAAACTCACTCAGGATTTCAAACATGCTGGCAGATGGGACTCACTGAATTCTGGGTAAATTTTAACTGGAGGCTTTTTGAGTGACAATCTCCAATAATTTGAAAAGAAGTGAGGGTTGTTCCTGAGGATGAGTACCAGAGGAGAGGCGCATGCTTTGGTCTTTGAACTGGTTTTGGAAAATATTTTCCTAGTGCATTTGATGCATTGCTATAATTACTTAGGAGTGTTGAGTTTTATTGATCAGTCTCCAGTCACTGCTGCAATAGTGGAGGAAACAGAAAATGTATTAAAATGTTCTGTTACCTTATTAGCCTGGAGATACACATATCAATGTCCCAGCTTTTTCGGGGGCTTAGAAGAGGTCAAGTTTTGCCTTGGGCCTGTTTGCCCTAACACTTGTTTGGAAATCAGTATGGGGAATGGTGATCAAAAATTCAAGCTCCCACCTCTCTCTCCCTCCCTTTTATCTTCTCCCTCCTTCCCTCCCTTTATCCTACTCACCCCTCCCTTACTTTCTCTCTTTTTTTCCTCTCTCTCCTCCCCCTTCCTTTCTTCTCTCCTTTCCCTTCTCCCTTCTTTTCTTTCCAGAAATAGGGATGAAACCCAGGGCTTTGTGTACTCTAGCTAAGTGCCTTACCACTGAGTCACACCCCCAACCCCAGCCTGAGTTTTTTTTTTTTTTTTTGTGCTCTGTGCTAAAGATCTTCCTGTTGTCTGGAAAGTATGGCTCATTTTTGTGGATGAAAATATTTATTTTACTTTCCAAGGAGAGGAAACCAACATCTGTGTTTTAAAGACTTGGGGGTCCCAATTGGTGGGACATAAAACTCTTCCTGAAGATCACTAAGGACAGTCTTATAGGAGAGATTTTCTTTGAGAGAGTCAGACCTCAAAAGAGTTAAAAGACAAAGGGAAAGATAGAAGTCAGAAGGGGTGGGGATGGAGCTTTAAGGAATGAAATAGAGACAGTGAGTGTCTGTTGTCCTACAGACCTTGGAGCTGGTGTTCTTCATTCCCAGTGTTGTCATAGAAGATCACTGACTGGGCAGCTTAAAAGACATTTTCTTGATACTGACGTCCAAGGTCCAGGCAGTGAAGATCTTATTTCTAGCAAGCCCCGCTCCCCTTTTGGCTTGTGTTCATTTCATTTTGTCCTTACATGCATTCCCCTGTGCTGCAGAAACCCTTGGCATCTTTTTTTTTTGTTGTTGTTGTTGTTTTTTTTTTGTCATCAATCCTGTTGGATCAGGACCCCTAAGTAATAATAACATGAAAATTAGATACTCCCTGAAGTATCCTGTATACTCATAATTAGGGGAATTATGGTTTTGACATATAAACACACAGGAACACAGTGCAGCCAAGGGAGAACTGCACTGGAAAACGGACAATTCTGATCCCAAAGACGCATCAATGTTCTCACGGCATCTCTTCAGCCCAGAAAGGGGTGAGGCCAAGAAGATCACGGTGTACAGTGCAGTTCACGTGGCCCAGTGTGTGGGAGAGGAAATGAACCATACTGTGACACCTGCTACTATCTGAATAAATAATCCAAGAACTTTCAAGAGCTCAGGAACAGCATAGGTGAAGCCCTAGTGCTGAACACTTCACAGTCTTTTAGTGCCCAACCATTCAGACACCTTGGTTACATCCATCTTGGAGCCATGTAGACATGTATTAGACACTCTAACTCGTCTTCAACAAGGGGACAGGGACATACGTGTTCTGACATCTTTCCTATGGACACACACTGAGCATAGTGACTGACTGAGATGTGGAGAAGTGTACTGGGCTTTATTGACTCCTGGGTGTAGTGAATGGAATCTAGGTCTATAATACACTTCAATTGCATAATACACTATAGTGCGCAACACCTCCCTGTTCTGTACTGATTTGCTTTAATTCAGTTTTAGAACAACTCATTTGTTTAAAAGAATAAAGCAGGTAGGTTTAAATGACAATCATTTTTTTTTTGCCAGATGTTTTAATATGTAGTATTTGGTGTTAAACTGTAGAATTTATTAGGAGGCTGATCTAGATACTCTTTAGACATTTAATAAGAACCAATCTAACATTTGTATGAAATGTAGCAATGAAAGCTAAGTATAGTGGCACACATCTTTAAACTTAGCACTGGGAAGGCAGAGGCAGGAAGATCTCTGTGAGTTGGAGGCAATCCTAGTCATCACAATGAGAGTCTGTCTCAAAACAAACAAACAAACAAACAAAACACACACACACACACACACACACACACACACACACAGAGTATTTTGTATGGTGATTTTTAAAGACTGTAGTAAGAACTGTCAAAGATAACTTAGAAATTAGAAAAAAAAGCTTTCTAAAAAAGTCAAAATATGCATGTATTTTGCAGCAATTTTTGAATGGAACATACATAATATTCGAATGTGGGCTTTCCTTTATGTTGGCTTAGTCTCTATGGTGGCCATTCATGAGTTAGTTTGCCTTCCTCATTGGTGTGAACCACAATGAGACAAAACTTCTGTCTGACCATGTTGAACTCCTGTCTAGAAAGGCCCAGACTCTATAACAACGATTGAATACAATCTCTGTTTATAGAATTGCTTTTTATGATAAAACCCTCAAGGTTTTAGATAAATGATTTACTGTTTGTTTGTTTATTTACTTTGTAGAGGGTCACTTAAGCCATGTGTAGCCTGGAACTCACTATAAAGCTCTGGCTGGCCCAAGGACATGACAATTCTCCTGCTTCAGGCTCCCAAGTGCTAGGGTTATACTGGTGAGCACACAAACCCACATCTATAAATGATGTTTTTGGCTTGCAGGTGGCTGCCTTCATTTCATTGTGTCTCTGTGTACCTTTGTAAAAGGCTAAGGTAGTGAGAGTTTAGAACATTAAAATGATACTTTTATATCAACATGGTGCTATACACTGTAAATATATGCAATAAAACTGAAAAAACAAATGTCAAAGCAAATAAAACTATCATTTTTTAAAAACCAGATTAAATGTCTGTTTTCTTTAGTCAGTGAACATCCCTTTTATCTGTAAATCACCTACAGATGTTGGCAAACCATCTTTACTCACTGGTGGTGACTGTACCTTTGTTGGCCCTACACACTTTTTTCTTACCAGGTAAGCCACCACCTTGTCACCCTGGCTCAGCTGTTACTTGGTTTTCTTTACATATGTGGAGGTTAATAGTGTTGGACTTATGACTAAACCATACAACTGAGGAGGACATAAAACCACAAAGAAACAGTTCCAGAAGGAAGAGGGCCATTGCTATGAATGCTGTTGGAAAGCTTTGAGGTGAGCCTGGAAAAGCTCATCACTAAATGCATTTGTTACCAGTTAATGTGCACAAATCAACCAAGGAAAGCCAGGCAACTCTAGAGAGATCTTGCACTGGGTTGCTTTCACAACTGTCTCTGTGACCTCAATTCACCTTTAAAAAGTAGGAATATGTGAATCTCAGGGCCTGTGGATTTCACATTTAGAGGGAGTTCTAAATGTGAGAGACAAGGCCAAACTTCAACACTGGGGATCACAGGTAGAGAATGAATTGTGAGCCTGTATTCACTAATTGGCCAAAGAATATGCATTTTTGCATCTTTAGTTAAAATGTTTAGATCTGGAACATGTCCTTTTCATCCATCTCTGCTTCAGTAAGCTTTTTCAGTTAAGTCACTAAAGACAGGTAGCAACCATAACAGTCACAGTTCTACCTGGGTTTAACTGGAACAGAAAGTTCTGTATTAGAGGACAGAGAAAAATTCAGAGCTATAGTGTGCCTTTGGATAGCTAAAACTTAATGATGTTACAAAAACCTGCATGCTTATAGAATAGGGAGAACTAGCTTTGATCTCTGAAACTGAATATTTGCAAGGGAAATGGGATCTTGGCTTAAGATAAGTTATGAACAGTGAAGTTCAAAAGTCCATCGTAGTTTCGGAGAACAAGGAGGACGATCCAATTGGCTACAGGTGAGATAATGTATAGATTATCCTGTAGAAATAATGAATGATTCTGCAGGAAATGGGATGTCACTAATGACATCCCTCATGGGTACACAAAGGGCTGAGTTCAGGTCACCCTGAGGGTACACGTATCAGCCGTGAAAGATGACTGCAGATGTCAGCCTCTTCAGCAGACAGTCAGTCACTAAAGAAAGCCCAGGTCAGACACTTTTAATCTATTTTCCTGCCATGAATCCCTTAAAATACTGTTATCTTACATTTCTCCCCAAATATTCTTAAATGTATAAAATAAATGGTTAAGCATTTCAAATAAAAGCAGACCATATTTTTAGTCGCCATGAAAATCATTAAGAGAACACACGTTTTATGAGATCATCATATCCAGGCTTTGTGCTGAACACACCAAATCATGAGATTTAGGAACAGGTCCATGTGATAAGTAAGCATGGTGAATGATTAGAAAGACCTGAAAAATGAGAATGATTTCAATCTCTATCATGCTATGACTTCTGTGATTTGCCACTTACCAGGTCATTGAAGGAATCAAAAGTAAGGTGTAATTTTTTTTCCTGTGTGGATTTCCCATTTTCTAATACAATGTATAAAATACCTTAGGGCTTCATTGAGTCTACAAAGTATCATGAAAAGTTCTGAGTGATGATGAGTCATTAATCAGAAGTGATTTAGAGAATTCAGTATTTTCTGTAGATGATCAACTGAAATTCTCTTCCAACTTTAGAGGTTCTGGAAGATGGGTCTTATCTTCCTGAACTAAATTATTCTAACTGTCAACATTGTTTTTTGATGTCCGTGCACTGTTATTATAAGCACAAAATCACTTTAGAAATAATTTTAAGTACAATTTTGTCATAGGAGGAAAAGAGAGGAGAAAGGAGTAGGAAGAAAAGAGAAGGGAAAGGAGGAAGAGGAGAAAGATGAGGAAAGGAGGAGGGAAGGGAGGAAGAGAAGGAGGGAATGTAAGAGGAGAGGAGAGAATACGGTCTCTTTTTATTAGCAGAGAATGCTTATCTAAGTTAAGACAGTCCAACCTATAGGCTACTAAGGGAGTTTGATTACACTCTCTATTGTGGCTTTAAGAAATCCTTAACGATGTATAAATATTCATTAACCACCATACTTGAGATCTTTGTTCTTCATTGTATGTAGGTTACAACCTAATTTTGAAAAGTTGGAGACAAGCAAGTAAACTTTGATGCTAGAAGAAAACTGTGAAGGGTAACAACCAGGGTGTTAAGAGGTTTGGAAAATGATGGCAAGAGTGAATTGGAGAAACTAGAGCAGTTTTCTTAGAACAGCAAGGGTTTACAGAGCAGGTGAGGGTCTGCAGAGCAGCTTTCAGACATCGTAAAGTATGCCATGCAAAGCAGATTAGAGAACCAGGCAAACATAAGCAATATACCGACGTGATTTTTGCTAGGCCCATTTTACTAGGCCTGTTTCCTAACAAGGTAACTTTGAAATTGAGACATGCGTATGTGGTCTCTGTCCCGAATCATTGACACAGAGCTGACCAAACCCTTGTCATTTTTTACATGATGGTGTGAAAGGAGCAAGTGAAGTTTTGTTGGGTCTTGTTCCTGCCTCCTGATGCCACTTGGAAACTGAAGTGATGACCTGATTGGTGTCGGGAGACAAGGTAGGACTGTTTGTGATAGAAACATGAGACTGAAGGGTTGGGATACTCAGTTCTATAACTGATCCTTTGGTCATTTAGTCTCCAATGGATACTGTTTTACAATGAATTGGCTGAAAACATCAAGGTTCTGGGAGAGTTGTTGAGAGGAGGTAGGGTAGCTGTGTTATTCTTTCTCACACCCATGGTTGAGCATCTCTTCTTGGCCATTCCTGAATGGAACCTGCTGTGATAAACTGGTAATGTAAGTTCAGTGTTTTCCTGAGAGCCATGAGCAGTTCTAGAAGATTGTCAGTGTAAGTGGGAGCTGTAGGAGACCCTGATTTTGCAGCCAGTCATCAGATATGTGAGGGACCTAACGTTGCACTGAAGTATGGATGTCTTGTGGGCCTGGGTCCTAAGTAAATGCCACCCCAGGTGGTATCAAAACCAAACCAAATCACTGGGCACCACGATGGTACCTGGAGAGACAGAGAATTGGTTTTTGGTGTATAAAATCTGACACATGTGGTGAAGGTAGCAGTGTTTATTCCACATCAAAAGCAGGATGAAGACTGAGGTACCAGTATCACAATTCAGTGTTTGTCTGAGGGGAAAGTATTAGGGATTTGAGGTACGTGAGGCAAAAGCAAGAAACTACAGTCTTCTTGAGAATCCTGCCAGCTAAGATACCTACTAAGAGTCTCTGTGCATCTAGCAATCTCCAGGTCATTAGTAATTGAGGTAGACTGAGGAATATTGTCAGGTGTTTTCTCTCTAAAATGTTATCATTATAATCTTTCTACCCGAGTCTAAGGTTGGCCTGTGTGAAGAGTCCTACCTTATCAACATACTTTCAGTTGCTGGTTTATGAGTACCTAGTTGTTTAGGCATTATGAAGCGTGCAGTCCGTAATCTTTAAACAGGTAAATGTCAAATTGTGAACATAAAATAAATATTTAAAACCCGAGGAAGCTCATTACTATGATTTCAAGAAAACATATATAATAATTTTAATAATAAAAATCAATTACTGTGTTTTATTGTGTGTAACAGAAAGTAAATTTTACTTTAAGGCAGACAGTATTAAATGACTTTTTTGTCAGTAGAGAATTTCCTAAGGAAGTGTGTAAACTGAGCATCTCATTATTTGGTGCAATATTTACTTTGGTTTTACTAATTTTGTCTGTCTACTGTCAGTAACATTCTACAAAACAAGATACATTTACTTGGTCAAATATTCTAGCAACTAAATTCAGCTCCTTGGATGGAACAAATGGTTAAAAATTCTGATAATCTGATTATAAGTCTAGATATAATTGTGATTTACTTGGGATATATGGAAGGGAATATAAAATCGTGAGATCCCATTACTGTCTGCTTTGTTTGCTTGCCCATTTACCTTCTTATGTGGTAGCTTAGTGCATCTCAAGGACAGTGTTTAGATCAAAAGAAGGTTGAAGAATACCAGGATCCATCATCTGTCTAGATGGGAAACCTGGAGGTGTGGGGAGAGAGGAGGCTTCTGATACAAGCTGACGTAACTAGGTAGCTCACAGAGTCATCAGTCAGAGTCTGACCGTAGAGAGGCATCCGATCAGACTGTCATGCCCTGTGTTTAATGGAGTGTGGCAAGGACTTTGACACAAGCCATTACCCACTATTTACTTACTCAAAGCAGAAACCTACTGGAAAATTGAGTGAAATTATCCATACGTTAAGAGCTTTGAGAAGATTGCATTATGATCAGAAAATTTAAAACAAGCCCTCTGAACACATCGGTATTAAAAACCATTGAGCTCTGTTACAGTATTTTAACGATCATGTTTTACAAGTTTGTTTCTATCGCTGTGATATGAAGTAACATTGGACAGTTGCTGGAGAATTTTAAACCAACCTTCAGATTTCTGACTTCTTCCATAGCTGTGCTGTTTGGAAGAATGCTGATAGCTCAGAAACTAGGCTAATTTTCACACTCTTTGTCTTGACAGTCCTGTTTTATTTCCAGGTTCCTAATGTTTGTTCTTAATTTGAGTTTCCTGGACAGAGTTACATAGTCCACCAAACATGCACTTTCCTGTGTTGTAGGCTAATTGAAAGGAACCTTTTCAAATAGGATACAAGAGAAATCGGAAACCGGGTGAGCTGTTTGGGTGCTATTTTATGTTTTAATCAGTTGTTAACATTATATGGGAATGTGCTTTGCCTGTGGCCATTGGAGCAATTGAAAACAAGCTCGAGCTATGGTTAAAATTGCTTTTTCACACCCTGCAAAGTTGTCATGAACAACTGAAATGGGTAAAAAAAAAAAATACCAACTAGTATGAATATGCCATTTTAAGAGGAAATACAAAAATTCAAATAAGCGTATTATAAAATCTCCTGTTGTTTTTGTGGTAGCACTGGGGATAAAACATGAGGCCTTGCACATAATAAGCAAGTGGTCTCCCACCGAGTCAGGCCCCCAGCCTACTTTCTACTTTTTATTTTGAGACAAGGTCTCACTGAGTTTTTCTTTATGGCCTTGAATTCATTTGCTAGCCCACCCAGGTAGGCTATGAACTCATGAGTCTCCTGCCTCAGCCTCCTGAGGAGCTGGGATTTTAGTTATGCACCTCCAGATTGAACTGTAAAACCCTTTTAGCCTTAATAATTGGGCCGGTTTTCTGATTATTGTTTTGAGTATGATGCATGACTACTCGTTTAGTGAACATGATAGTCATAACAAATTTTGGTAAATCTTTTCTGTTTTTCTAAATATTTAAACATTAATGTATATATTGTATATCTATGTGTGTGCATATATATATATATATATATATATATATATATATATATATGCATGCTGATGTGTGTATATGCATATATGTGCAGCTGTGCATATGCACATGTGTGGAGGCCAGAGATCAATTCAAATGTTGCCCCTCAGGACGACTATCTACCTTGTGTCTATGATACAGAGTATCTCACTAGGATCTAAGCCTCTAGTTAGATTAGCCTGGCAGGCCAACAATGCCTAGGGATCTTCCTGTCCCTGCTTCTCCAGTGCTGAGGCTACAAGTGCCCACCATCCCCTCGGAATTTTTACATGGATTTCAAGAATTGAAGTCAGGTCCTCATGCTTGCATTATAAATACTTTGCAGAATGAACTATACCCTGATTCTCAATCAACACATACTTTCTATTTATTTTAAATTATTTGATAGAAGAGTTTTGACAAAAGAAGAACTCACTTATAAATGGAGCCCCTCTAACCCTCTAAAATGTACTCACAAATTTCATCTCTGACTCAGAACAGCCCTCTGATTTCTCCCTCCCTGCTTTGTTGAGTCTGGCACCATTGTAAGACAAATAAATTTTTTTTTTTCATCACGCACTCTGGGTACATCAAGATGTGGCTTAAGGTTAAAAATTCAACGTGAGAAAAATCCCACTGGAAAGTCCCTCAAGAGTCAGCAATGACATGTGAAGGAAATGCAAGGCTGGGTCCCCAGTTTCCATGGCAGGCTGCCCCTCTGTGCTGCTTTCTCTACACCACTTGGTCTTATAAAGGCAAAGCCAGCAGAAAACCTGCACAGTGAATTAATTATAGATCATTTTATTTGTTGCTCAGAAATTCATCAGAGGATCCTCTCTTTCCTGCTTAGAGATTTTTCTGGAAAGACACAGTGTCTAAGCGCATAACATACAAAGTTCTGAAAGCTATTGGCTAAAAAGGAAACCGTAGCTCAATGGGAAGTAAAATTTGAAAGGCCCTTAGGTCTCATTTGAGGCCTATATTCTACTTCTACAATTACAGTCATAACAAAGTCCCTCAGACAATGCCACCTAATGAGCCTTCGAATGCTCATTAAAACTGTATTGTGATTCCATTATCAAGCCAGTAGATTGAAAATTGACCACTTCTGACTACATACTTTAGAACCCTGATTCCGAGCAAATGGGAAGGCAGCTAATTGATGTATGACTTATCCTGGCAACAAGGTATGGTTTTCATACAAAACAACTCAATAGATATTTAATGAATGTGTTTTTTTTTTAAATGATGAAGTAAACAATTTTGTTTTTTTAGTGTATTAATAGCCCTTATATAGAATCTGTGGAACTATTAGGGATAACGGAATAGAGAAGAAGCCAGAAAGACAGCTTTGTATGTAAAATTAGACAAAGCAGGAGAGGGATGTTGCTTTAAAGCTGTGGTTGTTGGGAACATGCTGGGTGATTCACACCTGTCACCTCTGCTGTATCTCACATTCCTATCTTAACCAGAGCCTGGGAAAACACACTCTCATTTAAGGTTTGCTGCCCGGCGCCACCTTTATTTTTGGTTCTTGATTAGTGTTGAGATGATAATGTGGGAACTACATTTTTTTACCTCCAGAAGTCATATTTGTATTATTTTCTGATTACAAGAGCAGTGTATGCTGGGAATTCAACAAATTAGAAACAAAGTCAAGCAAGCTTGTGAAATGCAACCATAACCCGATCACAGAGGGTTTGATCTTGCTACAATTCATGTCTCATTTTATATAAGACATTTCACTTCTTGCAAGTTACTAGGACAGTCACAGGGGCGGGGAGGGACTCCAGTGTAGGAGGTGATATCCTGTTTCCTCACTGTTCTCACCAAGGCAACCAGCAGTGTTGCTTGATCCTTTAGAAATATCAGGCCATTTTCTCAGGTGTGATGCTTGCTTTCATATTTAGAATGTCTGTGTATCACTTCAGGCATTCCCAGCATCAACTCATGAACCTGAACAACAGAGGCATGAGCAAAGACCACACACAGTTTCCTGACTAGAGGAGGAAGCTACAGTTATCCTCCCGAAAGATGGATGACTGTAGGGTGCTGACCCACCTGCCAGTCTTCCTTCAGTGGTCTCACTGTGGCAGGTGACACTTCCATGAGGAATGTGAGTACAGTAAGCCACTGTGACATGATGGGGCTTGGTAATGCTGGGATTGTGTGGCAAGTTGTTTTCATGGATCTTTTTATGAAAGAAGAACATTCTTCCCTGCAGGATCCCAGAAGGCCATTTCTTACGTAAGAATCTGATCACTGTGATGAAAATTCATGCAAGTGGCTTAGACTGCTTTCCCTCTGTGAGAGGACCACATTTCCCCAACAAATTGTGTTTCTTTAAGGGACACAATTTAATTTTATACTTTTATTTTTATCCAGGGGAAGATAAAGTGAAGTTTGGAGACACCAATCCCCATTTTAATCTCAACAAATAGCCCAATAGCTTTCAGAATCTTGTCACGATTCTTCTGCCCAACCTCACCATGACCCCAGGAAGCTCACATTCCAGTCTGTGTAACAAGTTACAAAGATGTCACTGCAAACATCTCCCCCTTTTGCATATTCCATCTCTTCATCTTTTCATGGTGATATTTGCTGTTTAGAAGAGAGAGATAAATGAAAGGTAGAAGGAACTTCATGTATTGATGGGTTTGGCTATGCCGCTTTGGCTCCAGCTTTGCATCAGGCCCAGGAGCTATCTTTAGATCTGTGAATGAAACACACACACACACACACACACACACACACACACACACACACTAGCTTATTCTTAAAATGCATTGGCTACCTCAAAGGCTGGGCACTCCTAAGTCTTCCCCTGCTACCCCAGGCCCAATGGAGAGGCGGCCAGTGGCCACTCACCTTAATTCTTACATGGCTGGCTGTCTTTCTCTGCTGCTGCTCCTGCATCCCATCCTTCTTCTTCAAGTCATCGATTCTCCTTTTTCCACAGAACTGTAAGGGTTCCACCCTATTAACTATTGGCATCTTCATCGATCGATCAAAATCTAACTGGGGACAAGGACCTTTTTCAACATGCAGATTCCTGATTGAATCAAAGCATTAGAACCAACCTCCAACAAACGCTTGAGAAAAGATTTGGGGGCATTTTACAAAACTAGATGTTTAACATAATACATTGCAACAGTAAAATGGTAGACAACAGAAAAGAAAGGTCTGATCAATCAAACCTAGATATAATGATGTCTGAAAACAAGAGTGCAAGCTAGAGACTCTGCTGAGAGCGCACCATGAGTTTAACTGGAGACTCCTGTGTATTTGCTCTGAGTGTGCCATGAGTTTGGCTGCTCTGGAGTCCTTAAAATCTGAAAACTAAAGAGTTGTGTGGTCAGTTATGAGATGTACAACACATGCATTTAAATAACAGCTTGATACAGAAATGGGTTGAGGTCTCATATGAACACCCACTGGGAGAATTAGTGATATCAGGATTACCATATCTTTTGCATATAGACTCTTAGAAAGACAATGCCACCAACAGACATCATTTGTGACCTTTCTTGACAAGCTATGACCTGTGTCCTCTCCTCCATTTAGGATGTCATCACTATCTCTGCTATTTCTTGGCTTGGTAGTAGTCCTTATACAGCCCAGGTTGTTTTCACACTTACAGCAATCCTACTGCCTCAGTCTCCTGAGTGCTGGAATTACAGGCATGCACCACCACACAATTAAAGAAGCGTGTTTGTGAAGGGCTGGATGTGTGGTCAGCATTCTTCACTCCTCTCCTTTTTCCTGCTCCGTATACTGTGTACTGTGCAATGTCTTTTAAAAATGGAGTTTCAGGGCTACTCCTAAGCACTTTGACAGTTATGGCCACCGTTTCTCACCTAGCAATATTGGCTTGTGGAAGTCCATCCTGCCTCATCTTCAGTAACACCACACCTTGTATATTTTCTTTCTTTAATCATTTCTTTCAATCACTTCTCTTTGTTTCTTGCTTTTTTATGGGTGATGTTCTAGACATACACAGTCAAGATTGCTTAATGAATATGAGCTATGGCTGGCTCTGGAGCCACTGAGTCATGCACAGTGTTTTATATGTCACCATGGACAGTATACTCCATTCTTCTGCCTCCCAGTTTTCTCACATGTTATCAGGTGATGGAGATGTATGGGAAGACATTTCCCATTTACTTCTAGGTTGGAGGTTCTAGGTAGCAAGGTAGTTCTAGCACTCTGACCTCTCTTGAGCTGATGAACAGATACCTCCCTTACCATAGATAGACTTTCTCTCTCTCTCTCTCTCCCTCCCTCTCTCTCTCTCTCTCTCTCTCTCTCTCTCTCTCTCTCTCTCTCTCTCTCTGATTATTGAGTGTGATTTTACACTGGTGTCTAGGCATCTGAGTTCAAGAAGATTGCAATTCTAGGTACTGATATCTAGTCTTATCTTTATTAAGTGGGGATTTTGTCCCTTAGTTTCTTTTGCCCTCTCTGTTTCTCAAGCTGATGTGTTGGACTGTATTTTTGGCAGGTAATGAATTCTCCTAGATGTGGTCATAGGAGTTCTTAGTAACATGTGTTGCTAGGTATTGGGGACTGACACTTAGAAATGAGGATGGGCTAGAAGTGGGGAGGCTGAGGAGGTCCACAGGTAGAAGGAAAGCAGGCTGTTCCATCAGGATCTGCTTAGTTCCCTGGAATAGGGATAGCAAGTGAGCTGAGGCCACAGAAGGTCAGCTACACGGCTGGGAATGAGGCTCAGGGTTGGATTTGGGGGAAAGAAGAAAGAAAGGAGACCTGAAGCTCACCTTCCTGGTTGACTGGCTGACTTGCTTGTCCTGCAGGCTTGGCTGGCATGTTCCCAGAGAACGCCTGTTAGAGTTGGGGGCTGGGACAATAGGGTGAGTGTGGAGAAAGGTTAGAGAAGATATGAATGATCCACTGGAGGTGTGGGGAGGCCACAGCATGTGATCTGCTACAGGACTGGGAGTAAGACTGAGGGGGTTGAATTTAAAGGAGAGGAGGAAGAGGTTAGGCTACCTGCTTCCCTGGCCATATTGGGCTGTAGATTACCAGGGAATGCCTAGTAGAGCTGGAGGCTGGGAAAGTGGTGAGTAGGGGAAAAGAGGGTTGGAGAGAAAGACCTGTGTGATCTATTTAAAATGGGAAGAAAGATAGTTGGGAAAGGAAGGCTGCAGCGGATGGCCTCCTACAAAGCTGGGCATGAGAACAGAGTAATGGATTTAGAGAAGAAAAAGAGGGGGCAAAGAAGATCTGCAGCTAGCCTTTGTGCTTCCCTGGCTGGACTGTCAGGAGTGTTCTCAGAGAATGCCTGCTGGTAGGCTAAGAGAGGAGTGAGGGAAAGAAACCTGGAGGAGACAGTCTACGTGGTCCATTGGAGATTGTTGCCTGGGAGGAAAAGGAGTATTGCAGCAGGTGTTCTATTACAGAGCTGGGGAGGAGACTAGGGGATTGGATTTAGAAGAGAGGAGAAAGATGATACTTAGGCTACTTGCTTCTCTGGCTGGAGTGGCCTTCAGGTTTCCAAATTCTGCTGCCACTTTTATTGTACATCTCTCACGCCTTCATCTTTCTCTGTTCTATCCCTTCATCCCATCATGAGCAAACACAGTTGCCTTGTCATACCTGGACTGGCACCTCTCCTCCTAGCTCCTGGCCTCCAGTCATATTCCTCTGTTTTCCTCACCTCTCAGATGCTACTTACTACAGGGCTCTGACCTGACTGCTGACTGATTGTCTTCTTCAAGTGACTCAGGTTCCCAGTGGTTTTTAGGAAAATGCTGAGCGCCTTTAGCCAGGCATGCCTGCCTATACCTCGGCAAACTCCATCCTCTTCCCGTCTAGAGTCCTCAGTTTTGGCAGTGTCATCCCTCACAATGTGCATTTGAGCTATATATGGAATCTATGTGTGTTCCATTCCTGGTGAGTGAATTCTGGGATGTGTTTTTGATGGGAGTATTTTTCTCTGCTTGAGAGAGTAAACTCAGTTGCTTGCTTGTCCAGCCTTATATGGAGCAACTGGGTCGTTTTGTTTATTTTGCAGTTTTAATTTTAAAGAAGAATTTCACAAGGGAAACTTTTTCAAGATAATTTTATATTTGGAATATTCTTTATCATAATACTAAATACTTTATAAATTAAAAATTTTAAATATAATTTTCCTTTTGTAAGATTTATATTGTCACTTCTACAGCTCTGGGATTTTTTTGGGGGGGAGTGGAAATTAAACTTTTAACACATCTGTTTTTGTTTAAAATAATTTTCAGTACAATATTATTTATTGCGAATTGGGAGAAAAATAGGTTTAAGGCGTTTCTATCTAATTCAAGGGTTCATAATGAACCTGAATCTCAAGTTTCCCAAGATTATTCAGATCTTATGAATGATGTAATGTGGTAACAATCTCTTTCTTCCTTTTCAGTTTTTTTTTCCATGCTAAGGGTGGAACCCAGAGAATTAACTTTGCTAAACTAAACTGAATGACTGAGCCACCCATCCAGCTCAGACAATCTATTTCTTTGAACTACTACTTTTAACTTTTAAAACATTTACATGTGCAATTTTAGTTTTATACTTGAAATAATTTTGCCTATGTATGTGTGTGTGTGTGTGTGTGTGTGTGTGTGTGTGTGTGCTTATGTGCATGTAAGTGTAGGTGTCCAAGGAGCCCAGAGGTTTAGGATTGTCATGCAGCTAAACTACAGACAGTTGTGAATCACTCTGAATAAGTACTGGGAACCAAATGGTCCTCTGTAAGAGCAATGAACACTCTTCACTGCCCCTGTCTTTTCTATGCCCCTCTCCCCATTTTCTGAGCAGAAACTTAGATTCACTGATTGATGATTGATTGGTTGATTGATTGACTGCTTAATTGTGCATATGTATATGTCTTTGTTCTATTGCATGAATATGGAGTTCAGAGAACAATGGTGGGAGTTGTTTCTCTCTTTCCACCTTATGGGTTGGGTTCCTGGGATGGAACTTGAAGTGGGACATCAGCCTTGGGGCAAGCGGCTTTCCCTGCTACGCCATCTCACAGCCTGACAATCTCTTTCTCTTCCATACCTGTAACTCATGTTATAGAATGATGCAGAGCCAGCCACGGGGCTAATACTGAGCTACCTCAGTACCTAGCTAATGTGAAGTGGTGCTTTGACTGGATCCCATAAATGCTGAATGTGGTGGGCCCTTGCTAGTCTCTTTACAAGTCAATCAACAGTGCCCAAAGCCTAGGTCAAATACTCCTACACAGAGATGCACCTTCTTTTGCCAGCACTTACTTTTCTTTCTCAGCATTTAACTAACTGGACCACCTCCATAATGTGCTCACTTGGGACACATCACTGTGATCTGGAGCACTGGTATTGTGGTAAGCCATTCTTGGCTCACATGCTGACCCCTGATGGACAGAAGGTGGGAACACTTGGGCTATGGAGAGTTGGTGAAGCTCCTTCATGGATGGTTTTTGTCTGAGAGAAGCAGAAAGGAGGCTAGAGATGGTAGCCAGGCACTCAGAATTAGTCTCACTCCCAAAGCACAGGATACAGTCTCATGACTACTAGCATACAGGGATTCCTATGAAGCTGTGTTTTCTCCAGAACCATTCTCTATCTGGGGCTGCACAAAGACTAAGTGGTAAATCATGTGTGGCATGTATAAAACAGAGTTCTGAGGTTTATCGTTTTGGTTTAATTTACTCCCAATTATAAAATCCCCAAAAAATAAATCTACACTACTTTGGAGATTGCTTCATAGCAAATTCACCTGGTTGGTTTGCATTCGACAGGTTAGCGGGTAAAACTGACCATAAAATGATTGGAGAACATAGAAAGAAAACATAAGAAAAAGGCCCAACCTGGTGAGTTTTGAGCCTTATAAGTGACAAGAAGAAAGATGCGGCAATGAGGAGAACAGAAAATAAGTTATTTCTCTTTCCGGTTGTTTGAAATATTGTGTACCACAGGGGAAACAATCTTCTTGAGAGATAGTCTAGTAAAATGTTAAATTTAGGGGAATGAAGAGAGACGTTATCACTGGGGTTGATAGAATGCAGAGATTATCAGCCATTTTAAACAGCGATAGTTTTACAAATACTGAAGTCCGCTCCATACAGGAGGTGAAGCCCTGTATGGAAATCAGAGATAAAGGAATAAACCTGCCACCGAGAAAGATTTACTACACTGCCAGGCAAAGAACTCAAAGGTCACTCCTGAATTAAGTTACCTTTGTATGACTTTCTGTTCTGGGTGTGGAAATACAGAGACTGGTGAAATCCATTAAAGCATGGCTGACAGCGAGAGGGGTTCATTAATTCCAAAGTGGGAGGAGGTTTTGCTTTCTGTTAACGCCCTGTGGGAATTCTACGGGTATGGTTTGGTTCCTGGAGCCAAATGGAGCATTAAAATAGAAGCTGGCTGTGGGAATAAAAGCAGGGACTAGACTTTCTGCCTAAAAATAGTCATTGCCTGAGCAGGCTGTGTGATAGCCGGTCAGAAATCACATTGGTCACAGCATGTAGGTTCTATGATAATGACATGGAGAGGGGAGTTGGCAACCATGGTCACATCTGCAATATGAAGTGTAACAAAGCCTGGTGTCACCACCCCAGGAGCGGCACCAGCAGGAAATGCTGTGGCTTTTCTTCAAGGCTTCAGGTAGCACATGGCCAAGAAGAGACATCTCACATCAAAGAGCATCTTGTTAATGGCTAATATCAGAGATATGATAACACACAGCCTTCATTTTCCGCTTCAGGTAGAAAGTAGTCTGTTCTTAGAAGCTGGTCTAGCACTTAGAAGTCACACTTTACCAACCGAGGCATTCGAAGGTAATCTGTCAGTGACAGTATCCCTCTGCTCTCCCTGAAGGTGCAAACCTAGTCTTCAAAGTATGCTGTGGATATGGTGATGCAGACATCGGGTTCAAAGCTGCGTAAGTGAGCCTTTGGTAGCAGTGTATACAGATTCGGGCCTTGACCCAGGTCTTTTTTCAGAGGGAGGCAAAGCTTGAGTCTGCAGAATTTCACATTTAGAATCTTACCCCTGACTGTGTTGATCTTGGGGTGGCTTCAGCGCATGCCCAGGTCTTCAGGGAAGTAAGAAGCTGAGGATAAAAACCTTGTGATCCATATCTGGAGGACAGCCCAGGAGACGTGTGCAAGGATGCTATTCTTTTAAGTGGGCATTATGTAGTTAGCCCATTATGTATGTTTCTATGTTAGGTACTCTCTCTCTCTGGATGTAGACCTTAACCGTGTGTACTTGTTTGTGGTAAAACTGTGACCAGCGGAAGAAAGCAGGTCCTCTAACTTCTGGCTCTGCCAGGCCACTCCAGTGCTTACAGACAGGGCCAGCAGTTCCCTGCAGGCTCTAAGTCTGGTTTCCCCCTAATTTGAGCAGTGTTCAGTGACTTCACTACTTCCTGCCTCCTCTGGGTCTTTATGTTTCAGCTCTAAGAGGAGTTTGTCTCTCACTTGCAGGATTCTCATGATTTCACTTTCTCTTTCTCTTTCAGAGACGGCCAGTCTGCTTCACAGAGCAAGGCATCCAGGCTGTAGACACCATCTCTCTTGACAGTTGGTGTGTGTGTGTGTGTGTGTGTGTGTGTGTGTGTGTGTGTGTGTGGTGTCTGCGTTTGTGCATGCCTGCAAAACTTGATGAAAGCACACATACCCACTATATTTCAACATTAAGTCCACTGTATATCCATGCTAGGCAATATTTTGAGTGGATCATTCTAGACTTTTTCTTTCACATACATATGCAAATACTTTACTTTAAAAAGAAAACTTATCCTCTATCATACATGAGGATAAGTTCTATGTACCCCTCCCCTTCATAATGGTCCATAGCTGTCATTTCATGCCAGTAGCAAATATCCACCTGATAATTTTAAGTCCTTGTGTAGATGATATATCTTTATTTACTAGATGTGCTGGTTAATTTAGTGCCAGTTTGACACAAACCAGTGTTACCTTGAAGGAGGGACTCTCAACTGAAGAATGGAGTAAATCAGGTTGATCTGTGGGGTATTATTTTGATTAATGATTGATGTGAGAGGACCCACCCCACTGTGGGCAGTGCTACCTTTGGGCAGGTGGTCCTTGGGAATATAAGAAAGATAGCTGAGCAAGCCAGGGAGAGCCAGGCAGTAATCACCACTCCTCTGTGCTTTCTGCTTCAGTTTCTGCCTCTAGGATCCTGCCTGAGCATTCCTCCGTGATGATCTATAACCTGTAAGCCAAATGAACCCTGTCTTCCTCAGGTTGGTTTTGGCCAGCATTAGAAACCAGAATAATTACACTAGCACTTACTGATAAAGCTGGGCTGCCTTCAGTTTTAGTTGTAGAAAATGCTACATGAACATTTTGATCATATGTGTATATTATGTATCTATATAATATGTGTCTCTATATATTTGTGTGTATATACATGTGTATCTATTATGTTTATGTAGACATATGTGTAGATATATAGGTGCTAGGAAAGAGAGGCTGATTCCTGATTCTCTTTGGTCAGCCAACCCATTAGAATCAATGAGCTTAGGTTTCAGTGAAAGAATGTGTGTCAAAGTCTTAAGGATGAGGGCACTCAAGGAAAGACACACAGCATCTGTATCTATGTATGTCTATATGCAGGTGTATCTATGTATTGGGGTATACACATGTGCATCTATGTATCTGTATCTATATTTGTATTTCTGTATGTGTGTATATACCTGTGTATCTATGAGTGTATATGTAGATTTATGTGTATCTGTGTATATAAGTGTGTAAATGCGTGTGTTTAGAATGTATATACATGCATATGTATGTGTAGGTATATATATATATGTTTCTATGTATATGTGTGTATATATATATGTATGTGTGTATATATCAAATATATATATTTGTACATATATGTATACACATATATGTATATGTGTGTATATATATATGTATGTGTGTATATACAAATATATATATTTGTACATATATGTATACACATATACATATATGTACAAATATATGCTAACATACTAGGAATAAACTTGTAAGACAAAAAGACAAATAAATTCTATTTTAAACAGCCACATGAACCACTTTTCTTAAAGGTTTATTCCAGTTAGACTTTCATCATTAGCTGATAAAGATCTTGATTTTCTCAAGCATCCACTGAAAGAAGACATGCCAGTAATTTTAACTCTCATCTGTCAGTGTGGAGACAGCAGCTATGTTGCATGCAGCTTTAATGTCCCTCTGATAGCTCTCCATCAGAACTGCCTTCCACATTCCTTGTCTGTCTTGTGTTACAGCTTCCTCTCCCTTTTACTGACTTGAAATGGCTCTCTATTTATTATGCATATTGAGTCTTTCTGACATGTACACACATCTGCTTCATAACGTGTGCATGCATGCATGAGTGTGTTTACGTATACACATATCTCTATATTTCTACTCATCTTTAGCTGGGTTACAAATTACCTTAAATCTTAGAGGACATCCCATGAGATGTGAGATGTGGCATCTTGTACAGTCTGAGAGTAACTACCCACATGAGGTTCTTGTACAGTCTGAGAGTAACTACCCATGTGAGGTTCTTGTTCAATATCTTTCATACAGTAGTCAGCAACTGCTGAAGTGGCCATCTGATGGCTTCCCAGAGCCTTGTGAAGGAGGGCTCCCATCTTTGGCAGTCCCTATTGCCTCTCCATGGATGCTCTGTAGATGCTCACCAGGGCTGTGACATTTGCATGTGACCTCTCTGTTAGGTTTGTGTGCTTTTATGAAGTGGTGGCTGGTTCATTAGGAACAAATGTTTCGGGAACAGAGATAAAGAGGCTGTCTATTAAATTCTGAGTATGGAGAAAGGCTCAGAAAATTGCCTGCCAAGCAAGCGTAGTACCTGAGCTTGGATACACATGGCTCACATAAAACCTAGGGCACTGTAGTGTGTATCTCTGCCCAGCTCTGGGAAGGGGTGGTGCTGGGAAAGAGAAGCTGATTCCTGATTCTCATTGGTCAGTCATGCATTAAAATTGAAGAGTTTGTTTCAGTGAAAGAATGTATATCAAAGACTTAAGGATGAAGGCACTCAAGGAAGGACATGCAGCATCTACCTATATTGTCACACATATATGCACATACATGTGCACAGAGCTGAAGAAACACATACTGAACACATAACACAACCCACACAACAGTGACCCAATGACCACCCAAATGTCATAAAATTACTTTGCTGTAGCTGACCATTCTAGGCAGCAAGATATGATGGACGAGACAGGAAAACACGTTTAAAAATCTGACCCTCTTTAATCTATCACAGTTCAGCCTCTCACCGCAGGTCATTTACAGCTTCCCACATACAAAGTTTGTTGTTCTGTCTTTTGTCACTTCTCACCTTCTTCAGAAAGTCTCATGCCAGTATGACTTCAATTCGTGGTCTATATTCAAAGGTTTACTATTGGTATCAGCTCTAAGTGTGAACAAAGCCACGCAGAATGTGTTCTCTGTTTGAATACCTGTTAACCAAAGTGGCAAGTTACACAAACACACACACACACACACACACACACACGCACGCACGCACGCACGCACACACACACACACACACACACAGAGAGAGAGAGAGAGAGAGAGAGAGAGACAGAGAGACAGAGAGACAGAGAGACAGAGAGACAGAGAGACAGAGAGACAGATGAGAAAGAGAGACCTACATATAATACATTATTGAACAGGCATAGACAAACCACAAGTGACATCCCTATTTAAAAATAGGAAAAATGGGAGACACATGGCAATCCCTGGTCTATAGCAATTATAAAATTCATCTGGGTGCACAATGCCAATTTTTGGATTGTTTTTCCCCTTGGCTCTGTCATTTGCTTTGTTACTTCCTCCTTCCACTCATCTTTCCTTTTACATAAAACATTGACAGCTAGCATCTGAATCTCCCTCTGCTTGCTTACAGCTTGGTGTAGTTGAAGGAGGGCACTGACACCCTGTGTATTTCTTATTAATCTCTGACCTCTTCAGCTCAAGAACAAACATATAATTCTTTTGAAGATGTCATAGGCCCTTGTTTACCAAATTGTACCTCATTAGGTAAAAAGCATGCTTCTTTTTAGCAATCTGGATTTTTCTTCTTCATGTATGTATGTGTGTATGTATGTATGTATGTATGTACATTTGTACATTTACATGTATGTATGTGTGTATGTATTGTGTATGTATGTATGTATGTATGTATGTATGTATGTATGTATGTATGTATTTTATTCACTTTACATCTCAATCACTGCCTCCTCTCCCAGTCACCTACTCCCACAATCCTTCCCCCATGCCTCTCCTCTTCTTCTCTGAGAGAGTGGATAATCCCCTGAGTATCTTTAAGTTTTTATTAAGAATTTATCACTTTAAGTCTCTGCAACTAGGTGCGTCCTCTCCCACTGAGGCCAGACAAGGCAGTCAAGCTAGAAGAACATATCCCACAGACAGGAAACAGCTTTTGGGATAGCCCTGCCCCAGTTATTCAGGACCCACATGAAGACCAAGCTGCACATCTGCTACATATGTACATGGAGGCCTAGGCTCAGCTCATGTATGTTCTTTGGTGGTTCAGTCACTAAGAGCCCCAAGGGTCCAGGTTAGTTGACTCTGTTGGTCTTCCTGTGGAGCTCCTTCCCCTTTGGGACCTGCAATACTTTGGGGCCTCCTATTCTTCTATAAGAGCTCCCAAGTTCCATCTACTTTTGTTTGTGTGTCTCTGCCTCTGTCTGAGTCAGCTGCTGGATGGAGCCTCTCAGAGGACAGCCATTCTAGACTTCTGTCTGCAAGCATAGCAGAGTATCATTAATAGTGTCAAGGATTGGTGCTTGCCCATGGGATGGGCCTTTAGTTAGGCTGGTTATTGCCTGACCATTCCCTCAGTCTCTGCTCTATCCCCTGTTCCTACATTTCTTGTAGGCAGAATAAATGTTGGGTTGAAAGTTTTGTGGGCAGGTTGGTGTCCCTATCTCTCCAATGGGGTTCCTGCCTCCCTATAGGAAGTGGCCTCTTTAGGTTCCATATTCCCAATGCTGTGAGTCACAGCTCAGGCCATCCCCATTCAATATGGATCTTTCAATTGAGCCAAGAGTCAGTGAACTATGAAACATTCTTGAGGCTCTGACTAAACAAACTTTTCTGTTTGGTGGCAATGGTCTCTGAGACATGCACTGTGGCCTTTTCATGGAACCTTCTGTTCACCAGGGAAGGTTGACAGGTGACTTTAAGACTCTCAGAGGAGGGAGGGAGTGAATATGATAAAAACACGTCACGTGAAAGGAGTAACCGAGACAAAAAGACTCAGGGCTCTCTGTTGAAGAGCCCTCCCGAGGGCTTGTCCTTATCAACATAATGTGTTTTTAGAATCGTACCCTCAGAGCTGCCGAGGGTGAGGAACAGTTTAATCTTTTCCAGCCAGTGTTGCATTCCATTCACGCTGAAATTCAGCTTGAAACTAAGCAAGTCTGTTTGGCTTGTCTCTTCAGCGTCTCAGCCCTCTGGTGTTTGTGCTCGAGAAGAGTGAATACAAAGCTGCTTCTTTCACCATTCTGACTGGAAATGTCTTGAGTCAAAACCAGGTGCGAATTTCATTCACAGCCACTGGTGACAATATGGTTTAGCTCTCTATGTCTATGTGACCTACACTACCATTTCTCCTGTCTCTAACAGAGTTCTTTCCCATTCCATCCCCCTGCAGTAATCTCCCTGAAACCCTTCCTTCTTCTATTCATTAGTCACAAGGTGTTATTTTGACAATACTGAAGCCAACTTCATTATAATAAACTTCATTTATTTTTTTTTAGCTTAAAAGGGAAATCTTTTCGAGGTCCTAAGCTACAGGTTACCTTCCTTCAGGATGCAATGTGTTCCCTTGTCTTGTGGGTGGTTCTTATGTAGGTTCAGTCAAGGCAGTGGTCTGATTTTGAATTATCTGAAGTCTTGATTGTGTTACATTGCTGAGACTGCTTATGCTGCTGACTGGCTGTTGCTGCTGGCTATTGGCTAGAAACTTTGTTAGGGATTCTGTGTGCGGTTTGGGTTTTCACACAAAATACTGGATTATTTACAGTGGCAGCCATTCAAAGTTCAAAGACACAGGAAGTGTAAGCTTGCATTCTTTTAGGGCTTAGACCCCAAGAGTGGCTTGATACATTCCAGAGTATTCCTTTTCAAACTAATCACAGAACTCACCTAGACTCTAAGAGAGAGAGAAAACACAAACTGTGGTCAGCCTTAATCCACCACATATATTAGTAATACCTTAACTTTAAAGAAACTGCCTGATAAGTTCCAGCAGGTACGTTCGTAAAGTATATACACTGATAACCTGCTGGTTAAAATTAAACATTAAAGCAAGAGTTACTTAAAATTTAGAAATGGGAATTAGGTTAAAATGTTCTTATTAAAGTACATTTTCATGAAAAAGTCAGGTCACGGATGTGAGCTGAAGAAGTACACTAGCTTTACGGACAGGCTACGCCTTCCCTCCCTTGACCCTGTTGTTTTGACTGTGACTTCCCTTTGGGAGGAGGATCTTTGGCAGAGCCTGCCACCCAACATGGTAGCTATGCCTCCTCTTTACTCCTGTAAGTCATATCTCAGCATCTCATATAATGGCAATTCCCCAGAACACACTATTATATCAACAGCCACAATGAAAAGGTCAAGAAATCTCTATATGTCAACTTCTCCCAGTTTGGCCAGATTTTGGGTATCTTGCTGTCCAGGATCCTGAAGGTGGGTCTAGACCTCTGTCATTTTTCAAGGAGGTCGATACCATCAACAATTCCTGGTGTTCCAAGTAAAGTTTCCCCTTTCCAACAAACCCATTCACACCCAGTACCCAAGACTAACTCAGACACTAATGCCTAGATGCAGAGTACCTTTTCAGAGTTGGATCATAAGCAGAAGGGGAAACCCAAGAGTCAGGAGACATCAGCTGTCATAAAGGCTATATACAATGTATGGTGACTATTCCTGTGGGGTGAATGGTCTAGCCTGTATTGGGTGTTCTGCAGAAGACTCTATGCCTCCCAACATACACCGTATATAGGACCAGCCTCCGTATATGTTGTTTTGGGGGATTGTTCCTATTATCCAGCTTCATCAGGCTGGATCTCCCTAGAGTCACTCCCCACAGCGGCTCACTCTGGTCCACGTGCTCAATCTCTCTGAGAATCCACCCAATCACATCTTGATCCTCACTGACCTACCAGAAACCAGCCAGCCCATTCTGTTTATCTTTTCAATCAATTCCCTGCCTCAGAGAAGGTGCACCTGGGTTCAGGGTAGCATGATGATGACTTATCAAGGTCCAAACTGTGGGAGCACAATGTCTGCAAGGCTCTATGCTCACCTAGATCAATGCCACCAAGGTTTCTTTGTCAAGAAGCAGCATCTTCCTTACCTGGAGTACGCCAGTGTTGATTCTAAAGCAGTTCCTTTTTTTCCTTGCTTCTTCTCTTGTGGGGGCCCTCTCAGAGCCATGTCTGGATACATGGTTGCTACACAGAACTGTATCCAGAGTCTGTCCCTAGGCGTTGTACTTGGCATTGTAGGGTGTAAAGTGTTTTATTTCTGGTTTATTTTCTCCACTACCAAGACATGCTTGCTAAAAAATAAATAGCTATAAAGAAAGAAGAGAGTGGAGCTGGTGAGAAGGCTCTGTGGATAAAGGTACTTGCTGCCATGACAGACAGCCCAAGTTCTATCCTTGGAATCCACATGATGAAAAGAAAGAACTGACTCCTGCAAGGTGTCTGACCTCCACTCATGTGGTTTGGTACATGTGCTCACACACATACACACAAAATAGCATTTAGAGATGGAGAAAGGAATGGAAATGACCCATAGTTTGGGCACCTGCTATACTAATAGCAAACTTCTTTATCTTCTGATTTGCATAAACTACTAGGCCACATAACAAGCTGGCCCCTTTACATTTCTTCAACCCAGTGCACATCTTTTCATGCCAGTAAAATTTTATTTATATCCTTATAAACACAAACGCAGCACCGTAATCATTTTGAGGCCCTATGATGTTGTTATTATGCATCACAATTTGCAGTGTTTAGTGTGAGTACGTTTTATCTCTCGTTTTGTGTTCTCTACTGGGCCCTTCAGCTCAACACAAGTTAACATGTTTTATTTATCCCTGTCTCCTCCCTGAGTCCTGAGGTCAGCGCCTGACACATAATGGAGTTTCAACATTTCCTGTTGAGTGAATGAGTGAATGAACAGATGAATGACTGACTCCATCAATCAAAGCCCCCCCCTCCTTTTTTTCTGAGCATACAGACACTCCTGGGCCTTTGGAACAACCATACATTTCTCTGTGGTTAGCTGTCCATCTGGAAGCTGTGTGTAATAAATGCCACATCACAGGAAGTTTAAAAGGATGAAAGAGATAGTATTTATAAAATACTTAACTTCTTTAGAAGGACAATCCCAGCCAAGTCCAATGAGTGTACTGTTATCACAGACTCTGCTCAGCTCCATTAATCACATGTGTTTCCCTGGCTTGCATTTTCTCTGAACAGCTGTGTGTCTAACAGTTGTTCCCTGGAAGCGTTTCCTGGAAGCTGAGTGGAGCACTAGCCTCTGTGAGTGAGTGTCACACTTTTTCAGAATAGCAGGGTGTTTTACACTAATTAAAATGGTGATTCCCCGCCCCAAATCCTCTCAGGCCTGGGCTGGAAGTTGTTATTACTTTAATTTTGCCACCAGGAAACTGACACAGAGAGACATTTACTCACACAGCACCAGATCAAAGATAATGGGGGCGGGGGTGGGGGGGTGGGGGGGTAGAACTTGAATTTGAATCTTCTGATTTTTTATCTACTCGGTGAATTTACCTTAATAGACTTTTCAAGTCTGTAGAAAAAGAGACAAAATTCTCATAAAATAGTATTGAGTTTCAAGAATAAAGTATTGGCTACAAAGTATCCAGGTCAGAATGGTCATTGGTGACATTTCTTAATTACAATGTATTTAACAGAGAACATTCATGTGGAAGGTGATGGTTCCCTCCCTCTAGGCTTTTAAACCTAAAGCATAATCTCAAAACATGCAGAATGCTTGGTACTGCTACGCCAGACTCATGGCACAGCCCAGGTGCTAACTGTAGTGCACTCTTGTTACACTGAAAAGTGCTTGCTGTAGTTTTCACAAGTAAACAGATTGCCTGTGCTAACCAGAAGAGGAAGGGGTTTGGTTGATTTCTCTGTCTATTCCAGTATTTCCTGGACAGTAGGCTTCTGAGAGGAACAAGGAAAATGAGACACTTTCTTGCAGAGCTGCATTTCTTTGGGAACTATCTGAAGCAAATGATGGAAAGGTGACTAGAGACACTCTAAGATCCTCTAAGACTGTACCCATCAGGGGGTAGAGCATGTGAGGTTTGGAGGAACAGAGTGTAGTTATAGATGAGAACAATGGAGGATCATGGGGCAGGGGAGTGGTGGCAGGGCTAAGGCTCTTTGAAGAGACATCTTTGAGCAGAGACTTGAGTCTAAGTGAAGAAAGTGCCAATGACCAGTACACAGACACCAGGCCATTCCCCCTGTCTGACATGTTATTATTAGGATTTTCCTTATTCTTGAAATGTGTATGTACTCATGTGTTTAGGAGTGAATATGTGTGTACATGTACATATATATATATATTGGAGGCCAAAGTAAAACCTTGAGTGCCTTGAGTGTCTTTCCTCAGGTGCCAATCACCTTTTTTTTTTTTTTTTTTTTTTCTTGTGGCAGTGTCTTTCACTAGTCAGGAACTCCCTGAGCAGGCTAGACTGTTTGGCCAGCAAGCCCCAGGGATTCTCCTATGTCTCTTTCTACTTACTTAACACTAAGGTTACCAGCACATGCTATCAGACCTAGCACAGGTATGTACGCCAAGTATGGGACTCAGGTCTTCTCATTTGCACAGAAGGAGATCATGAGCTGAGCCTCCTCTGTCCCTTTTAGTGTTCTTTTAACAACTCCACTGTTGTTTCTGCTGCAACCAACCATGTTAGATCATCCAACCTGGAAGGAGCCTACTGCTAGGCATCCCCTTGCCAAGGGAAGGGCTTGGGGAGTAACTCCTGAGGTTGTGGTGCCAGCCCATGAGCCTGACAGGTAGAGGATCCCTGGTTGTGCTGTCCTAAGAACACATACTCCTGCAGATTCTAGAACTCTCGCAGGAGCTGTAGGAGAGGTGGAGAGGCTTGGTAACATGGCATTGTTGAAACCACTGTCCTGGCAGCACCGGTCCTCCTCCTTATCTTGTTTTAATTGCCTTGCTTGTATTTGGCACTAAATGAAGGATGGGATATAGAAGCAGCACCTTACCAAAACAATGGTCCCTTCCTGAATCGTCACTGCCTTCTGGAACATACTTTTGGCATCACTTGGGGACATTTCAATCCTGGAAGGCAGAGAGATAAATCATGTTTAATGCTGTCAGGATGCAGCCTTCTCTTTCTGGGTCTCTGACCCCTAAAAGAACACAGGAATTAAATGAGTTGCTTCTCTTCATTCCTAACAGCAGCTGCTGAGCCACGAAGCCAGCCAATTCTTCCGTAAGGCTGTTTCCAATTTCTGTACCTCTCTTTGCCATTCTGGTTCTGTTTGGAAAGTAGAGAAAGTTTCTAAATATTTTGAACCCCAGGGTCCTCTGTGGCTTTCTTATGTCTTCTCCCCTTTCACCAAAACATAAAGCAGACACAATTATTTGCTTGGATAACTCATTCTTTTCTATTCGTGTGATGGCATGGAACCTAACCCAACAAATCAGTCTTCTCCCGAGTCTGTCACCATCTTCCTGATGTAAGAGGTGTTAGAGTCACCACAAGGAGCATTCGTCTCCGAGGAGGCAGCATATATGGGTTATCTCTAAGAGGAAGCATGTGAGAAAAGGCGCCGGCCCGGTGTTCCAGAGAGGCAAGGTGCAATTAGAAACGTGCTCATTCTCTTTCTACTTCCCTAATAGGGCATCACTGGTAAATGGTAATTAAGACACAGCTCTGAGGCACTGCAGTGGGAATCTCACAAATGGACCAACTCGTTTTGTCAAAATCATATCCCAAAGCCTCTTTGATCCCACCTGTGAGCCACACCTGTTTCTTTCTTGGGCTCAGTGGCCTGTCTGGGCTGTGCAAAGCCTCTCTTGCCTTCCCCTGTTTCTTGTACCCAGGCACAAAGCCTCTCTTGCCTTCCCCCCGTTTCTTGTACCCAGGCACACATACACCTGTTGCCCTAAACCAAGTTCACTGGCTTTGATCTCCAGGCACTGTAGGAGCCCTCAGCTGTGACAGGATTTTGGTTAGGCTTCATTGCCCTGGAATGCAGGTCTCAAGGGCTCTGCCCCTGCAGATCTGATAATGAACGTTCCAGGAGGGGAGCCTGGTATGTTGGGATGTTCCAAAGACATTCTTTTATACCTTCATTGTTCTGGGAAACTGGCCACTGATAATGAATACTGAAGAGATATAGAGGTCAGAGAACGTTCCAAAAAGTAATCCAAACTCTCTTCCATACCCAGGTCCTTTCCCTGCTAGCTGTAAATGTTTTCTCCTTGCAATGGCCAGTACTGTATTATTCTTTCTTTGGGAGTCCTGATTCAGTAGGCTCACCTCTGTCTCAGTCAGCAAGTAGGAAGACTATATAAAAGTTAAGGCTCCAGGACTTTGAAAGACTGAAATATTTTATGAGGAAAAAAAAAAGTAAGTACAGTTGACTCTTATTTAAATTAAATCGATTTTTTAGCGTATATGGCCACTGCTTTTTAAAAAGAATTTTTTTTAAGTGGGCCACCTAAAATGTAAGAGTCTTTTGCCAAAAGCCACATCTGACTCAAATAAGCAAATCTGTTGTCTATAGCCTGTGCATGTAAAACAAAATCCAAATGCAAGCACGCATGCTTTCAATTCCTCAGCGACAGATTCCATATCTTATTTGTGTGTATCTTTGATGTCTATTATGTTATGCCTTCTGAAGCGATTACACTGCTTTCTTTTAATACTTTTTCAAGTTGTTTTAAGTCTCTGAATGAAAAGACCAAAA
Organism: Rhabdomys pumilio; assembly: GCA_030674055.1. NCBI lineage: Eukaryota > Metazoa > Chordata > Mammalia > Rodentia > Muridae > Rhabdomys > Rhabdomys pumilio. The sequence goes on along the minus strand of JANHMN010000015.1, from coordinate 2,966,613 downwards.
GGTGGGGGTGGGGTGGGGGAGAAAGAAAAAAAAGCCCACTGTATTCTTACATCTCAGCTTTTCTGTTGGAAATGGTTTATGTTGAAGTTCTCAGTCTAAACAATTTACAGTTTTCTGGATTAAGATCATGTGGAAGAAAAGATGGAAATCCTAAAGGCAGCATTGCGTAAATGCTCTTGCTACTCCAGGGTGATTTACACCTTTGTAAACTCCGCTGCTGAGAGCAATGGGAGTTGCGAGAGTTTTGTGAAGAAGGCTGGAGGTGAGTCTTTTAAGAAAAACACAGAGGCAGGGAGACAAATCTCCCCAAACCTGAATGTCTGCAAACAAAAATGTGCACAGGGACAAAAGAATGAGGATCCAGCTTTCAGGCTGTTGGAGGGAAGACAAGCTCATTTACTGCTGATGGGGCGGGAGGGAAGCTCTGTCTGCTGACAGAGCAGACCTTCCACAGTGGGAATATTATTTCAGGTTTCTATCTTTTCCTCTTTGGTAGGAAGATATTAAAAATAAGTTTCTGGCAGAAAGTACACAAAAACACAGCCTTTGGAACTGCATCTAGTACAGATTCGTGGCCAATGACCTTAACTTTTAATGCTTATCATTGCTGATCTGCTCCTGGAACCTGCTCTCTGAAAGCACTAGAAACCACCGGACTCTGGGTGACTGTTTAAGAAGCATCTGAGAAACCCACATAGCACACACTCTCGAACAATGAGTACGTGTGTGTGGGAGAGCTCTCATGGACTCTGCATACCTGCAGTGACTCTGTCTCAGACCACCCTTTGCATGTCTGGAAGGTGTTTTAAATTTGCTGAGAACTGTTCTTGCATGCATTGACATTTCTGTTGGTATTTGTGGGTTGTAATATACCCATGCCTCGGGTCAAAAAGCGTGCTTTTTAACTTTCTCTTTACATGTTGCATGTGGCGGCATGGGTTCATTTCTATATTAAACCGAGGATACAAAAGTTGCCCTAATTTAATTTGAAGAATGGAAGAGTTAAAGAGTTCAATTATTTTATTTAATCTCCCATCAAAATGTTCATTGATCGGGGTCTGCTTTGGTGGCTGGGTGGACTCACACGGGAACAGTGGAGGAAGACTTGGTGACTTCCATTTGTTAAGAAGCAAAGCAAAGTCAGGATATTGAGGTGACACTTTCCATATAATGGTGTGAATTAGAGAAATCTTACTTAGTTTCCAGTCTGTTCTGCCCTTATGAATTACAGCGTCAGGCTTTACCTGAATTAATTTTTGCCCAGATCCACTGAAGCTCCTTTTGAACAGATCGCTCAGCCCTCATTTAACTGTCCCAACCCTTTAGCAACTCTCCCCTGCCCCACATTCTCAGCATGCTTTTGTTATAAACAAAGACTGATTTAAGTTGAGTCCTTGAAAGGAGAGAATACTCCATGTTTTCTCTGTGGCCACAGGAATGAAATGTGCTTTGTGATTCCACCGTTCTATCAGTAACCACTCCCCACAAAGGGACTTCCCCTTGAGTCTCATATTCTTCACATTGCCCCTCTTAGGGACTAACACTGTGAGTATAAGGGCCCTCTTCTGTGTCTATAGTCTCTTACGGCTATTCTCTTATGGAAAACCTTTTTTCACCTTGTACTAACCCAAAAGTGTATCTTCACAGCTCAGCCTAAAAAATCACAGTCATTTATCTTTGATTTAATCCAGGTCCCTGTTCTGTCTCAGCTATCCATATCTGATCTTGTGTCTGCTCTGGGACTCTGTGCTGGTTCCATGCTCTGCCATAATGCAACAGTACTTAGCATGAAAGTCGAAATTCTTGCTTACAATTGGTTATGTCTTACACTAGATTAGGGCACCTCTGTAGAGGTTTGATTCTTGTGTATACACTTAAGACTGGTCTGGCACATGGGAGGCAGTTGGAATATATTTGCATAAGATGGTGCTATGTCGATGTGGTTCTTATCTTTTCTAGAGTGAGGGGTTTAAAGAGTTAAATGCACACCATTGTATCATGCATCAGCTTTTGCCTTCTCCTTTCAAAGAAGTGGTTTGGAAGAGCGAAGCCAGTTTTAAACCTAAGTGAGCATCTTACTAGGATTCTGTATGAAGTGTAGACCACAGAGAGAACACCAGGGTAATATGAGGCCTTGCCTGGGTTTCCAAGGAAGGGACTAGAAGGTCCTGGGATGAGTCTAATTCTTCAACTACCTCAGCAGGCTCTGCACAGGTAAGCCTGGGTTTGGTAGTTTTCTATATTCCGTTACTGTGCTGTGGTTTGAGTGAAAAAGGCACTCCATAGATTCACCCTGTTTGAACACTCGGTCCCTAGTTGGTGATACTGTTTGGGAAGGTTGTGGACTATTTAGGAGTGGGAACCTTGGTGGAGGTAGTACGTCTCTGAGGGTGGTCATTGATAACCTTGCCTCTACTTCCATTTTACTCTGCTTCCTATGTGTCATCAAGAGATGATCTCTCATATTCCTGCTCCCGCCAGCATTCCTGCTTGTCCCCAAGTCTTTTATCATGACAGTAGGCTCTCTGTCTGTCTGAAAATCAATAGAAGTTTTCTATAAGTTCCTTTTGGACATGGTATTTCATCCCAGCAGCAGAAAAGTAACTAATGCAGACTGTTAGCAGCTTAGAGTCTGGATCGTGACCATCTGTATTGGAGTCCTGCTTTCTACGTCTCAGCATATTATATTTAGTGCTTCAGTGCCTCCTTTGTAGGACTATTAATAATATCTGAAATGCAGGGATCTGTAAGACCTGGAAATGTTAATGCCTGATGCCAAACAAGCCAGGACTCAGAAGATGGCAACTATTATCATTCCTCAAACTATCAGTAGCTCACTGTTTTCTTTCCTTTCAGTACAGCTCTGGCTTTGAGGGTAAGCATGCCCCATGTGCTGTTTTTTGGAAATGGAATTTTTTGTCCCCACCTTGCCCCATAATGGTGCACAGTCCATGGATACCACCCTGCAGCCTTGAGTCTTCGCAATGTGATTTCATTCATATAAAGTTTGTAGGTTATGAGCAAGGAACCGATTGGAAGAGGCTGAAACTAGTATTGAATTTCAACTGTCGACTTGGCCAAGATAAGAAATATCTACACCATTAGTGAGTCCCATCGTGTGTGTGTGTGTGTGTGTGTGTGTGTGTGTGTGTGTGTGTGTGTGTATGTGTATGTGTGTGTGTGTGGTGTGTGTGTGCGCGCACACACTCGAAGAAATGATGACCTGAAGATAAGAAGCCCTTGAATATAGATGACATTATCCCCTGTAGTGGGGTCCCAGACAGAATAATGAGAAGCACAAGAAAGCATGGCCATCAGACTTCCCTTCTCCACTTCCTGCTCTGCCAAGATATGAACATGTCAAACTCCTGCTGCCATGGAGCTTTCTGCGCATGCCTTTCATTCCATGGTGGGATATACCCCTCAAATCACAAGCCCAAACAAATCCTTCTTGTTATTTTCCCCTTGATTTTGGCCACAGAGCAAAGAAGAGTAAGTAGGTAATACAGGTGACTTGTTTAATTTTGGCTTAACATTTAAACATAAATTCTTTCTCTTCTTGGGGGCAAAGGCAGCATTTATAGAATAGAAAAAAGAAGAGCCGAGTTTGTATTCCTGAGTTTTTTGTTCTTAATCTACAAATATGTACTCATCTTGAAGAACTCTGACAAAGTCTGTAGAGGAAGACTGGTATAGGCTTCATGCCCTCGTTTTGTTTCCGATGGGCATCCTGATAGGACTGAACAGTTCTTACAGGTCAAATTCTCATAAGGTACCTTGTGAATATGCTAGAGTGTTCCCCACAGAGAACGTCACACATGGATAAAAAAGATAATGATGACCAAGTATGTCAGAAGATGTTTGCTTCTACAGATTTCCACCATTTCAAAGATCCAGAAAACAAAAGAGGCCTTGTGTTTTAACTGTGAAATGTTCATATTTAAATTAAGAAAAAAAGCTGGATGGGGCAGGACATGACTGAGATCCCAACCCTTCACAGGCTGAGAGAGGGCAAGTGCTGCAAGTCAGACCAGCTTGGACTGTGTGGAGAGTCATATTTTACAAAATAAAAGAAATAACAAGAAGAAAATGTCTGTAATCCCAAGCGATAAATGTTGTAGAGATTATCCTATATATAATTTCATGAAGATTCTGAAGTTGGTTTGTAAGTAGCTCCATATAAGTTCTAAGTTTTGGTTTAATTTCAGGCTAGCCATAGGCAGTGGAACACTCTTCCACTTTAGACACATGGTGGCAAGGGATCAGCTGAACTCGTGTCTACTGTGATGTGTGCTGTGATGTTTACTGAGAAGTCCAATGCACCAGCTATACAAAATGCATAATTGCTATACTGCCTTTTCTTTCTTAAAAGACACTGTATTTTATGTATAATAAACCAATTTACACAGTAAGTCTATAATAGAATAATACGAGATATTTTTAAATAGAAAAAAATGGGGGAAAGATTTCAGGTTACTAAAAAAAAAAAAAAAAAAAAAAAATCCCTCTTCAGAACAGAGATTGTTTAAGAATTACTTTTTCTAAATGGGTCTGTTAAACATTAGATGATGAAAGAAAACAGGAATAAAGGCAAAAAGAACTCGAGTCACAAAAAAAGGAGATAAAGTCAATTAGTTTTTCTAGTTTAAGTTTGGCTGTAGGGTTTTTTATTTTTTTGTTTTGTTTTGTTTTATGTTAATTCCACTGACCACTGGTGTGATGCGAGTTAGACAGGATCAACACCGAACACATTCGTTGCATTTTCAGTTTGCTCTGCATTTATCAGGACACAAACTCACTGTAGTTTAACAATAGAGAAGTTGCAGTGGAAAATTACTGATTTGTGTGATAAATATGAGATTTATACACTTTATATATGAGATACAGAAGACTTTAAAAGAAATGCTCTCTCGTTATGAGGAATCTCACATGTCTCATTAAACAATGAATTCTGACATAGGATAATTTAGCAAAAGACAATAGATTTTTTTTTATTTTTGTGTTTCCTCATAAAACTAAGAAAGAAACAGCATTAGGGTTTTGTAAGGCATGCAGTGTGGGGTAGCTAGAAGCCAGTGACCCAGGAGGAAAGGGCCTAGGAGTACCTACTTCATAAAGGCGTCTGAGGCTGTGTCTTAGAAATGTTCTATTGGAAGATCAATGGAATTCATCAATGTGTTTAAGAAGGGTGGAGTTGTGAGTGGCAAAGTAGGGAGACATAAAGGTGTTAAGGCTGCAATTGTCTGGCAGCTTGGGGTGGATGGAACTAGCCACAGAAATGGTTAAATATAATCTGAAACTGAGTGCTCTTTATGGGTCAAATAATGGAGTGAATGTTGTCATTGCGTGTGAGGTGGTGAGGCACTGAGAGACAAAGAGGTGGTTGAATGTTCCTGACCATGAGTCTAAGACGCATTAGAGAGGGAGTGAGTGAGTTAGGGAAACCAGAAGAATAAGTGGAAATTGGCAAGTCTCTTAGACATCTCTCAAATAGGTGGAGGCTGTAAGTTTGCCTTGGGAAGCAAAATGGAATGAGAAGAAAGATGTGGTGTCAAGATCTACATCTTGATTTCTTTTGTTTTCATAATATTTTTACTCAGATTACACTCACTTCCCAGTCCTTCCAGGTCCAACTGCCCCATTCTGGTGATTGCTCCCATCAAAAAAAAAACAGAAGAAGGAGAAGAAGAGTAAGAGGAGGAGGAGAAGGAGAGAAGGAGGAGGAGGAGGAGGAGGAGGAGGAGGAGGAGAAGGAGAAGGAGAAGGAGAAGGAGAAGGAGAAGGAGAAGGAGAAGGAGAAGGAGAAGGAGAAGGAGAAGGAAGGAGAAGAAGGAGAAGGAGAAGGAGAAGGAAGGAGAAGCAGAAGGAGAAGGAGAGAAGGAGGAGGAGAAGGAGAAGGAGAAAAGGAGGAGGAGGAGGAGGAGGAGGAGGAGGAGGAGGAGGAGGAGGAGGAGAAAAGGAGAAGGAGAAAAGGAGAAGGAGAAGGAAGGAGAAGGAAGGAGAAGGAGAAAGAGGAGTTTAATTTGCATTGTCCATGTACTCAACAGAACATGGTCAAACTTCTGCTGGCCAGCCCCTTAAAAAAACAAAACAAAACAAACAAAACAAACAAAACAAACAAAACAAACAAAACAAACAAAACAAACAAAACAAACAAAACAAACAAACCAAACCAAACCAAACCAAACCAAACCAAACCAAACCAAACCAAACAAAACCAAACAAAACCAAACAAAACAAAACAAAACAAAACAAAAACTGAGTTATCTCTCATCTGCTCCCTTACCAGAAACCACTCACTGCGGAGAGCTAGACTTCAGCACCTTTATCATAATTTTAAAGACTTCTCTTTTATGACTTTCTGTCTAGGCTGTTACTTTGGGGTGGGGAAAGGGGAGAGGTCATCAGATTTCTAAAGTCTGTTTTGAGGAACATAAGGTAAAGTGATAACAGAAATCAAGAAAGAAAGATCTGGAAAAAAGGAGGCCAGTCAGTGACAGGCTATCTCAGAATCCAAAGGGACAGTATGTTACACAAATGATGGGAAGGGGAACTTTAAAGCCTAAAGAGGCTTTTGTGTCACAAGAGCCTCTGGTTGTCATAGAGAACACATGTCACAGAGAAAACAGCAAGCACTGTGAGACTCTAGCTAAACTTAGACCTTATCAGCACTTGGATTTGGATTTTATTGAGAGCTGAATGAAGATGAGAACAGTCAAAGTACTGGTCCTATGCAAAGGCCCCTGTGTGGTTAAGAAATGGCAAACTCAAGAAATATTTCTTCCCACACGATGGTGCACCTGAAGCAGATGTTTCCCACAGAATGAGGTAGGCCGTGCTGTGGCTTTTAATGAGGCTGTTGTTTCCAAGCCTTTAATTATGAATCCGAGAGTGACATGTTTAGTGTTTTCTTGGGAGCAGGCAGAAACGCATTATTGTAGGCAGGTAGTTTGAATCAAAATCCACATCACAATTTATAGCTAAAGTCTAATGTTCTCTTACGGGTAATAACTGTTGGACGATGCTTGGGAAGGGCATAAATACAAGGTGAATAGGAGGCAGCATTAGCAAATGGGGCCTGGTAATGAAAATTTAAGTAGGCTAAGTGTAACTTAGGAAAACAGATTATAAGCTAATTAGCATATACTATCATTAGCCTTTTAGCTAGGGATGCAGGGAGACCTCAGGATCCGACTTTAGATTCTGGCATCTTCATGTATTAACCACTGCTTTTATTTTGCATGCCTCAGTTTCCTCTTGTATAAAAAAGAGAAAGTAATAGAATCGAAACTGCAGAGATGTTATTAGACTTAAATTGTATCACCAAGAACATCTGGCATACACAAGTGCATCGTAAATAGTAGGATTATCTTTCTGTTTTTGTTCTGTGAGCAGTATAGTTTTATACTTTGTTAACTTTTCTTAAATAGATACTAGGGGCTGGAATTAGTAGGACAAAGAGCAAAGGCAAGATGGAAGATGGCTCAGCAGGTCAAAGCACTCATTTCTTATGTACAGACAACCTGGAACCCACTGTGTTCCTCTGACTTCAACACTTGAACCATGGCACAAAGACCAACACACAATAATAAATAAGTAATTGTCAGAAAAGAGTAAAGCCATTGTATAGCATGTGTCGGCTTAAAAGTATTTAGGCACAGGCCCTCTAGCCCTGGCTGACCTGTCTGTCAATCTTTCTGTGGTCACAGGCAACCCTAAACTTGGTAAGTTTTCTGCTTGTAGCCTCCTGACTGCTGGGATTCCTCCTGTGTACCTGGCTTTAGTTTTATAAGCTTTGTGCAATTCATCTTTTTAAATTAAAAGGAGATTTAAAGTGATTTTTATTTCTAACAGAGCACCACCACCATGGTCATTACTCAGACACCTGAGTACCACTTCTCTGTTGAGTGGCTCTTGAAGAATCCATCTTTCAGTGGCTGAGCTATTCTTACCTGTGGGGACCCTGGCCTTCACCCAGGGCCTGCCTGAACCTGAGCTCACAGCAAGATCTCCTGGAAACAGCTTTCTGTCTCTCTGGCCTGCTTTCATTCTGACTGGTCTGGACTATGTTAGCTAGTTACCAGCCTGAATTCTACTGATTGGATTCAAATCAATAATAATGTAATGTATTTTTTGTAAATATTCAGTAATATTCATTGACATCATTATCCAAACAGATTTATATGTTGGATAATAAAAAGAGGTTTCAAACGTAATTCTTGTTTTTTGGGCTATTTGTGAACAGAATGTCTGTGTACCTGATTCTCTGGATACAATTTGTTTTCTTTGTGAACAGCTTTCATGCTTTTTACTCTTACTCTGTTTGGGAAATACAGTTCTACTGGTCTTTTTAATGACATAAATGGTTTTTAAAGAGTAAACATATCACTCCATCTTATGTATACTGATAAGTCATGTAGTTTCTAGTTTGCTTCAAGTTTTTTTTTTTTTCTCCCCCGGAAAAAAGAAAGAAAGAAAGTCATCTGGCTTTTTAAAATGTTCTTCAAAGCTTCTATGGCTACTATCATGGTGTTTGAAGAGGTGAAGAACGTGCTATATTTTGCTTCCAAACAGCCTGTCTTCCCTTGATTTAGATGCTCTATTTTGGATAGCTTTTGAAGTTTTTGGAAAAAGAGATGACGTTCTGTGTTAATCCTCTTTCCTTTCAAGGAGTATTTAGTGGCCCCAGATTGTGAAGATTCTCTGGGTCAATGATGTCACTGCTGAGAGCAGGAGATGGAGAATTCTCAGGTTCAGAATTTCTCTCTGAGACTCTCTCAGGACATAGCTAATAGGGACTCTGTAAAATAGGCACAATTTGGCAGGACTTTCTGTTCCAGCCTTCTGAATCAAGACCAGAATACCTTCCTAGAGAAAATGAGGCAAGAAGATGTGTTCATCAACTCTGACTTTACTGAGATTTGGAGGACAGTCTAATCCTAGCTATGATGGTGAGCCTCCCTAAAATAAGTTTGCAGAGGAGAAAAAAAAAAGAGTATGGATTTTTCAAAGATTTATTTTCATTGAATTCATGAAAGAAAGACCCTCTGAATGAAAGAGATTCTTAGATCAAAAAAGAAATTCAATTACTTCTTCAAGCTCTAATGAGAGTACTTTTCTGTAATTTTAAAAATACTTAGGGTGAATGTTCCCTTTTGCTTCATTACCAAAGCGAGTGCAGGTAGCGGGGACAGTCCAGGGTCAGAACAAGCATCGCTTTGTTCCATTTTCCATCCCCCAGTAGTTCCAGGTTAACCATTTATAAGTTTGCAATGTCCCCTCCCCCACTAACATTGTTCCACAGCCAGGCTGCACCACTCCTGAACGTTCCTTCACTTTTCACGATATCATTAGATGATAAAGTGTCTATGTAACCATTTTTTCTTTCTCTATTGCCATATAACACTGGCTTTCCAGGTAAGAAAGGGCTCATGAACATACATGAAAGAAACTCAGGGCTGTGTGTGACCAAAAAATGTAACACAAGTGAGATGCAAGGTGGTCCTTCCTGATTCTGTTAATGTAATTTATAGTTTACAATAGGGTGGCTCTGTTACAGTTGTATCTCACAGGACAACTTGGTTTGTGTTTATTAGAATTCACTAGCGATTTTAGTGCAGAAAATGTAAGGCACAAAAAATTAGTACATATGAATATTAAAGATAGCATTTTATACATATCATAAGAAGCTAATCATAATGTAATATCTGTTACAGTATGGCAATAGCATAAAATATACATTAGCAGAGAAAGATCCAGTGTGTGCAGTGCAAGCAAACTATGAGAAAGAAAGTGTTTCAGCTTTTGTGTGTGTGAGAGAGAAAACATTTAATTTTAGCACAGGTGTAATCACAAGCAACGTATTTCCCACATTGTATATGAGACATTTCAAGAAAAGGTACTGCACAAAACTGAAATTTCAAAGTTTGTTGTTTCAAATGATGTTGTTGAAAAATCACAGTAGTTTTTTAATATTGTGTTTTTAATATTGTGTTTTTGCAGTCTATCTTTTTTTTAACTTTTAATTTTATAAGTAGGTGTGTCGGTGTGTATTTCGGTGCATGTGAGCACAGGAGCCCTTTGAGGTTACAGGTATTAGATTACCTGGAGCTGGAATTATAGATGTTTTTGAGCCACCTGATGTGGCTACTAAGTGAACTCGGTGCCTCTGCAAGACCCGTTATGTGCCCTAACCCTAACCACTGAGCGATCTTCCAGCCATGTTCCTTCCCCCTTTCCTTAAAGAAACCTCAAGCAAGTAGCATTTAGTACTAACATGTGTGTCTGTGAGCATTTTAAAGGTGCAAGAGGACTTCAGAGAGAAATCCTTGCCGACAGCAGTGAAGTAGGGCAGGCTGGTTTAGTGTAAGATTCCAGAGCCACAGGGTCAGGTTACCAATGCTAAAAGCCATTAATTTGCATTTTTAGAAAAAAAAAAAAAAACACCCATAGAGCAGAATATCGTTGAACCAGCAAGACTGTTTCATTATAGGAAGTTATTATTTTGATCACGCTGTTGGTTTCTGAAGTCTCTTGGCAACAATACAAAAATAGCTTTCCCCCGTTAACAAAGAACAATCTGGAAAAACAAATTAGAAATGTGTTAAGGACAAAATAAACAGACATTTTATTTTTTAAACTTGGGGGCCTCTGAATTTCATAGACTTCTGGAATCTGGGGGGTGCTCCACCCAACTGCTCCATGGTTTATTAGCCTGTTTTAGATTTACCATGAGAGGAATTATTTTTCCAATGCTTGGAACAATGCGGGTTCACATTTTTCCAGAAGCACACACACAAAAAAAGCTCTATCTTACATATTAAATTCCAAATAAAGAAACAGTGTCTGTATCACTCGTCCTGTTGTTTTATGATGGAATTTGAGAAGTCAGAGAAAAATTGCAAAAAATGAAAATGGCATATCTCAGTATAGTTGAGACTTACATCTGGTGAAAGGATTTTTTAAAATCAGTGTGGAAAAGTCGATTCACAGAGTCGAGCCCCCATGTTGTGAAATCTCACTTATAGCATTCACTGGGATGGTCACCTGGGATTTGCTGAAATAACTCCTGTCTCGTTCTTGCTGTTACATATTATACATGCTTTGCTGGCAGCTAAAGAGAGCTTGGTCTAGCATTGGCCGAGACACAAATCTGCTAATGCTTGTTGAGTCTCACAGCTCCTTCTAGGTGATTAGAAATCTCATACTGACTTCATTGTTTGCTACCAACACACCTGTTTGTGTAGATAGGCACATTTAAAAAGTATGAAATTGCAGTATTTTCAGATGCCTATAAAAGATGATACCCCCACCCCCAATGCAAGACAAAGTGAAAAATCCCATGTGTTTTCCTGTGATCCATAAGATGGAGAGGGAAGAAATCCAGAGGCGTTTGGAATTTGTATGAAGCGATTTTCCCAACTGGAATTTCATCATGGTGTCAGATACCATGAGTGAGGCTGGCTGTATCTTGAAGGCGTGCTGCTGGAGCGTAATGAGGAGAGTGGGGGTGCAGGGAGGCAGAACAGCCTGTTTAAATTGACCCCGAGCTGCTGATGGCCTTGCAGAAAGATGCGCAGCGTGTGCAGGTGTTTGCTGAGGAGTCAGTACCAGTAAGAATACTGCGTGCGGATTCTAGATGGTTCTTATCTCTCTTGCTCAGACGCGACCCAGGTCCACTCCTTTCATTGTAGCCATCATGTTCCTGTCCAACGATGTCCAGCTCACAGGAATGGCAGCCACAGCAGCCTAGAAAGCTGTGTTTGTTCTGGCGACTGTTCTTTTCCTGATGTCTGTTTTTCTCTTCATCCCGGGACTATTCTAGAGCCTCACCTCTCCCAGTCCCCCTGTTCCCTGTGCTGACTTTACCTACCCTTGTCTCTGTCTGCTTCCTGTTTCCTTCCAGCTGCTTTGCTGGCTAAGGAAGAAGGCCACCTCATGGTCCGTTCAGGCAGGCCTGGCTTCCGGTACCCACAGGAGGGTTGTGTTGGAGTCTTGGTGGCAGCTACCCAACCTCTTCAGACAGGATTGTGCTTCTGATGTACAGGTCAGGTGGCTAAGTACACAGAGCCAGTGAGGGAGTTTTTCCGTTTGTCTTTGGAAAGGCAGGTGGAGCCAAACTGTAGAGTTGAGAACCAAAGCGGTTGAAAAGGCATAACCGCACCCTGGGCTCGTAGGCATGTACATGGGCATACATAAGTAGATATATAGGTGTATATATAGGTGTGTGTGTTTGTGTGTGTGTGTACTATAGAAGTTTGTATATATAGCTACATATAGATGTATGTGTTGCTGTATATGTGTAAGAGAAACTCTAGAACTTTGTTCTCCATTTCTTCCAGTCTATTTTTTTTTCTCACGTGGAAAACAAGAATACAGAAAATAGTATTTAAAATTAATACCGTGTAATATTTGCCATCTCTATCTAGCCTTAAAAATCAACATATATACATATACATATACATATACATATACATATACATATACATATACATATACATATACATATACATACATACATACATACATATATATATATATATATATATATATATGTATATATATATGATATTCAGTAGGGAAAGGAAGATATCCATAGTTCTCTTACACAGGAACAGTTAAGAGAATGTGAGCTTTCAAAAATTACCAGTTATCTATCCCCCCCCCCCGTGTGTGTGTGTGTGTGTGTGTGTGTGTGTGTGTGTGCGCACACACGCACATGTCTTCCTGTCCCCATCTCCAGTCAAGTCTCCACTTCTCTGCTTCACTGTGGACTGTACTGACTATCATTGTCACCATCACCATCAATGTCACTATCTGTTAGGACCAGCGTTTCCTCTTCCTTTCCATTCAGAAATTAAAAGACACCTTCTTGGGTCTAGGAGAAGGCCTCTGATTGAACATGTGGCAGGATGACCCACATATAAGGTACATATGGTTTATTCTGACACTTGTTCTCATTTTTCATCATATGTCCTAAGGTGAAACACATCTACAATTGGCTAAGCACAAGTAAGCTTCACTTAAGGAGGTCACTGTGAGTGTTTCACATTGGATCTGGGTCCCTCTCAAAGCCTTCCACCATGATGCTGGCCATTGCAGATGATAGTTAGAGATAATCTTCACACAGCCTCCTGGTGCACTACCCGGTGACATGAAATCATACACTATTGTGTGTCAGATGCATTTTCCATTGTCCTTAATGTTGACATATGTCCATCTAAAACATCTGTAGTAGACATGTTCTAGCCAGCCTATCTACAGGTTTCTACTTAAGTCTTTTTCAGTACACAATGTAATTTTTGCATTGATGATGGAAATATTCATATTTTAGGAAATGAGAGGTCAGAGAGTAAGTAAGTATGAAGGCCATTTGAGTGTACATGGATATATTTATGATGAGACCACGTGAGACCTTATGACAGAGTTCTACCAAACTAGTCAACACAGTGCCCACAAAGTTACTATTTTGCCACTCTTGACAGCTTTTTAAAAGCACATTGATATCCAAATGTTACGTGTTAGAAATAATGAAAGTATCTACAACCCATTTTCTAAAGCACTTGGAAAATGCAGTTTTATAAAGTTCACATTCAAATGTTTTCTCCCAAGTCGACTGCATGATTACACAGAAAAGAATAAAGCTGGAAGCTGGACTGACTCACCCCACAACTGTCAGGGAAAGTTCAAGTTACGAAAGGATGAACAAGTGTCAGAGAAACAGGGAGATGAAAGTAATTGGGCATTTCTGTCCTTATCCTGGCAGTACCTCCCAGTGACTGTCATGTGTGACAGATGTTGCTAGTAGCCCCCAGTTCTAATAGTGACCTTCATCTGCAAAGCAGACTGGGCCTAGATTATAGACATTGCTAAGTAAATAAGTCTTTCCAAAGTTCCATAAGAAAGTCCACAGGGAGCATTTAAAGAAAACTTAGTGTGTCTCCAGGGTCCAATAAATAAAAATGTTCTGTGTCTCAGGAAAGAAACCTGTCCTGACTTCTCCCTCCTCTTCTCAGTTTCTTTCTAGTCTTCTACATGAAAGTCTTAATTGCAAGCTGAGCCATACAAGGAATGAGTCTAGATGTAAAAAAAGAATAGTACTATGTAAGTATAAACTTAATTTATGAGGAAAGTTGTATTTTCAGGTGTTACAGAGAGCGTGAATCATGATAATTATGTGATTGTGGGTGGCATAAAGTGTTTGCTGATGCTATATGCTGGTAAGCTATATTAACAGGTAAGTTTGTTTCCCCAGATGAAATGATATGCTCTGTTTGGACTTGGGAGCAGGTGTCTGCTTACATTCAGAGGCAATGTGATGTTGAAGGAAGTTATCAGATTAAGAAGAATAGGCTATTTTGAGTCTGAGATACATAAGCGATTATCAGGTGATAAGTGGATAGGAGAAGGCATACCAAGAAGAAGGCACAATGTGGGACTTCTTCTAATGTCTAATGACTTCTAAAGTCATTAGATATTCATGTCATAATTCCCCATAAACTCATGTGCTTTCTGTGCTGTGAGGGACATGCAGGATATCAGGGAACATATGTGTACAGTACTCCATCCAGCCATAAGTCAGGCTTTGAAAGAGAACATGAAAAATGACTTCCATGGCTCACCTATATATCCTGATGGTACAATGTCTTCCTCAAAACTCTGATTTTTTCCTAATAATGGCGATAACTCATCCAAGGGACAGTGCTTTGCTCATACCAGGTCCTCCTGTGCTTTGCTGCAGACTTAGTATAAAGCTCTGCCATCCCTCATTGAAGACATTTACCAAGTATGTATCCTCACCACTCACTCCTCATGGCCATTTCTTGCCATCAGGCCCACTGCTTCCTACAGCTACTGTTTAAGCTCCACTAGGCTGAACTTTAGAAGCTGATGTGTTCAGAACAAAAGAGCAGCTAGCTTAGTGGATATTTAAGATTTGTGAGCAAAGAAAATTCCTTTAAAATTAAATGGTGTGTGGTGTCTCTTTCACTTTAGAAAGCTCTCTTTGTTCCAAAATGAACAAAAAGATATTAAGAGTAAAGAAAACACAGTAGCATAAAAGGAGCCTTTGGAATTTATTTGCTATATATACTTCTATTAAATATAAAAAGAGTCGAGTGGGATGCTGTATATCAAACACATTAAACAGAGAAACCTAGCCAATTTATACCTGGGAGAAGTGTTTTTAGCATTTACAAAGTAGACTTCACTTTATGGCATGAAATTTATTAAAATAGCATCAGTTAATTATTCCATGTTGAAGCAATTCAATACAGTAAGTGTCTTAGTTATATCTGAAAGTTGTTACAAGCTGGACCAAGAGGGCAATCTATTAGGCTAATTTAAAATTTATATCTTAAATAGGAAAACAATGCTTATGATTCCAGCAAATAATGAGTATATGGAGTGGACTTCTTTGGAGAACTTGCCCGTGACTTGAGGCATTTCAAAGTAAACTTGTTTCAGGATTCTGGAACATTCTTCAGGGCACCTCCTAAGACAGACAGTGACTAAGATACTCTGGGAGAGTCCCTTTCCATTCATGGGTAACTACTCCTGTTACAGATTGTCAGTCTTCAAAAACAAAAAACAAAACAAAACAAAAACAAAAACAAACAAACAATGAGATGGGAGCATTGGCTAGTTGCAACAAAAAGAGCATGTAGGGGGAACATGACAGTATTAGCCAATGTTGATCATCAAAGAAACGGGCTGATTTTCTACTGACTCAAAAATTTTTACTGAGCAGATTCATTTCATGTGAATGAGTGAGGAGGCATCCTGAGATCATCTGCATTCCTCTTTCCCCAAAATTAAAATGAAGGTGGTGAATCAATTCTGAGCCTTAAAGTTATTGCACAATATACTTACTCAAGTAGACTGGTGTGCCATGGAGCTAACCAAAAGCTGTAGGAGCAGTTTTCTTCACTCCAATGATCTTTCTTCCAATAACTAAAAAATTAAATTATAGAAACCACACTGGCCTTACATACTCCATCATGATGTGGTAGTCACGGCAATCATTCCTGTAGGGCTTCAGTTGAGCACACCGATATGCATTTAAGTACAAGCACTGAGATCCAATATTTCCAGAATGGTACTGTCATCACCTTTCAGCACAGAGCCCAAGAATTCATCTTATAGATTCTTTTATCAATATTTCATTACCCCACAAAAATGTCACCACATTTATGGGGAAAAAAGAGCTCCTAGCTCTGGTTAACTGTGGACCTGTAATATTAAAAAAAGAGAAGAGGAGAGAGAGAGAAAGAGAGAGAGAGAGAGAGGCAGAGAAAGAGAGGCAGAGAGAGAGAGGCAGAGACAGAAACAGAGAGGGAGAGAAAGCAAGGAAGAGGAGGAAAGGGAGGGAGGTGGAGAGAACATGTATAGAATTTAGAGAAGAATTTTACATACTGCTTTGACATCTCTGACTACAACTCTTAGCTTTTGTGGGAGCACTGTGCAGTTTTCCCTAAGTGCATAGAGACGTGCAAGCTTTCCTTTGTTTTACTGTTTGATAGTCACTGCACATAACCAGAAAAGGGCCACTAGAATGCTTGCATAATGTAGTTTTAAATTAATGAGATGGATGGAAATTGAAAGGGCTGGGGACCTGGGAGATGAACTCCAAGCTTTTTTAAGGGCTTGGCATCAACCAGATGTGGATGGGTTTCTGAGATCTCTGCAAAGGATGTTAATCAAGACTCCATGTGTATGGCATATACCAGCTCTACTGTCTTTTCTACTATACTTATGCATCTTTGGGTTTTTTAATTGAGTTATTAATATATGTTAGGGCTAAAAGTTACTGAATATTATTTTTCTTCAATATTTTGTGGTAAAGTTGTATTTTGAAAGTTTCTTCCCTTGGTATTCACGGGAGACTGGTTCCAGTACCAAGTCTTTTGTACAAAGTGGAGTCCTGTTTACAAGCTGTCTATGCATGTCCTCTTGAGAACGTTAAATCATCTCTAGGTTGCTTTTTGAGTCTAGCATACTGTGAGTGGCAGGTAGGCCATTCTTAATGAGTATTGTTTTGGGAATACCAAAAAGAAATGTGTCTACTTGCTCACGAAAGACACGCATTTTTCTAAGAATGTTTTCAGTCCATGGTTGGTTACTTTCAGGGATGTAGAATCCAATGTGTATAGAAGGCTGACTCTCTCTCTCTCTCTCTCTCTCTTTCTCTCTCTCTCTCTCTCTCTCTCTGTATTTATTGCTAAAAGATGATTTTTCTTTTTAAAAGCAAGTTACCTGTATAGGATAGCCCATATTCACGACACCAGGGAATCCCGTTCTTAGGCCGCGACATGTCTGAGGTATTACACCTGAGTCAGACAGTGAATCAGTTCTTTAAGTGACAATGGAGATAAATCTTTCACTCTCAGCAGCTCAGGACTCTGTCCTCCGGCTTTTCTCTTGTCCTCATTTATCTCTTGCTGACCTTGCCCATCTACTGGCTTCATTTGCTGTTTACAAGCAAAGATGCCAGCATTTATATTTCAGCTCAGACCTATCTTTGGAATTAGATTTGTAAATTTAGTTGCCTACAGTGTTTGTATTTAAAAGTTGGTTCACTTTCAGCAAACTCACCTTCTGCTTTTCCAGTAGATGTATAACCTGCAGACTGCCTCATCTCAGTCACTGGGATCATAAAATGAGGACTCCACATTGGTCTTTCTGACTCTATCTTCACCCTCATCATCCAGTCTCAACAACATGGCCAAAACATGCTTTCCAAATGTGGTGGGAACATGGCATGCCATTTCTCAGCTCTTCATTAGAATGAGAAGCAAAGCTGTGCTGGGTCTGGGGTTATTCAAGACCCGAAATGCTGACTGCTCACACCAGCCCAGGTCACATTCCCATCAAAATGCCTTGACAATATTTGCTTCAGAGTGGAAATGATACCCTCTCTGGCTCATTAATTGTTCTCCAGCCCCGAAACAAACCGCTAAGGCTGGGTCCAGCTCTGCCCAGCCTTTACTCAAAGTTCTCTTTAACTTAAGCCCTATCCTAAATCACTTTTAAAACACACACACATTCAAACTTGTATTCTCCATTGTGGTCTTTTGCTTTCACAATTGTCTAATGTGTCATTAACTCTACTTTCTTCTGATGCGTCCCAGATGCCTGGAATCGAGCAGGCACATAAAAGATGTTTCATACGTATTTATTGAATGAATGAAGTCTTAAAGGCATGTGGAGTCAAGGCAGTGTTTCAAAATAACATCTGTTCCTGTAGGGGTTCAGAAACCGAGTGAGGGAGGAGGCCCAAGAGAAGACTCTCAGGAACTAAGTAACTCATCTCCTCCTTAAAGAGAAACCATGAAGATCCAAGAAACAGCAGGAGGGATCTGACTTGGGTGTGTTCTGCAAAGACCTCCTCATTCTTCCTTCCCCTCCTGCCTTTTTCTTCCCCTGTCCTGGCTTCCTCTACTTAGGCCTCTTATAGTTTTTCATTTCACTTTCTCATCAGACCAGTTTTGAAGGTTGTCTTCCTGGCTAGGATGTAATGTCCTTGGGGGATGAGGATCTTTGTCCTGTTCCCAGCTGGAATCTTGATGCATAGCCAGCCTGGAATGTTTGTGGGATGAATCTTGTGAGCCACACCCTGATCCAGATTATATTAGCAATTATCCCTGACAGAGAACCTGGGAGTCCACATGTTCAGGGCTCTGGTTCCCAGGCAGACCGTCTCCAAGTCCTTCTAATATCCTCTGTCTGCAGCACAATGACTCATAAGAACATTTGCAGAAGAGAATGAAATAAAGATGAATTCCCTCCCACTTTACATTATTATTAGTTGTTCATGGGATGGATGGCGAGGCCTTGATAGCTGTTCGTGTAAAGCAATCTTCTGTGGTCTGACATGACTGTCAGCTGTTGTGGGCATAGTCATGACAATGAAACAAACATTGGATGCAG
Source organism: Rhabdomys pumilio (assembly GCA_030674055.1). NCBI lineage: Eukaryota > Metazoa > Chordata > Mammalia > Rodentia > Muridae > Rhabdomys > Rhabdomys pumilio. The sequence continues at coordinate 2,947,686 of JANHMN010000015.1, read as the reverse complement.
CAATATCAAGGTGCTATGGTAACAGAGATGAGCTATGAACCCTCTAGTAGAGGGACACAGACCCCTTGCCTGGGATTCCACCTGTCCTCCAGGTGCATGTGACCTTGGGAGGCACTAGAATACATAGGAAGTAGGAGGTTAAGTGAGGGCACCATTAGAAAAATGGGGTGGTGCTTCCTGGTGATCGCTGTGTTTTTGAGTCACTCATAAACCCATAAGAAGCTATTCACCCATGTTCCTTTAAGCAAGCCTGTTGAACTCACTGGCTTATCAGGTTGAACTTGGTTGGAATAATTTCTTCACAACTGATAAATGTGCTTGTCTATGCTTTCCCAGAAAAAGCCATGCAAAGCTGCCATGCAAATCTGCCATATGAAACTACAAAAGATGGTTTCTGGCTGTGGGGTGGGGAGTGTGGATATCGAAAGTTACTCAGAATTCTGGGAAAGATTGCATGATTGAGATCTATTTGCATGGCTATGGAATGCTTGCCTAAGCACAGAGGGCATTCAGAACCAGCATAAAGAACAGAGTGGGCAGCATGTAGCCTGTCAGTTAAATCTGCCCATTGTCCTTGCCTGTGTTATGTGGCCCAAGAGCTAAAGCACTCTTCCCCTCTCCCCTCTCCTCCCCTCTCCCCTCTCCTCCCCTCTCCTCCCCTCTCCCCTCTCCTCCCCTCTCCCCTCTCCCCTCTCCCCTCTCCTCCCC
>JANHMN010000015.1:2918865-2946578 GCA_030674055.1 Rhabdomys pumilio | reverse complement strand
TAGACAGAAAGGGAAAAAATAGTGCTTTGTCAGTTTTGTAAACTATGTGAAGCTCAAATGTTAGTATCAAATTTTATTGGAACACAGCCATGGCTGCTGAATTCTGTCCAATAGCAAGGTACTAGGAAGAGCCTGTACCATTCAAGAACGGAACTTCTGCCTCCCAGAGAACTTGTGCTGGCTTCAGTTAGAAGTTAGAAGAAAGTACCATGCAAAGGCCCTATGGCAAGCTGTTCGGCTTGATTGAATCACATGATGTACTTGACTATGTGTGTCTGTTTATCTCTGAGTGAGTCTGTGTTTCTGAATGTATGTATGTGTTTGTGTGTCTCTGAATATGTGTGTATGTATCTGTGTCTGTGTGTGATAGAAGAGGGATGCATATATAAAGGAGGATGAGTATATTAAACAATAAGCCTCAAGAGAGAGGCAAGGTACAGTCACCAAGGTTTTTCCTACTACATCTTCCTCTCTTCATATGCTAAAGGCTTCAGCTCCCTGTAGGATTGGAGATGAGGGACCAGAGCCTTTGATGCTGGCTAACTAATGTTTTAGGTTGTGTGTGTGTGTGTGTGTGTGTGTGTAAGTTTGACTGTGCTCTCCCCACAGGTGGGTGTCAGACTATGTGAAGCTCCGGGCCGCCCCCCCCCCCGCCCCCCGCTCGGGGAAGGGGTGCATGAGAGTGTAGTCTGGTTCTCAGGCTCTTAGGCCTCTAGGCACCCCTGGGGTTGAGGGGGGGAATCTGTGGAAAACCTGAGAACAAAGTAGGTGTGTATGGGCTGGATTGGCTCATGGCTGAAGCAGCAGAAAGGGAGAAAGACTCTGGCTGTGTCCTGAGGGGATGAGAGTTCAAGGCTGTTCATTTGGCTTGCTTGGGTTTGGGTCTCTGTGGCTAAGAACACAGAGAGGTTTTCTATGGGAGATTAGACAGTGGCTCTGTAGAGGAAGACATGCTCTACTGTTCCTCACAGCAGATCCCAACAAAAGAGAAACAGTCCATGGCCTTAAGATGTTTATTGTTATGGCAAAAAGTAGATAAGAAACTGTACCCTAGTTTTCTCAGGGCCAGCTTGAGGTTAAATATCTTTTGTAGGGAGGAGGGTCTGGGAAGAAATGCTTAATTGGCTATGCCCTCTGGCCTTTAGGTATTTCATTAATATGGAGATCTGTCTTGAGGCTCTGTGGCCTGTAGTCATGCCCTCTACCTGTGGAGGAGCTAGTAGGGGCATTGCCCTATGTAACTAAAGGACTCAAATCTATGGAGGGCTTCTGCTCCTGGTGTCAGGAGCCTAGAGTCTGGGAGCATGGTGAAATGCCTGCTGTCCCTTGCAGGGGTCCCTGAAAGGACTCCAGCTGTTTCTAGCCAGTGCTCAACCAGAAACCAGGCTTCCTTCCATGGTCTTACATCTGTGTATGTCAGTGTGTTTATGGTCTATATGTATGTATGTGTCTGTGTGTATGCAAGTGTGTGTGCCTGTGTATGAGTGTGTATATTAAAACCTGGCAGGAAGAAGTAGTGATGTTTTAGCCAACCTGGTATTTAATTCTACCAATCACTGGTAGTTGTGCCCTTTCTGTATTAAAGCTATGACTTATGAGTAGAACTTGGCTTCTCCTCCATTCTTTTCTGAGATGTAACACTGTCCTGCTGATTTTTAGAATTCTTTTTAGACCACAGGGGGTTGGGAAACAGAAAGATGATAGACAAATAAACAATGACAGATGATAGATGACAGATAGACACAAAGATACTCTAAACATTTTCTTGGGGGCAACACTCCTTCATATATCTTCCAGTGCAGGTATGAGTCACAATCTTTTTATTGTTTGTCCTCAGTAGTTATCTGAGAGTGGCTACAGCCCATTTTACTAGAGTAATTTTTCTCTTTAACTTCAAAGAAGACCTCTTGTGTATGGATGATGGGTGAATCAGCCCCAGATGGGGTTCTTATCAACATCACGTGCTCACCTCTCTGGAAATGTTCCCATTTTTACCCACTGCCTACCTTATGGGCCACGCTTTGAGGTATATCATTCAATTATTAATTCTATACTTCAAAGAGTAGAACTCCTGAATGCAGCTTCAGAGCATTTAAAACATTATGCCCACCACTGGTCTCAAGTTTACCTTTAAATAACAGCAGCGGGCAGTGAAGAATGGGAAGGACTCTTGTGCTCACAAGCCATACAGGCTGTGCTTCTTCTGAGACTCCATTCCTGGGCTTCAGATTATGTTTCTAAGGTTAGAGTTTGCTATCCTTGATGTGGGTGCTCATGTAGGTGAGGAAAGGACTGTATGCAAGTATCAGAACCTGATGGATGAAATGTGAAATGAAATCTGAACTTGTAGGAGTTTTTGTTATTGTTGCCTTTTTTTTTTTTTTAAATCACAGAAACATCATTGGGTCATTGAGGAGAATATAAATTCAAAATTTTAAATATTCATCATGTGAAATTTTTGCTAAAAATTTTCCTATCTCCACTTTGAGGACTGGAGGAATCTTGAGTGTGTGTGTGTGTGTGTGTGTGTGTATGTAAAAAAAAAAAAAACTCTAGAATGAATGTGGATCATTTCCATGGGCTTCAGAGCCATGGACAACTGGCGAAGCCTTCACCTTATGGGTCAAACTCAGAATAGCAAAGCCCTCATCTGTTCCGAGTGTGAGTATTTACAAACAACTGATCAATGTATATATAACCCAGCAACTACAACTTCCTCTTCCACAGTGCACACAGCCTGAGATTGTTGGCCACAGAGATCTCCTATTAGATAGATATCTGTTCTCCCTATAAATCAACCTAGGCTGAGGCTCTGGGACGCTCTACAGTTGGAACATGCACAACTTCCTCATCTGTGTGTGCTTCTGTGTGTCTATCTTTCCTTCATTTCCTTGAAGCCCCTACTCAAATTGCTAAGACATTGCTGCAGAGGGCACAACACTTCCCACTCCCTTGATTTTATTTACCTTGCAGGTGTTGCTGTGTAGCCCAGCCTGGCCTTGAATTCACTGTCCTCCTGCTTCAAACTCTCAAGTGCTGGGACTGTAGATGTTCCAGCAGGCCTGGCTAGCAGTTTCTTGACTATTTCATTTATCTATTACTTTTTAAAAAACTGATAGTGAATGATGACAGACAAGGTGACTTAGTGGGTAAAAGTGATTGGCACACAAGATTTGATCCTCATTTAAATCCAAGGGGTGAAAAGAGAGAAATGACTCCACAGAATTGTCATCTGACCTGAATATGCATGAATCCCTACACACACACACACACACACACACACACACACACACACACACACACTATAAATAAGGTTAATTTTTAAAAAAATGACAGTTATTGGTGATACAGAAGCAATTTAGGAACATTAAAAGCCAATATTTAGGGTCTGGAGAGATGGCTTAGCAAGCAGGGAAGAGCAGTGCTGCTCTTGGAGAGAACCCAAAGTTGATTCCCAGAACCATCGTCAAGCAGCTCCAGAAGACTGATGTCTTCTTCAGGCCTTTGTGAGCACACACATATATGTAAACAACATTACACGTACTCTTAAAGTTAACCTGAAAACACCATGTCTGTGTAAGGAATGCCATCTATGAAACTGATTTTGATTGTCAGCTTGACACTTCTGGGAAGAGGCCTAAATTAGAAATCACTGCCATTACATTAACCTGTGGACATGTCTGGGGGACCTTTTTTTGATTTCTAATTAAAGTACAAGGGTCCAGCCCACTGTGGGTGGCACCATCCCTAGCAGGTGGGCTTGAATAACTTAAGAATGATAGCCTGGGAACATGCCAGTAACACAGTTTCTTTATGGTTTCTGCTTCAAGCTCCTGCCTTGGCTTCTGTCAAGAAATAGATTGTAATCTGTAAGATGAATAAGACTTTCCCTCAACTGTGTTGCTTTTGGCCATAGTGTTTATCATGCAGAGAGCAAAACAGAACAAAATTGCTTTTGTTTATTAATATAAATTAATGAACCTCTCATATGGGTTTTTTTTATTACTTCTCATATGGGTTCATTGATATTTTTAAAAGTACATCTTCGAAGTGGTCAATGTACATATTCGCTTGATCTCAACCATGTGGAATACATCATGCTTCTAAAATGCAGCCTTGAGTTGGTAGTATCTAGTTTTATGGATAATGTTAGTTTCTTCTTGCCTGGATATGAAGGGGCTACAGCCCCTCCGCCTGGTTTTGAACAGTAACAAAACAGATGGGCAATATATATGGGGCAGAGTCCCATTTGAACACTGTTTGAACCTTACATTTACAGTAAGTATTCTTTCGTATTAGAAGATTCAATAAGACTCATTTGATTATAAATCATAGAAAACTTGGTTGAAATTGCCTTGGGTGAGGAGGAAGGGCATGAGATCATTAACACATTAATAGAGCTCTGGGCATGTACAGGGCTCAAAAGATGTAACAAGTCTCCTCCTCCTGCCTTTCTCTGCTTCCACCCCCCAGTTCCCCTCTGCAGTCAGGAGATGCTAGCCTAGCTTATCTATCAGGTCTCACCTTTACTCTTTTCTTACTGAGAGCAAAAGAGCCCCTGCCCATCCCTTCCACTCCAACTTTCCTTGCTTCTGTCAGAAGGCAGATGCTAACAGATACAAGGCTGACTGTACACTCCTCATGATTCCAGAGAGCACTACCTGGAAAAAATGTCCAGAGGGTCATAGAGAGGTGTAAGAGGCTCCCAGAGAAGACTGGGAGAAATCAGTCAGGTTTGAGCATGCTGGCCTTCAGCTGCTCACTGGAACATGGTCTTTAGGATTTTGTCAACCTCTAAGCTTCTTCTCACGAAGGTCAGAAACCCTTCTATTGCAGAGAGACTGTACCTAAACCTGGGGAAAAGAAGTATAGACACAGATGCTAAGAGGAATCTGAGCAATCTAGTCTTACCAGACTCCTCTAGTTGGTTGTTGTTAAACATCACTCTCCCATCTGATCATATGCCTTCAGTGACTGTCCTCTAACCACCAAACTAAGCACAGCAATGATGCAAATTTCTTGTTTCTTCTGTCTTCATTTCTAAAGGCTCCCGTGTCGCATACAACTTAACATTAACTAGATTTATCATGCCTTTTACTTTGTAGTCTGTAGCTCGTAATTGGAGCCTGAGTCAAGAACCTTGATTGAAATGGGTGAAATTACTGTGTTCTCTCTACGGTAACAGAACATTGCTGAGAGACCATGAAATATTCTTTCAAAAGAATTAGTGCTTGCCACCTGCTTCCTCTGTCCTTCTGGGGAATTCCTCTGACTTTATGCAGGTTGAGCAAAGGCTTCAAGAGGTTTCTCTGTCTGAGCAGGCATGATAATGTGGTACTGAAAACTTCAGTGGCCTTAATGGCAGGAGGCTATTAAGTTCAAGTGTGAAACAGGACAGTCTCTGGGCAGTCACGTGGTGTGCTATGCTCAGAAAAGCTCTTGCTTATCCTGGGAATAGAGGCTCATGTCTGTAGTCCCTGCATTGTGGAAGTTGAAGAAGGAGAAGTCTGAGCTTTAGGCCATCCTTGGTTATAGTATGAGTTCTAGGTATGCCTGGACTACAGAATAAGATCTTGTTTCAATAAAGGAACTTCTCCCAGAAGAAACCAACTTCCCTGAGGAAAGGTATGTATGGTATAGATAGGATCATGTTATTTCATAATAGGCAAATACGAAATCTCAAAAATAAACAAAAAATGTAAAGATATCAAAATTACAATTAGCATTTAAAAAGAAAAGAATAGAAAGGCTCTCACTTGGTTTAATTCTCTGTTGTTACTATTTTAAATATATATATCATATATATATATGATATATATATGATATATATATGATATATATATGATATATATGATATATATATGATATATATATATATATATATATATATATATATATATATATATATATATATATATATATAATGTATTTAAAAAGATGGTCCTTGCTTTTGTTTTCTCATAGGCCTTTAAATTACAGACTCTGGCCTAGAGAAAGCCAGAACCATCAGGTGACAACTTGGAGATATTTCCCAGGTTCTTGACCTGTTGAAAGAGAAGGGTTTTGCCTGTGGGTTCTTCTTTGTGGTCTGTGGAATTTCTGCCCTTTCAGCTCAACAAAGAAGGCCTGGGAAATTCTGTTCTTATAATTGCATTAGCAATTTCACACAGAAGGTATCTTTTTTAACCTTGTCTTTAAAACAATTAAGTAGGAAGTTAAAAAGCCTTCAAAGGGTTTTTATTAGCACCATAAATGAAATTATGTTAATTAATTAAAAAAAAAAACCTTTATGAAGACATTGCCTGTAAGACTATGTTTGTAGTGACTGGACATATTGGGTAATGAAGGAAACCTATCACCACACTTGGGACCCAACCTGGAGCATGGCTTCCCCTTGGGGAAAATTGAATCTCAGTTGTGGTAGCTTATCCAATCAAGGTCATACCGATGTTGTTAAAGAGAGGAAATTAAATACACTAACAGGAAAGTCTTGAAGTAAAACTCAAGAGTACATTAGGTTGTGACAGAAACTAATACTAAGGAAATTCACAGTTAAGCTGACCTTCCATTTGCCACTCAAAAACAAAACAAAACAAAAAAACAAAAAAGGAAGTGGCTGAAAAGACACCCTGGTGAGTGCAGGTATTGGAAGTCAGCCTAGGCTATACATTTTTTTAATTTAAGGAAAACAGATATTTCCCTGTTTTCCTTAGCTTGGGTTACAGCCCTGCTTTTCTCTCTCTCTCTCTCTCTCTCTCTCTCTCTCTCTCTCTCTCTCTCTCTCTCTCTCCCTCTCTCTCTTTTGAATGCCCTTTTAGTTAAATGAGTTTCTTTGCCTTTCTTTCTGGCTTCATGCTTCTGTAATCAGTAATCACACATTCTATTCCTGTTTTATCTAATTTCACACTGAAAGACAAACTTATCCATTATCTCCTAATCGCCTATCTTGTCCTGTATCACAATGCTTGCTTTGTGTTGCAAAGCATTCTTCTAAGGATAGAGTGGAACTGGTTGAGCTGGTTTCCTTGTGGATAAAATTGAGGTAGCTTACAAATGGAATCTCAGAGATTTATTTTCACATGTGGGAAAATTTGTTACATAACCAAGAAGTACAGTAAATAAAGGACAAGCTAGGAACACCAAACATTTACACATTTCTCTCTCTCTCTCTCTCTCTCTCTCTCTCTCTCTCTCTCTCTCTCCCTCCCTCCCTCCCTCCCTCCCTCCCTCCCTCCCTCCCTCCTTTCTTTCTTTCTTTCTTTCTTTCTTTCTTTCTTTCTTTCTTTCTTTCTTTCGTACACAAGGGCAGCATGAAATTGGTATTTGGAACTAAAACAAAAGTTCAGTCAATGAGATTGCTTAGCAGGTAAAAGCACAAGCCTGAGAACTGAATGCAGTATGTGGAAGGAGTGAATAGAGTCTTCATGATTTCTTTCTGTCTCTGTCTCTCTCTTTCTCTTCCTCTCTCTCTCTCATACACAAACAGATGGACAGGCAGACAGACAGATAAAAAAGAAATAATACTTTAAAGTTTTTTTTAGAAAAATATTATAATTAATACATATACAAGTTGAAAATTACCTCAAGTATTCAGTGGATCATAAATCAAGGGCTATAGTCGCTTATGAGATAAGTCTCAAGGCTTCCCCATGGCTAAAAAAACCTCACAGCACTGCCTGTTTCATGAACAATCATCCAAGAGCTGAAGAGATAGTTCAGGCAATAAAATGCTTGCCCCTTAATATGAAGACCCACGTTTCATTCCCAGAACTCACATAACTCTGGTATTGGACAGGCAAATGTAGATGGATCCCCAGGGCCTGCTGGCCAGCTAGTCTTATCAAATCAGTGAACCCTAGGTTGTCCTGAAAAACGCTGTTCAAAAACAGTAGATGGCTTTTAGGGAATAACATATGTTGACTACTCATTTCCATACACTATGTGTGTGTTTGTGTGTACACATATATTCACCTATACATACAAAGACACAGATGCACACACACACACACACACACACACACACACATATATATATATATATATATATACAAATTTTTGTTTACACTCATTTTTATGCATTCATGTGTACTCACAAACATCTAAATAACTCCTTTGAAAATTGATGTATTAAATTACTAAGTGCTGAAAGAAGTTAGCTTTTTCTTTGATGGTCCCAATGAGGATGACATTTCTTTTCATCATGCCCCCTTTCACATCAGAAGCTAAGGAGATGCAGCTTATCCCATGAAGCGCTAGCTTTGAAATGGCGATTTTTCTATGAAAATGGAAACAGTCAAGTTAGATAAAATGTAAATGTTTAAGGCAAAATTCCTTGCTTCCTTTTACCCTAAAATAACATTCGACCAAAACCATGAACATTGTAGATCCCTGCACATATTCAGTCAACACCAAGAACACTGTATGCCTCTGCACACATTCGGTCAACACCATGGATGCTGTATGCCTCTGCAAACATTTGATCAACACCATGAATGCTGTATGCCTCTGCACACAAGCCTTTCTCAGAAACTAGTCCTTCTGGAACATTTGCTTTTTGTGTGCTTATGACAAAACGTAGTTTCTATGCCAAAAGTGAAATTCTAGCTCCCAGATATTATGCATATGCAAACACTTTCAAATTTATTTTCCATGCATACAGGCCACATTCCACCTCTGCTATTCATACATGCCTTTGTGATTAGTCTTCAAATGTCTCCTTGGTCAGATCTGCAAAGCATACAAGTGAACGTGAAAAGTGTTTCGAGATAAAACAAAATAGCAATGTGGATAATTTTACATCACTCACCCTTACAATTATGTTTAGCTCTTAAAACAAATTCTTAAAGAAAAAAGGAAACCTAAGACTTCAGATAAAATAATTTATGAATTAAATTTGACCTGCTTTTGGATTTACATGCTCAGTTAATTAAGGTGTACTAATTTGGCAGCAGAGGAGGTGATGACTGAGTTATAAGATAAAAGACACCCTGGCCTGGAGAGACACAGTGATTTTATTTGGTCTCCAGCTGAGACAAACCCAGCTAGATTGGTTCATGTGAGGCCATATCACAGACAGCACAGGCACTATATGAAAATGGCAGTGTGAATGTAGACCAGGTTACACCTAACTCGCTCTAAGAACAAAGAGACTAAATGGACTAACAAGAGTTCAGTAGGAATGTTGTGAATTAAGGATTGTGCCTACATTTCACATCCCTACAGTGATATGCATTTTCCTAAACAAATACTTTATAGCATATTCATTTGGATAGTTATTACATAACCAAATTACTAGTTATGTGATAATTGGGTTGGAACAATCGAAGATGGAAGCACCAAGAGACTCACTGTCTCTGGAAGGCGCTACCAGTGTTCATAGATGGTGTGTTCTTGTTGGTCCAGAATACTGAAGAGGCAAGGGGCTTCTCAGGTCATTATATGAGGGCACTGTTTTTTGGTTTTGTATTGTTTTGGTTTTTTGTTGTTTATTTTATGAGGGCTCTACTTCTATGACATAATTAATCACTTTCCAAATGTTTCATTTATTTTTGGAAATATCATTTATGAGTACTGTATTGACATTTCCTCTTTCCTATTTCTCTCCAGCACCTCCTGCATCTTCTCTACTCCTTTGGAATTCAGTCTCTTTTTCTTTATTATTGTTACACACACACACACACACACACACACACACACACACACACACACACAGAGAGGCATGCATATCCATTTACTTGTATGTACATATGTTTAGGGTTGACCTGACCATTTTGTATTAGATAACTAGTTTGGAGAGAAGACTGACTCTTTCTTGGTAGCCATTAATTGTCTCTAGCTTTTCATCTAGGGGTGCAGACTTTTGAGATTTCCCCTATCCACATTGGCATGTCAACTGAGATTGTCAATATTCAGATCTTATTGAAGTGAACATTTTGTTAAGATCTCACGGATGTAGCTTCCCTGTCATACACAGAGGATGCAGTCTCTCAGCACATGTCCTGGTCCTTTGGCTCTTATAAGTTTTCCACTTTTGATTTCATGATGTTCTTTGAGACTCAGTTTCTTAAATGAGACCTTAGAAATTTTATTTAATGTGTGTGTTGGGGGGAGAGAAGAACAGGGCATGCACAGGTCACAGTATGTGTGTGGAAGTAAGAGGATGACTTCAGGGAGTCAGTTTCTGTCGCGCCCAACTTGTCCAGCAAGCAGACACAACACGGTTGGATTCTTCTTATCAGCCTTTATTGCAGGAACTAATAATAATACTATGGGGGACCCCGTGCAGCTGGAGGGTGCTGCTTATATAGAGGAGTAGATGTTGCCAATGTAAGGATTGGCTAAGGCTACAGTACCTCGTTAGCATATGCCCACTCGGGAGGGGTACACACCAGAATCATGCAGACTCATGTGCAGAATACCTGTTTACCAGAAAAATCCGAAGAGGCAGGCAGGCAGTCGGCACCATCTTCTAATGTCAGCTACCGACAAGTTTCTTCCTTTTAATGTGGGATCCAGAGATGAGCTCAGGTGGTGAGGCAGCTGATACAGCAAGTGCTTTATTTTCTGAGTCACAGCTCTAGAAGCTTGACTTACTCTCTTTTTTAAAAGACTTATTTTTATTTGTGTGCACGTATTTGTGCCTATGGAGGTCAGAAGAGGACATTGGATACTTAGGAGGTGGAGTTAAAGATGGCTGTGAGCCACCAGATGTGGGTGTTGAGAACTGAACCTGGCGCTTCTAGAACTGAGACATTTCTTCAACCTCAAAGAGCTACTTTTTAATGCTATCATCTTACGGAGTAAAATTTTAGTATATGGATATTAGTACTACAGAAACCCGAAGATCATACAAACCTATGTGCCACACTAATTCATTCTTCACACTGTTTTACTTCAGTGTATAAGGAACATGAGGAGATAACCAGCCTTGTTCTGCATAAGGAAGCTGGTGTCATTCCTAACCTAGTGCTTGTGACCAGAGTCTATTGACTGATGACAGGGAAGATTACAGTGGTACTAATGGCGCGGTGGTGGTTGCAACAAACAGATTGTTGTGTAGAAGATAAAACCGTAATTGTTATTGGAGAGCAATGATGTATTAGACAGAGAAAATGAATTGCAGACAACGAAAACTGCTAAGACATTCTTAACACTCAAAGTGGTGTCTGAAAGAGATGCAATACATTTCAAGGAAACTGAAATTCTTATGCGACATGGGCAGAGAAAGTAAATTGGCATGCTTGGTTTTTAATACAGGCCCTGAAAATCAATCAGTACCCATTGACACCTGTCAACCCTTTCAAGTTTTCTCATCCTTGGAGTCAGCTGTCTTGCAGGCATAGTGGGCCATTTATTGATTTGGTGTCTTTGAAAATGGAAGCTTAGATTGCTATGTTTGGGATCAGGGTTGAAAGGCATACGAGATGATGTGCCTTTTACCATACAAAAGCTCTATATCTCAGGAGTTGCATTTGGCCTCCTCTGGGAGAGACAGACCATGCTGGGCACCTCTTTATTCAACACTGGACTGGCACTCTAATGCTATTAGCTGGAACTGGTTCAGTTCTGTAATGCCCAAGACCAGTGTTCTAAGAGAATGCTATAGTCTCAGGAGTCAATATGAGCCTGAAAAACTTTTGCTTGCTAGTTTTGAATGTATGTGTCCTCCTTCCCAAAAGTCATTGCTGAAACTGAACCCTGTATCACCATACTGATGCTGATAGGTAAGAATTTTGGAAGGGACACTGGGCGGGAGTTTATCCCTTTACAGTCCCTCTGCCAAAGGAAGACCCAGTGTTCATCTCCTCTGGAAGATGCATCACCAGAGCCACAAGCTGGAGACAGACAGCTAACCTTTACCATGTGTCAGATCTCTTCTAGCTCTGACCTTTGGTTTTCCGGTCTGGACTATTAGGAACCAATTCTTTTTACTCATAAGTTACTGAACCTATTTTATCACAGCAGCAAGAATAGACTAAACTATTGAATAGTAACTATCACATCCCTCATCCTTACTGTGGTGTGATAGGGTACTGGAGGTTGAAGGGGAGCTCTTACTAACAACCCTCCAACTGACACACAGCAGTTTACAGTTTGTAGAATAACTCATAATTTATCCAATAAGAACCCAATTTCCAGCAAGACCAAACAGTTCTCCTGAGACTCTACTGTGCCACATGGTATTCAAATCCAGACAAGCCTCTGAGGCTGGTTCCCATTGCTGAGGAGGAGGCAAGTTTTATGGCATTGATATAAGCAGTTATCGATACCCTTTTTGGGGTGTTTCTTTATGTTCATTTGAGCTTCTGTGGTAATCGTAAGCTACTTAGGAGCATCAGCTGGGTTCAGCCATGCAGCAGCCGAGAGACCAGGGATTCTTGATTCCTCCAACGACCATTATTCACAGGCGCACTTAGAGATCCTGCTAGGTTCACTTCTATCTAGAAAATGTAGTGGCAAACTAAGGGTAGACCAATTTGTTATCAGGGAATTGTTGAGACAAAAGGGCATCACAGGCTCAAAGGAGCGAGTTCTGAGCAAAGGGTTTCTGCTGTTTATCTGCCGTCCTGTCCATTTGTCAAGTGCTTTGTCCACAGCCTGTGATTTCTGAAGATAGCTGGGGAGCTGCTGTAAAATGCTTGGAGAACTGGAGATAAAAGGGTGGTGTGGAAACTGATAGTGCAGGTGCTGGCTGCAAGTTATTAACACTTCTATTCTTGGGTTGATGTCCTTCCCCGATGTTTTAGGGACATTGCTCTTGTCCCTCTAGCTCCTGAATGATGTTTACTGTAGATTGATATACTAGTTATTAAGTTTTTACTGGCACATAAAAATTCCCATTTACTCAAGAGAGACAGAGTATATAAATCAGAAGTGAATAAAATAATAGTTTTAGTGGATGTAATTTATTAGTATTATGCTTTTAATTAAGTTGTTCAGAATAATGAATATGTGCTTCGTCCATGGTTCTACCTGACAGATATATTAGTTAATGTTTCCTCACCTTGCATGGTGCTCAATAAACGCCAACAGTACGGTGAACTTTGTTATTTCTCTATCTATAATAAAATAAGATTTTATGTAAAAGAGTTTTATTTAAATCTACCTGTTGATAACAAAGAAGCATGTTAGTGTTCGCTGCATGGATTGTAGTTTGATCCTTCCTTACACTTTAAACTCATTCTAAGTACAATAAAAATCACTCATTCTAAGTATGTATATACATGCATGGGTTGATACATTTTGATAATTGATACACTCAGGTGGCCACTGTCATGGCAGATTCACAAAGCACTGCATTTTCATTATCCTAAAAAGTTTCATCTAAAGAACTTACCAGTGTGCCGATCTTCCTGGAAGTCTTGATTTTCTTGTAATTTCTTTTTTTTGTTGTTGTTGTTTTAAATTTTTCTTTCTTTGTTAGACAGGGTCTCATGGAGCCCAGGCTGGCATGTAGCCCACCCATGAATGTCTTCCCTCTATCTAGTGAATGCTGACATTACAGGCATGTACCACCATGTCCAGTTTATGGGGTTCCAGAGGATTGAACTCAGGCCTATGCATGATAAGAGATCATTCTACTAGTTGAGCTATACCAGAGCCCAAACAATTTTATATATGTAGAATTATATGGCATAATCCTGCACTTGTCATAGTTCTCCAGTAAATAGGATTAGTATGTTTATATATGTGTGTATGCAGGTATAAAATTTACATATCTATATAATATATATGTATAATATAATCTATACACACATATATAATAAATGTATATATGTATATATAGATATGTATTTGTATATGTGTATATATCCTTTTATAAGACTGACAAACGGGGCCCATCAAATCTGAGTCTACACAAATGCTGAAAGGCCATAGAATCTCTGTAGAGCCATAGGCTGCAGTCTTGAGAACAAGGCCAGCCTAGAGCACAAATGTTTTCTCCTCTGAGCACCAGTCTTTTCTCTCAAGACTTTCAATGGATTAGATGAGCATGCCCACCTTATGGATACCATTATCCTTTACCCAAAGCCTACTGATTGAAGTGGCTATCATATCTAAAACCTTCTCCAGCATCATCTCATGAGCTAAGTGACAAACCCAGCCAGGATGATATGGGGTATCAGCTGTTATGACCTGTGATTTCATTTTCTCAAGCACACTGTGTACAGGCATTATTCACACTGTTGCAGGTGTTACGTTTTCGTACTTTCGAGTGTGTTCCACAGCATGGGTATACCAGTTATCCATCCATGTACCAGCGAACGAGTCTGCATACTATTCCCAGTTTTTCATGTACTGTGAGAAATGTTTCTGTGAATGAGCACAACTGAATGGCCTTGAGAGGGTTTTTTTAGCTAAATGTAGTGAAGAATGTCTATAATCCCAGTACTTAGAAGGCGAAGCAACAGGATTCAGAGTTCCACATTGCCCTCAGCTGTAGAGCAAAACACTGTCATGAAAAGAGGAGGTCTCTGTAAAATTCGATCACTCCTTATTTATGTAGAGCCAGATAATGCCTGTATTGCCTTTCTGTAGTTGTAGGCGTGCCTTCATTTGGTTGCTCGTTTAATTTCTAACCTATTAATGAATATGCAAAACAGTGCTTTCTAAGTACATTTTATACGTGCTGTCTCATTTATTATTAGACAACTGCATGGTTTCTGTACCATTTTGCAGATGAGAAATGTAAAATGGTATATATATTCTAACTAGTCCTAGTCTGTATAAAAGGCACACAATCCAGGTGTTTTATTTACAAGCTGTTAAGTCTAGATAGGGCATATTTGGAACTATTCTAACTTAATCCGAGCCATAGGTCCCTTGTAACTTGCTGTTTCTTCTGGCTGTGTGCTCATGGTTCGTCTCCTCTCGTGGCAGTTTCCCCAGTTCTTGGTCTCCTTTCTTCTCTCTGCCTGAAATCCCCAGCCAGGTATCAGAAAAACCCCTATCTCTCTCTACTGCCCAATCACAGGCGTTAGCCTTTTATTGGCCAGCATCACTTGGTGTATGTAAGCATCTCCTCATCAGGGGCAACCGGATCTCTGGGCCAGTATTTAGCATCTGAATCCGTCGCAGCACCAGACCAACCCCGACAGAGAAATGTGAAGCTCAGGCTGTGTAAGGACTCTCCTCAGATGACTATCATGGGAAGTTACAGACTGGAATACAATCAGGCTGTTCTGGTTCTCAGCCGGGATTACCTGTTGAGTGGTGATAATCGAGGTCCTACACAGAAAATGGTATCATTTCAATAAAACACAGGAAAGCAGCCTGATCCATACTCAATCAACCAGAAAAGTGAGTGACTTAGGAAGAATAGAGCTTTAAAAAGTTATGTCAAACTTTAAAACTGGGAAAAACCCAAGTGTATTTTTCTGACAAAGAGCTGAACCCGGATAGTTCTTTCCCACTACTGTTATACTGGGTCTTCTCTAGAACCTCTGAGTGTACTTTAAATGCCATAAGTCAGGAGGAGAGCTCTTGTGTGTGTGTGCTGATGATATGGGGCAGGGAAGGAAGCCCTGTAATGATGCATCAGTGTCTTGCCTCTCCATGGTCCTTCCTGGAGAGCTCAGTTTGCTGGCCCTGGAGGAGTTCTGTAAAGATGCCCTTTTTGGTTCATGTCCAGGGAAAACTCAGGAGCAGATAGCTGTGGTATTCCAAGATAGCTCAAGAACTATTAGAATCATGTGTATGACTTCATTTCATGGCTTAATATTTCAGATTCGATATTCACAAATTATTTGGACATTTACCACTCAGAGAAATGCCAACACCTGCTTGAGTTACTTTTCTGGTTTTTGTGACCAAATATCCAACCAGAAAGAATTTGAATGAGGAAGAGTTTATTTTGGATTGGAGTTTGAAGGGATCAGCCTGCTGTAGTGTAGAAGACACAGATTGGAGCATGGAGGCCATGGTGACAGGAGCAGGAGGCTGGCTGGTTACATTACAGCAGCATATAAGAAGCCAAAAATGAACAGGATGTGAGGCCCCAGTCTTGTCACCAGTGACCCACTTCCTCCATAGAGATTCTGTCTCCTAAAGGTTCTATAACCCTTCCCAAAGCTCTACCAGCTGGGGAATAATTGTTTATACATACGAGCCTGCTTTTTACCCTCAAACAACAATAACTTTTAAAAATGTTTGCTGTGTTTGACATTTTATAGACTTGGAAGACTCAGTCTTCTAACATACACAATATAATATTTATTCCATTTTGACCAGTCTTCAAGGTGCTAGGTCCTAGCTTTGGCTAAATCGGCACTGATATCTCTATTTTACAACTGTGAAAGTGGCACTCCACAAAAAGAATCATTTTGTCCTGGACGGTGTAGCTGTCAGTAGCGGAGCTGCAACCGGAGCTATTTATTGTACCTGACTCCAAAGTGAATGCTCTAATTTGGACCTCAGCCAAGTGTTCTCTACAAGGCCAGACAAGTGGTTCGGGGCTTTGCAGCCTGCGAGGTGAGGTGATGTTGAAGAGAGGACATAGATGCTCATTTATTTTACTGTCTCATGTACAGTTCCTGTGCTGGTAGTATGAAAGGAACCACAAAATGTCAAGGAAGATGTGACTGGGATCCCCAAGGCTTCATTTACAAAAATCACTAGAGTTTGGCCTAATGACTGAAGGCTACCAAGCCCCTCTCTTCACTTTACCCTAATATTCCTTTTACTTGAGTGATGGAGGCATCTTTTATCATTTTTATATTGTCGGAGAGGCTCCTCTAAGGTAAGGAGGGAAAGTTAGGCTATGTATTAATCTTTTAAGTTGAGCTGCAGGATGGCTACCTAGATTAAAGGTATTTGTCAGTCAACAATGAAAACCTGATGAGCTGAGTTCAAAGTTGGAGTCATACAAAGGCTTTAAGAGTTGTTCTTTGACATCTGTACACATATCACAGAATGAACATGTGTATATGCACAGACATGCACAGACACACACAAACAGATACACATACAGATACATACATAGACATATATGCAGATACAGACAGAGACACACATAGAAACATAGACATACATAGACATACACACCGACACACACACATAGATACACATACAGACACACACAGACATATACACAGATATACACACAGACACACATGCACACACACAGAGACACATACAGACACATAGACACACACTAAATTTTTCAGGTCTCTGAAAAAGATAGCATTTTAGTGCATACATCTCTGGCTTACACTTTTTAAAAAAGATTTATTTATTTTTATTTTATGTGAATTGGTGGTACATTGCTTGCATGTATGTTTTTCTGCATATATGTTTTCCAGATTCCATGAAATTGATGTTATATACAGATGTTAGCTGCTATGCTGGAATTGAACCCAGGTCCCTGGGAAGATCAGCCAGTGCTTTTATCTTCTGAGACATCTTTCCAGCCCTTTTGTTTACACTTTTGTTCTATGACATGATCCTATCATGTTACAAGTTCCTAGTGTTGCTGCCATAGATCACCAGATGCTGAGTGGCCCCAAACTTATTATATAAAGACATGAAGTAGAGGAGATAGACATGGTTTGGGTTAGAGGGCAGAAGGAAATGGGAAACTACTACCAACAGATATGGACTTTCCCAATTAGGCGGTAAAAACAATCTAAAGAACATTACGCCAATTGTTGTAAAATAAAATAAAAATATTAGATTGCTGTCTTTAATGGGTGGAGTGGTATGTGAATTGTATCTCTATAAAAATTTTCTTAAAGGATGTCTTTCAACTTTGGAGGTCAGGGTTCTCATGGGACTGATCCAGGTGTCAGTCGGCTCATGCACAGTATGAAAGCCACCAGGATCAGCCATCTTCCTGACAGCTCTGGCTCACAGGCTGACTGCATCCTTTGGCTCTCGGGTTCGCCTCTTCATCAGCCTCATCACTGCATCTTTGTCAAATCTCTGCTTGGACCTTCTACTTCTTTCTTGTGGAATATTTGGGATTAATTGGGGTCCAAGTGGATGATTTGGGGTCTTTACTCTCTGTCACCATATATGTGGTTGGGGGTCTATGGAGTTGGACATATCCTTGGCCCTTCATGGGGGAGATGGGGATTACTGTCCCTATATGATGACGATGAAGATGAAGATAATGAAGATGAAGATGATGAATACCGAAGTGTAAGGGTTAGTGTTTCAACAAGACTTCCCTGAGGAAGCATACAACACCATTTGCAGTGGGAAAGTTTGCTTCCCAAGCAGTCCTGTCAATTTAGACTTGTGATTTTTCATAAGAGATATGTGTAAGCATTCTTGAGGCCTGGCCTCTGTCCCCCACTGAGCATATAGGAAGTGACAGTGTGCTGACTTCATCTGAGTGGTGAGTTTATCAGAGTGCTGGCATTCTTCGCGTCTCTTCCAGCCAAGTAATTTGTACCATTCAAAACGCAGCTATTGTTAAGGAAATGATTTAAAGATGATTCACATGTTGATGGTATGTAGCACCTACTGAAAGGATTTGTCAAATCTGCTGCTTTGCAGGATTGCATGGAAGTCTGTGATTCCCTTTAAAAGGATTTATACAGAACTGTCTTGTCATTCAGGGTGTGGAAACAGACATTATGAAAGTGCTATTAATTCAGCTATATGACTGGTGAGCAACACTGCCTTTTAGGCTTGAAAATAGTAGGTCTTTTGGAATATGGAGAGCACTATATAAAGACATTCTCATCAAGAAAAACAGATACCTAATGAAGCAAATCTGATTTATACCATGGGTATTTAAGGTAGACAGAATGACATTCTTTCCAAGGGGTTATTTAGATGAACAGAAAGCTAAGAGATGACTTGTCTTGCAGTGCTAAAGGTTTCCCCCAGGCTGGAGAAATCTGGTAACTGTTTACCATCCAGGTATCCAGGCATCTAGGCCAGTACTCTGGTGAGCTTTAGGAGTCTATCTATATCTGTTTGCATCTTACCCCCACACTGAGGGGCTCACAGAGTCATGGCAGACATAAACTATACTGAAAACAGACGCTGTCCTTCTGAGTCCTGCTGGTAGAGCTGCCACTGGTGCGAAGGCTGGATCAAAATCTCACAGTTGGATCTGAGAGCCAGATGGCTTCCCAAGTAGGTCACAAGAATATCTTGTGTCTTGGTCTCTGGCTGCAGAATGTGTGAATAATGGGATCAAGCTTTTGAAAGTGCCAGACCTCAAATATTTCCGTATGTAGATAATTGCTGGCACTGGTACCTGGCTTGATGAGTAACTTTCTAATTTTAAATTCCTTCAGAGAAGGATATTTCCCAACTTGAACAGCAGGAAGCAGGACTTCAGTTAGGTTTAAAAGCTGGCTGATAGGAATGTTAAATACTGACACCAGCCTTGATGGAGACACTGATCTCTCCTCTGGAGGTCTTTGATACAGTTAAGATGTTGTATTCCTTGAAGGCAAAGGATGATTTTTAATAAGATGAGTTTGGGTGTCAACTTTGGCAAGCTCTACTTTCAGAAACATTTTTGTCCTTTAGATGATTTGAACCTGAAATGTGCTTCAAAGACTCATGCTTCAGATGCTGGCTACCCACCACATTAGGTTATTTTTAAAGGCCATGAAGCCATCTGGAGGTAGGACTAGCTGGTGGATGTAGTCATAGGTAGGTAGCCTTGGTGGATAGTACCAACTTAGATAAGGACAAGTGAATCATAGGCGGAGTCATAGTGACCTGTCCCCTGAAGCTTCACCCAGCTGATACTCTGTTCTGGAAGATATCTGTATTCACTCTAAACACTTACTTTCCTGCATCATCCCCTTCCCCCAACATCCTGCCTTTTTGTGTATATAACCCCTGTGTGAAAAAGTAAAAGTTGCAATTTGATCAGACTATAGACAGATTGTCATTCTTTGTGTCTTTGCCTGTTTCTGCCCCACCCCCTGCTCTCTTTCAGGTGACCTCCCCAGACCCCTGTTTAATGCCCTGCTGTACAGGACATACCAACCTGGTGATTGCCTTTCAGAAAAAGAAAGATGATTGTGGCTGGGAGATTTATTTGTTTCATTCTTCAGTGTCTATTGTCTTTCTGCTTGTTCACACAAAATAGTCAGTTGATTGTCTCTGAGGCTACATCTGGAAACGGTGTATTTCTTTCATGACATCGCAAACACTGAAAGCCAGAGGCTGGCACATGTTTTTATAGATGACCTTCACAAAACCTAAAAACAGCACACTTATATCAAGGGTTATGCGAGTCTAGAAGTACATAGCAGTGGATGGTTAAATCAGGAGATGAAAGGGGTATAAAAATACATAAAAACAAAAGATGGAAATTAATAGTTCAATTTTAAAAATGAATGCAGGTGTGAAGATGTAAGGGCCAGGTTACATCTTCAATTGGTAGCAGGACTTCATAGGAGTCCCCATATAATGCTGATAATCCAAGCATCAAAGATTCAAGAGTGACGGGGGCATACATCATGGGTCCAGACAGTGGCAGAGACTAGCAACATATATCAGGATCTGATTTCCTGCATGGAAGTCCTGAATGAAGTTTGGTTGACACTATGAGAGTAACGCCATTTCTAGTGTCTCCACATAGATGAATAGGTATTAGAATTTTTTCTGTTGTGAAGATACTGTAGACATAGGGATATTCTTGCCTCTTATTCCTGCTTTATAGATAGGTAGATGACAAGACCATGGGATACTTGCTGAAGAAAACTGAAGGTACTGTGTGGAACTAGCTTAAGAAAGAGGCAGAATTCATTCCAGACACCAGAGCTGGAGAGATAGGGGCTACTTGTGGCCTTTGGAGCCCAGGTAATGCCACCATGGGTCCTAGTTGCTGGACTACAGGAGAAAATTTTTCTTTTCTTTTTTTTTTTTTTTTTTTGGTTTTTCGAGACAGGGTTTCTCTGTGTAGTCCTGGCTGTCCTGGAACTCACTCTGTAGACCAGGCTGGCCTCGAACTCAGAAATCTGCCTGCCTCTGCCTCCCAAGTGCTGGGATTAAAGGCGTGCGCCACCACCGCCTGGCGAGAAAATTTTTCAATGGCTTGCCCTGCTTGGTTTTAGATTTACTGTGATATGATCTTTCTTTGCTATTCTCCCATTCCTCCATTTTGTTATGGGAGTTTTTGATGTCATTGTATATTGAAAGTATGCAACTGTTTCCTTGATGTTATAGGATCATAGTTAAGGAACTGCCTATGTCTTAGAAGAGACTTTGAATGGAGATTTTAGAAAGTGTTGGAACTATATACTAGGGGGATTTTGGAAGTTAGATGTATTTTGCTTCATATGAAGGCCATTATCTTACACTGGACTGCTGTGGCTTCAGTGTAAAATGCCTCCAATGGCTACATGGTTTTTGGACACTTTGTCTCCAGTGAGTGCAAAGTTTGGGGAGATTGAGGGCCTTTAAGAAGTTGGGTTTAGATGAACAACGTAGACCACTGGAGCAGGCCTTAAAGATTATAGGTCAGTCCCATTCCAGCGTTGGACCTAGATTCAGTTTCCAGCACCCACAAGGGATGTTTAACAACTGCCTGTAATTCCAGTTCCAGGGGGATTTGATGACTTTTTCTGGCTTCCACAGGTACTTGCATGCATGTCATACACATACATATACTCAGATATATGCACATATGTATAAAATAAAATATGTAAATTTTTAAAATAAAGGGCTCAGTTTAAGGATCTCATGTTACTTTATCTTGTGAAGTCTATAGGCCTTGGATAGATACTGGAAGCCTCATTAGTAGGTGAATTATAGCCTTCACATCATGGTTAAATGAAGAAATGCTAGATATCCTTTGTTCCTTGGTAATACCTCTTTGCCTCACAGAAGAAACTGCTTCAGAATAGAGATCTTTCTTGTACTTATTGTACTTTTGTGAATGTCTCAACTTTGTAGACGTACAACTCACACATTAAAGTACTCTTTTTTTGTCTTATTTCCATGGTCATTGAACACCATAATATGGCTCAGCATTGTAGCCCTAGTCCACAATCCCACCTACTGAGAAAAAACAAGTTTTCCCCGAGGAAATATTTAAACATAATTGCATTTTAATTTGATTATTCACAATTTCCCCAAGACACACAAAATGATATGTTCTCCTTAAACATAGCTGACATTAATGATTGCATCTAATCCCAGAATTGCATTATAATATTTTAAACTTGTCACCAAGTACCTTTATAATAGTTTTATGCATATGTCAATTTTATAAAAATAAAATGCAACAGTATGAGTTTTCTCCAAATCCCATAAATCTTCTCCATTTTACTAAACTACTGAGTAGTTATATATTGAGGAATATAAAACTAACATTATCATTAATGTTAATTATTTATATTCCTCAAATTTTATTAAGTCATCCATTATTAATACATTGAGCTCAGTGAAGTATTACCATTTTGGCAGCAGAGAAAAGAATAATTTCTAAGTGAATCATGTTTAACATAGCATTCTGAAATTTGATAGTGTGCTCCTATTTCTACAAAATTAGACTTAAATGATAGCCATCTGGACAATAACAAAACTTTCCACAAATGTGATAATTATAAAGGTGTGAGTTGGTTCTTACAAATAACACACTGAAACCTCTGTAGCTCTTTGTAGACATGTACTGGCATACTAATAAATAAACAAAGCAAATTGTACAGGAGCTCTGCCCTAAAGGCTTAGAACTACACCACTCAGTCAACAAAATTTAGACATAAATAAATATTGACAGTATAAAGGGATTGCCCAGTTGCTTTCTTGCTTATTGCTGTGGATCCACAGAGATTTTGTGAAGTTAGATTCCCTTTCAAGATAAATCACTTGAATTATGAAGAGAAAAATCAGTACTGCATACACACATACATAAAAGGCAAAGAAAGAAGTAGAGAAAACCGAGAGGAAGTTTAAGAAAAACAAAAACAAAAACAAAAACAAAAACAAAGAACAGAATAAGCTTTCTTTGACTGTGGTGGATCTTGAAGTCCTGTTTAACCCACAACTTTATATTACAGCCTAGAATGGATTCAACTGAGAAGGTCATTCAGTCAGAGTTCAGTACTGGTACAATGAGGAGGGTTGGCTTAGAGGACTCCCTGAGCTAAAGATATGGGACCAGTCATCCATACCTAGATGTCTCAGAGGAGAATTTTACAGTGTTGTAGTGATGTCGTTGATTGCATTCTGGAGTGATTGTAGAACCATTCAGAGAATGGAAGTAGAATAGGAGCATGTAGGAGAAAACCTCTCTATCAAGGGAAGTAACACAGAGAAGAGCAAAGGCCACAAGGCCCAGGTAATTGCAACATGAATCACCTGGCAGAATCATGACTCGACTTATGGGGTCTGTGAACATGTGATGTTTTAGCTCATGTGATATTAAGGTTGCATCTGTAATGTTTCAGACTGTCTCATGTGTTGGAGACTCAGTTCTCAGACAGTGGTGGGAACTTAATGAGGTATGATCTGGTGGAGGGGGGTAAGACATCAAGATCATGTCTATAACTGTATTTTTGCTCTCTGGTCTCTTCCTGTCTGTAGCCCTGATATTCTGTGGTAAAATGCTTTGTTCTATCACATGTGCTATGCATGGTTTCAAGTTTCACCCCATGCAAAATTGACAAAGACTGTTTACCATGGACTAAACCTCTGAGACTTGAGCCAAAGTAATGCTTTTCTCCTTTCAAGTTGATTCACTCACGTGTTTGTTCCAGTTTGACCAACACAGAGGAGGCAAAAGAGATTAAGGCTGAAGATGGTATGAGGTGGCCAATCAGGTGACCTAAAATAGGGGGAGTACTGAAGTGGAAATTTCTGGTTTCTTTGAAAGATCAGATGTGTCATGTGATGTTTTACTGGAAGCTGTCTTATGAGAGGATATTCTTGCTGAAGCAGACACGTGAGAGGATTTTTGCTGTGAACAGACACATGGTGTTTTTCTGGAAGCTGCCTGGAAAAGGAGCATGCAATGTTTTGCTGGAGTGGATGCTTGAGAGGACAATTGATGTTTGGAAGGAATATAAGTATAACCCAACAGACAGTGGATGATATTATGTGCCATGGATTCAACTCTTTGCTGGTCTTTGTTGGGCTTTGCTGACGATGCTGTGGCATCGGCTTACCTTGCCTTCTTTGCTGGTCATCTTTTGTTGTGACTTTGTAGAGATAAATGCATCAAAGAACTTCTGGTGATGTTCAGGTGGCCTCTTGTCATTTCTGCGAAGACTCAGGCTGATTGGCAGGGCCTCACAGTTTCTTCTGGATTGAACTGCCATTGCTGATTCTTGTGGAATGAACTGCTGATATCCTGACAGTGTAGATTGGAATCACCCCAAAGAACTATTTCTAAATAGACCTAAATCTCCCTTTTTTTTCTATTAACCTTTCCTTTCTACTTCCTCTGGTGTGTGGTGAGCTAGAAGGGAAGTTAAACCATGTAAGAACCCTTATTAAAGTAGGTTTCCAAAGATAAAAGCCTACGGAGTATGATGAATAAGTCAGGTGGGCCTAATGTAACCATAAAAGTCCTCCTCAGTGTGAGAGGGAGACAGAGAAGTAGTTAAAAAGACAATGCAAAGAAGAGTCTATGCTGTGGAATCTCTCTTTGAAGATGGAAAAAGAGGCTATGACCCTAAGTAAACCCAGAACCTAGAAAGGCAAAAAATCAGGTTCTTCCAGAGCCACCAGATGCCCAACACCATGCTATTAAGGCAGTAAAATTGTGTCAGATACTAATGCCCCACAACTTACCACAATAACCTCATGTTGTTGAAAGTTTTTACAGGTTTATGATAGCCTTTTATTGCTGTTATATTATTTTTCTCTTTGCTGTGATAAAATGTCTGGATAAAAGCAACTAAATAGGGGAAATTTAGGAGTATTTTCACTTACTGTTTGAAGAGACACAGTCCATCATATCAGGAAAGATCTGAGTGAGAGAGGGTGGCTTGCAACTGTGGTAGTGGGAGTTTTCTCACATTTAGAAAGGTTAAAAAAAAAAAGACACATGGGACAGAAAGTGCAACAAGACGATAAACCTCAAGTCCCAGCCCTCAGAGAACCAGTTTTTCCAGCAAAGCCTTATCTCTTGAAGTATGCACAACCTACTCAAACACCACCATCAGCTGAGGACCAAATGCCTAAGTCTATGAGCTTTAGAGGACATTCACATCCAGGCCTCAACAGCAATGCAAACAGAGAGCACATTGAGTATCACAAAGGAACTGAGAGAGACAAGACCAAAGGGAGATGAGGACAAAAAGGGAAGTTCAGGGGTAGAGAGCAATCAGAATGGGTTTTACACGTGCGTCAAATTGTCAACTAACATTAGCTTAGCTTAACATGCAAAAAATATAGAAGAGTCTATCTCATCAGTTCCCAACAACTCTAATGAATTTAATGGGCACTGAGAAATCCAAGCAAGTAGTGAGCATCTGGCCACTTTTGTTGGTTTCTTTTATTTTGATACACGTTGACTTCAAACTATATTAACTTTTTTCATTCTCCTGGGTCTCTGGTTAAGGAGCATGTCACAGAGCTTGGTGTCTTTCCCATAAGGCTAAACGCCTAAGTCAGTGTCACTCAACAAGGACAGACAGATGCTGAGAGGGTCAGACTCTGCCTAGAGGGGGATGGCACAGGGTCAGGAGAACCTGGAGTTGCTGGTTCTGATTCTCTGTGGAGGAAGAACATGCTGAAGAAGAAAGCACAGCTCGTTTAAGTGAAGAAATACAGAGTCCTCATCAGATCCCTAGATAATGCCTTTGGGCTTGACAGCTCCTATTTCCCTACTAAATACAGCTTGAGTTTGGCTTCTATCATTTGCAAGTGAGATATTTTTGCTAATGCATCATTTTGTTCCATGGCTTTTTGTACTTCTTCCTCTGGGCACCTGACATACTTTCTGTTGGTCAGTCCATTACTTGTGTGGGTTCCTAGGGCCACTTAGCAAAATATCAGAAACCAATAGCTTAAACCAAGAACAATTTATTATCTCATGTTTTTGGTGACTCAAGGATGACAGACACAGTCTCTTTAACTGCTCCAGAGGAGACTCTCTTGGCTACCTTTATCTTAATGTTAGTTTGGCTGGCAGCCTTGTCGTTGACTGTCTTATAGATACCTTACTTCTTCAAGTTCTGCCTCTGTCTCCACTGGCACCTTCTCTATGCCTGTTCACATCACCTTCCTATTGTATCTTTGGTTCCTCACAAAGCATTTTCTGCTCCATTTGTTGGTGTTCAGAGTCCTCTCAGCTCCATGATGCTTGTCATTGACTGAAAGTCCATTTTTGTACACTATGACCTAATTGTAATTTGTGCTCAAACTATATCTGTAAAGGTGTTATTTTTAGATAATGTTAAACTATACCTGTAAAGGTGTTATTTTTGGATAATGTGACCAGCAGAGATCTTAGAACCCTGACTAGATTTATTGATGGCACGAGCATAAGATAGACGCATACATGCACATTCAGGAAATTGTGTCAGGTTGTATGTATGCACTCTGACGGAGTGGCTCCTATCACTGCTAGGAGGGCTTTGTAGGTGAGCAGAGTTAAGCTGTAAACATTCTGAAGGAAGAAGCTGTAGTTGCTAGTTTTTGTAAGTGATAATCAATCATTTCTCCTTTGACCCTTGAAGAAAGCTTTGCCATCCCTCTAAGCTTCAGCAGGGGAAAGCTTTGCCACTGTCATAGAACTGAGGTGGTCCTTGACATAATGATGCCTATGTCAATAGTAGCATTCACTCAGAGCTTCTTTCATTCAGGACTTCCTCTACTCCCTGTAGATAATGAGCTCTTAGAATCTGAACAAACCCTTTTTCAAGAGGCAAAATTTAGCTCAGTGCACTATTCTACATCAGTCATCGAGTTCTGTAATGTCAAAGAGAATGAAATACACCTCTTCAGTGATCTCTCATTCTGGTGCGGAGCTCCAAGCATTTTCTTCTCACTGAGCCAAACTGGAATATAACAATGTGGGTAAAGCATCTAATGGGTTAAGTTTTAAGACAAAGTGTGATTTAGACTAATGGTGTGGTTTGGGCTAATGTTATGTTATCAAGACTAGCAGGCCATCAGAGAGAGGAGAGACAGGAAACCCAGTGGTGTCCCCTCTGATAGGTAAGAGAAGAAGGAACATTGATAGAAGATACTTTATTGTTTAAATGAAAAATCAGTTTGGTTTTCAAAGAAATAAAATAAAAAAGGATGATCTAATGGGAAACTCTTACTTCAAGTGCATGGGTCTTAGTTTTGAATTTGTGACTCCCACCGAAGGCAGGTTTTGATGACCCAGGCCATGTCCAAAGCTCTACCTAGGCCAGTGTTAGGGTTATCTCTTACTGGATTTTCCTGTAGTTGAGGCTTGAGGTGGGAATAGACAACATTCTTTTCCATTTTTTTTTCCTCTAGACATAATTTATAGTTAGAAATTTTGAAGTTCAAAGTATTGCCAAACTGTGGCTTTTAACTTAATGTTATTCTCATCTATCCCAATTATTTTTATGTATTGTTTCTTTCTCTTTTTTCTCTTAGTGTTTACTTTGAGATAATACAGTAAATTTATTGCCTCTGGAAAGGATACAATCTATTGAAAAGATAGTTAACCCTGCCCTGTTACCTCATGACCATGAACCTCCCAGGCAGCAGCATACATCATGGTAGGTCAATTTTACTTTCAGACAAATCTCTCCATAGATTTTAGTGTGTGTGTGTGTGTGTGTGTGTGTGTGTGTGTGTGTGTGTGTGTG